>CM022778.1:15229313-15599313 GCA_012411365.1 Ameiurus melas | reverse complement strand
TTCCAGGCCCACTTTATTATCGTAATGATTAGAGTTAGCCTACACCGTAATATTATGCAATGCTGTGCTACGTCCTTTTCTCTTCCACGTCCCCTGACCTCTGCCCTTTGCACCCTCCAATGCAGGAGAAGACGAGCGCTCTGAGCTTGAGCAACGTTGCGGGGGTCTTCTACATCCTGGTGGGCGGCCTCGGCCTGGCCATGCTGGTGGCGCTGGTGGAGTTCTGCTACAAGTCGCGTGCTGAGGCCAAGCGCATGAAGGTTGCCAAGACTCAAGCCCTAAATCCCCCCACTTCCTCGCAGAATTCTCAGAATTTTGCCACTTATAAGGAAGGGTACAACGTGTATGGGCTGGAGAGTGTTAAGATCTAGTGGGTAGGAACGGCAGAGAATTTCTTTTTTTTTTTTCTTTTCTTCTTTTTTAAAATTACTTTCATCGTTTGTTCGTGTTTGCTCGTCGCTTCATTGTTGCCGCATTCATTGCTGTTCATTCGTGACACACACACACACACATACAAAATAAATATATATATATACGTATGTACAGTTTGTACATAGTTTTGATATCTTGTGATGTCATATAAATACTAGGGGTGGAACAGTATGAAAAAGATTCTGTAAGCCAAATTAATTTCCGCTCATTTTTTTCCCCTTATATCACTATGAGCGCCTCCTACAGTCTTAACCGTAAAATAAACATAATTTATTCTATTTATAGCCACAATTTCTTTCAGTTCATTTTAAAATGAACAGCTACTGTTCCAGTTTGTCCCCGTAATAAAAATAAAGCTATCCGTGCTCCCATCTCGCTACACTAGATAAAAAGGTAGGCTACTGTTTTAAAGAAATGATGGCAATGAAAAAAATTGCACGTTTTGTGGCATTCTATTTATACCGCTATAGCCAAGAGTTAACAGATTTTCAGCTTTCACAATGTACACCGTGTGGCCAAAAGTATGTGGACACCTGACCTATATGAGCTTGGCAGACGTTCCATTCCAAAACCATGGGCATTACCATGGAGTTGGAAACCCATTTCGTGAAGCTCCTGACGTACGGTTCTTGTAGTACGACTCGTTTTACTTTATGATTCAATGGGTGTGGCTGAAACACCTGATCACAATAATTAGAAGGAGTGTGCACATACTTTTGGCCATATAGTGTACCCTTACACTGTTAATACTGATCCACCCCTAATGTGCACAGTGCATAATGGGTGATAATGGGATGGATGGATGGATGGATTTCAGAGGGGATGGATATGATGATATGAATGAATGGATAGATGGGCTTGATTGTGAATAGATGGAAGGATGTCTGGATTTGAAAGGGAATGCGTAGACAGATTCATTTGAATGTGAATGGGTCTATGAATATGTAGATGAGTGGATGGATGGATGGATAGGTTAATGGTTGGTTGGACGGTTTTGAACATGAACAAATGGTGACTGGATGGACGAACGGATATGATTGGTGGATGTGAGAGTTAGCGGACGATTGGGCGGATACGATTATACGCATGGATGTATGGATGAATCTGAAAGTGAACGAATGAGTGGATAGAAGGATGGATGGATTTTAGAGTGAATGGTTGGAATGATGGATAAATGATTGTAAGTGAATGGATGGATGGATGGATGGATGGATGATCAGGATCATAGACGAATGGATTTGAGGATGGATAAAAGGATAAAAATGAAGAGACACTGAGTGAATGGGAAGATGATTAGGGAGAAGGTGAAATCAGTAGTGTCCTTGGTGTTAGTTATAGACTACTATCTTGGCTTGGCGTAGAGATAGAAGTATCTAGACGTGCCATCGCGCCTCGAGACAAACCCATTAGCTGTCAATCATTCTCCACCCCATCTGGTACACACACATCTCTATACTGCAATATCTCACACGGGATGAACGATATGAAACTGACGGCTGCTGTTGTGTTTCTCTTTTTTCTCTCTCTTCCTTTGTGTGTGCGTGCATCTTTGATGTGCTTCCTTGTCCCTTTAATGGTCTGATTATTTTTATTTTGTCCTTTTAATTTAATCCTACCCCCTTTTTTTGTGCTTGGTCACGCATGTGTGGTTTTTTCTTTTTTCTTTTTTTATTTCTGACCATGCATATTACTTTTTGCACATGTGTATCCCTGTTATCTTGCATGTGCATGTGTGTGTGTGTGTGTCTGTGTGTGTGTGTGTGTGTGTGTGTGTGTGTGTGTGTTTTAGATGACGTTCACCGAGGCCATGCGCACTAAGGCCAGGCTTTCTATAACTGGCAGTATTGGGGAGAACGGGAGAGTGCTGACTCCGGATTTCTCTAAAGCCGTGCACGCTGTGCCCTACATGAGACCAGGCATGGCAATGCCTCTTAACGTGAGCGAGCTGTCCTGAGTGCCTTACACACCAACAGACACACACACACACACACACATGTTCAGACAAACTTTTACACACATCCTCAAAGCATACATTAACATTCACTTGACTTGCTACTAATGACTTAAAATCATGCCGATGTGCTACACATTTACGTATACCGTATATTCCGGACTATAAGCTATCATTTTCGCTAACCCTCACGTTTCTACATGAGTCCGATCTAATCGACCCTTTATTGTGGTTATAAACAAGAGATATCTAAAACCTTGCCTCGTCCTCAAGGTTGAGTCGATTCTCCGATTCAGTTCAGTTCAATTCCACGATGCGTTCGGTTATTAAAGTTCAAACCCAGCCAATGTAGCGACAAACTCCATTCCGATGCTGGCAAAATACTGTGTATCAAAATGAACCGCAGTATAAGCTCATCGATAAATTAAGTGGAATTGAATCTTTGAATCAACTCCGCCGATTTCCAACAAAGACATTTCTGGACAGCACCGATTAGAAAAATGAACCCAAAACTAGCTAATGTTTTGATTTTTTTTCCCCCACGCAAGTTGTTTTCCTCTTACTTTACGGCACTGTCTTTGAAAGATAAGACTCACTAGTCTGCAAAATCGCCAACAGGCCAATGAGATAACGATAAACGATTCATCGTGATGGCCAACTTGACAAAAACGTGTCTAGATATTTATTTAAATTCACTCAGCTGAAGTAGTTTATTCCTTCAAAATCCATAAGCTAGTTTGACGTATAAAGCATATATCGGAAGCCGTCCATTTGTTAGGGTGTTTACGGTAGCTGTGCTAGTTCAGCGGTGGTAATTGTTTCAGCATGGCGATTTGGGTGTATTTCCAAGCCTGACAGTGGGACGAAGATCGGGGAAACAGAACTACGGCAACACTAACGAGACAAAAACGAAACCACACTGTACAAGTATGAGTTTTAGAGTTAGAATTAAAATGGCTTCTACATTCATTCCACCACGAAGCAGTGTATATATTGATTTGTGTCTGGAAAATATGGTATATACATATATTTACTTACATGTACACACATCTTATCGATAAGTTTAGACATTTCTATCACGAGAACTTACAAACAGAGGAACACACACTACACACACACACACACACACACACACAAACGATACTTGTACATATACATCATAGAAAAATGTACAGATGCAAAATGAGAAGTTTGGTTTACACATGCACGATGTCCACACACGATCAGGACACGTTGATTTGTGCTCACGCTCTCTCTTACTCAATTTCTATTGAGATTTTTTCACAACAAAACATGTTTTTCCGCTTCTCGGATTCCAAGAAACATAAGCACACTTGAATCATCTGCATCCAATGTGACTTTCCTTTGTTCGGTTCTAACATGAAATATATATATATATATATATATATGTATTCCCAAAAAAAAAAAAAAAAAAAAAAGGGGAGGTGGGTTGTTTTTTTTTTTTTTTAAATATATTTTTCAAGAAACAACAACAAAAAAAGAGAAATAACGGCGAAGAGCCTGCATCCATGTTGTGAAATAATGTTACGAAATGGTTTCAAAGCCAGACGAGTTCATTTAACGTAGGTGCCGTGTTTAAGCAGAATCGTTTGTCATACGAATTATATATTGAAAATATATATTGACCATGTTAATATCTATACTTTTGTCCTTTTGATGTTACAATGGCTGACTGGGGGGATTTGTTGCAAATGTTTTTTTTTTGTTGTTTTTTTTTGAGTTGTTGAAATGTGATGTTAATTTGTCTTTGGAAAAAAAAAAGTTTGTTAATGTTTTTGTGTTTTGGATTTAAAAAAATGTTTTTTAAGATCGTTCTGTTGGACAAGGCAAGTGTAGTTTTATAGATCTGTCATCGACATTATATTAACACACACACACACACACACACACACACACACATATATATATATATATATATATATATACACACATATATTTTTTTTTTTTTTTTTTTTAAAGCCTGACATCCAAACCTTTCGCTTTTGCGGGGTCTGTGATAACATGAATTGGAATTGCATATCATTGTATTAATATTGTAAGCCTAATTATAATACTTTGGTGAGGATTTTTTTTAAGCTCGTAGGAGCTTCAAACCTCCAAATGTCTTCTTAGGGATTATGACTGGTTTTATGGGATGACCCGACAGGAATGAATCACGAGCCAGAAGGATTTATAGCACCTTGAGTCGTTTTTTAATAAGCGGGAGTCAGAAAACTGTACACTTTGAATAATAATCAAAACAACAACAACAACGACAAACAATACAGGACCGTTACACCATCTTGACGTTGAGGTGGACGTTACAGAAAGGCGGCAACATGGCATGTTAGTGGTCTGGTGGACTAGCGTATTTCTTCTTTAACGCTGTTTAACGCTTTAATAGGTATGTTTTCTTTTCAAATTACATGCTAATTGTTTTTTTTTGTTGTTGTTTCGTTTCAAAAGTGCACTCCTTATTAAGATATCGATAAACATAGTTTTATAGTTTGTTGTATATAAAGCTGTCTAAAATCTAGTCACTAATTTGGAATTGATATTACAGCCGAAATCAATATGTCTACCTGGAAGTAAATATAAACCAGTCTACGACATATAGCTACGAGGTACGAGTAGTAGTAGAAGCTAGACGCTCTCGTGGTGAGGTAACAGGATAACTGACTGGATACTGACTTCTATCTTACCAGGAAAGGAACCTAGCCAACATTTCCGTACAGGCTTTTTGCAAACAAAGATTCTCACCAAATGTGAGACTTGCTAGTGGGCCATCAGGTTGGTAGAAATTCAGCATAGATAAGTCGGTAGGCAGGAGAATGGCACTTGGAATATCTTCAGCTTTTTCACCATCAGAGATGTATATGAATGAACAAAGAATCTTCGGCAAACGGTCTTAAAAGTCCGAGTCAAATGTTCCTTTACTGTGGAATGTCCGTTTTAATTCCAGTATAATTTCAGCTGTATAGCGTATTTTCATTGTAATCGATCAGCATATCTGTGCTCAACGTTGTTTGACTTGAACAGTCTTATACTAGCTAAGTAAAACCTAATTAAAAATGCATCAAGAACTGACTCCTGACATTTAAAAACAAAACAAAACACACACAAAAAAAAAACCTCACGGAGCAATAAACCCTACCTGCTTTCCATTTCCATTCATTCCCTGATCTAACTATTCACAATCCTTTATTCCTTTGGAGAACGTTTGACTAAGTAAAACTCCCATGAGCTATTTCTAAATGCCAAATAGTGTTTTGTGCCAAAATACTCCTGGCAGGTTTATACAGTGTTTGCGTGGTGGTGAAGTGGAAGGACTTAAATAAAACATGCTATTTCTCTTTTATAGATCTCGTTAAAAATTCCTTCTTTTAAACCGGTTGTACATTCGATTATGTGCACTACTATATGCAGTCCTGACTGTGAAACGCATGAGAACCTTTAGTTTAATCTTTTCTTTCTTTCTTTCTTCCTTTCTTTTTTTTTTTAAGCAATGACGATGGTGACGGTGGCGATAACGCGAACGAATTTAGACGCGTGGAACTCCTGTAGAGAAATGAGAAACCTGAGAAATATGAGACAGACAATATCACCACAGGAAATATATGAATAGTGATATCCAACCTCTATGCTGAGCACCCTTTTTCTATGCCATGCTGTGTAACTGCAATCCATTAGTTTTCTATGTATATTGTATTGTATATAAAAGCAGAGACCATCCATGTGTATAACTCCGATCTCTAATTGTATGAACACACACACACACACACACACACGTTGTGAGCAGAGGTTCAAGTTGAGATGGAGAAATGGTGATTGTTAGGAACTTCTTAAAAGGCAATCCACAAATGTACACACGAATACACACACATGGACTTGGATCATCAGTAGATTTTAAGAGTCTCAGTGAAGAGGAAAGCGGAGTAGATTTTTTCTAAATGGAATGTGAACCGACTGCTTTATTTTTTGGACTTTTGGAATAAACAGAGGCTAAGAAACCGCTGGTCGTTGTTGTCTTTCTTCGCTCACGTACATATGAACGCGTCGTCTTCAATATGACTGACAGACACATAGGCCACACCTATTTACATAGGAAACACTTCATTTATTGTGATTGACAAACACAGTGGCCATGCCTCCTTCCCTAGGACTAACAGGCACAGTTATCACACCTCCTTCACTAGGAGTGACAGGCACAGAGGCCATGCCTCCTTCCTCTGTCACTGGACTGAACTAGACAATGGAAACGCCTCATGTAATGTGACTAACAGACACAGATGCCATGCCTTCTTCACTGGAATTGGCACTGGGGCCACACCTCCTTCCTCCTTCCCTGGGACTGAATGAGACTCCATTTTTGTTGACTTGACAGAGGCCACACCTCCTTCACTGGAACTGACTGACATAAATGCCATGCCTTTTTCACTGGAACTGACTGACACTGGGGCCACACCTTCTTCACTGGAACTGATTGACACTGGGACCACGCCTTTTTCACTGGAACTGACTGACACTGGGGCCACGCCTTTTTCACTGGAACTGACTGACACTGGGGCCACGCCTTCTTCACTAGAACTGACTGACACTGGGGCCACGCCTTCTTCACTGCAACTGACTGACACTGGGGCCACGCCTTCTTCCTCCTTCACTGGAACGAATGAATGAGACAAAGGATAATGCTCCATTTTTACTGACTAACAGACACAAAGGCCACGCCTTCTTCACTGGAACTTTCACCACTGTGACAGACAGGGACAGAGGCCACACCTCCTTTCTTCTTCACTGAGACTAAATGGACAAAGCAGGAATATGCCTCCTTCATTGGGTCTAACAGGCCACGCCTCCTTCCTTTACTGGAACTGACGGAAACAGGCCACAGCTTCGTCCTTTACTGAAGCTGAAGGGGACATAGGGCACGCCTCCTTCATTCGTTCACTAGGACTGACAGACAGAGAGGTCACACCTTTTCCTATGAGCACGTTTAGAGTTTATTTATATTCTTTCATTCATGTGAAACAGAGATGAACGCTTCACAGGTACACCTCTATCCCTGACTCTGAATTTAGCTGGGTTTTATATAAGCAGCTGCGTTTGCATATTGGCTCGTCTCCCAGTAATCACTGCCACGGCGCAGGAGCTGATATACAAACAGCTAAATCAGAGCCACACACGTTCTTACACTTTATAAAACAAACTCTTGCTCTTTTCCACTCGTTACATCTGTGCTATGGATTAGTCTTTTTTAACTTGAAGCACTTGTGAGTGATTTCAGACATTTCATGGTAAAACAGCAGATGTGGCTCGGTAGGGTGCCTACGAAAGACACATGACTACTCATCTGTTCACACGCACACCTAATATATTCATATCGCCTGCTTCTGTGCGTTTGAGTAAAATGGAGTGAACTTCCTGTCATGTCTTGTTCAGGTGATTCTGTATTTTTCACCGAGTGAAGCCACTGGGCAAACAGACTGGCGTGACAGCTGCAGCTCAGCAGACCAGTTTCCTCATGCTGTGCTCACTTCCTCATTAGCATAACCAGATAATCAGAATGGTATCCCCCTACCTCACCAACCGGACCATGTGTCACTCACTTCAAATGTTTAAAGGAATGGTTTAATCTCTAATCTCTAATATGGTCTCTAAAGTTTCTTTAGCTTTACATTGGCGCTAGCAAGCAAGCAATGGAGGCTAGAAATCACAACTAATCATCACACATCACACCTTCACCTCAAACCGTCGAATTTTTCAGTATCTCAAAACAAACTTATTGATGTGGTTCAAGGACAGCACAGAGCTACATAAAATAAAATAAAATGTAAAAAACAGTAGCCGCGGCCATTTTGAAGCGAACGCGTTTTCTTATCACAGCATTCCAGCATCATTTTGAATTCAATAGTATTCGGATAATCTAGTTTTGATTGACATATTTAAATTTTGCTCGCACGGGGCTTAGCGACATTACCCTTGTACCTCCAGTGCGAAATTAAAGAAGCTAACTTGTCTTGACTAGCTTTGATAGAGGATCGTTGTGTGAGCTGTTTAAGTAAGGCCCACGAAATGTTAGCTTCATTTGGGTCGCTAGCTCTTTATCCACAAGGCCTTAATTAGCTTGTGAGGTGAATCTGGCGAGCTTGTGACCGCTCAAAATAAGAGTACCTCAGCTACAATAACACTAACTAGCTTACATATCGAAAGCTGTATTTTTTTTTTTCCCAGGCAAATTACCTCACTAATATTTTAACCAGACAGCATTAGCTAGCTACAGCAGCATGAACGAAAAAAAAGCAAACTTTTCGATAAAGAGATGGCATTGGGATACACATATTGTCTCCCTGAGACCTCCCGAAAGACCTAATGTCAGCTGTCTGTTTTTTGCTACTCTACAGAGAGAACCACAGAGCTAAGCAGCTAATCAATAAAGTCATTAGCGCTTTAGTGAAGTGTTTTCACTGTCCATCAACGCTTAACTAACATTTGAACAAACTTTACATACAGAGTACAAACTCCTGTTTTTTTTTCCTGTTCCACAGCTGATGAGTTTTTCTCTTAATCCAACCGCCATCATGCATAAATGTCTAAATAAAGCTAAATTCAGAAGCCATTACAGGAATGTCTCCCGCTTTTTGCTTTTGCTTCTATTCTGTTCTTTGAACATTGGTCTCACAAGAGCCATCCCAACACCTTAATCATGCGGTAAGATAAGCCCTCGAAGGTTAGAGAGATTGAGCCAGCATTGTTGTAGACTTCGTGACCAGACGGCAATGGAACCTCGTCCGCCATTTTTCTTTTTAATATGGAAAACTGAAAGGACAGCGCTGTTAAAGGAGCAGTTTGTGATATTTAGAGGCGTCCAATGGCCTGCAAGACAAAATGCCTTCACGTCATGTGTTGAAATTGTTCATGCCGAATGAGTTTTCTCTTTTTTGAGGAAAAGAGAATAGCTGAGCAAGGGGTGGGGCTCATTTCTGGGCCAGAAAAAGTCAACAGAAGTCTGAAAATATGTGTGTTTGTGTGGGATATATACATATGAACATTTCAAATATATTGGGAATGAAATTTTCTGAGCTATCGTTGAAATAATTTGATTACTACACGTCCTGAAAGACTTCTAAACGTTCCAAATGGCATTGTTAAAGAAAGGATCAATACAATATCATTGTAAGTTTTTTTTTCTTTCCCCAAACTATTTACTAACCTAGCCAACAGCTTTAAGTGAGCTCTTTTGTAGGTAGCACTTCCGACCTTTTAATATCAGTGTGTTCGAAACAGCACTGGAACTCAGGGACTGAATGGATTTGAATGCCAAGTCTTCCCTTTGATTAATCTGGAATTCGGCTGGCTTTGTCATGTTCAATTATTCATAACTTTTTTTTTTTTAAAGAGGTAAAGGCAGATTCATCACTAATGAATTCTGCACAAGCTGGTCTGAAACCACTTGAAATGATTAGTCATGATGTACTGGAAACAAAGACACTGAGAGCAACCTCTAGTGGCTGAATGTTAGAATTACACTAAACCGTGTCATTGACAATGAGACACTTTAATTATACATATTATATATATATATTGTTATAGCACCATAATTAAGACAAGGTGAAGTTTGTGCAAAATTCATAAGCTTAAGGAATTAAGTCAGCTTAAGTCAGGGAGAAATAAATAAATAAAACAATTTATGTAACTTCCGGTCGTTATTTCTAATGCGTTTACTAACTTAAACATAAAAAAAAATCTATTTAAATTGTATTATTTATATGCATTTATTTACTTTAATGAATCACATGAAAATGAATCACATGAAAATGAATCACATTGAAATGAATCACATACGTGAATATGAATCTCATGAAACTGAATCAGATGAAAATGAATCACACGAAAATGAATCACATGAAAATGAATAAATAAATTAAAATATAAATAGAATTATTTATTTATTTTTCTTGTAAACGCAGAGTATATATTTATGGACACCCTCACGGCGCGATCATACTAGGTCCTCATGGGAAATGTAGTTTTTTTTTCATGACCGTAGCTGTACTACAGAACCTGCCTAATATTGCAAATTACGGACACAACTTAAAAGTGTCTTAAAAATGACCCGTAAAAAAAAAAAAAGAAGAAGACTAAAATCACTCAAAACCGCCTGAAAAGTACATATAATAAAATGTAAACAGGATGTCGATTATTTGGGCACTTCTACTTCCGGTATCCGCGTGACGGATTACGTTTAAATCACGTGACAGCAGTCAGCTGATACACAGAAGTCGGAAGTGTTTCAGTTCATCTCAGGTGAATTGTGGTTCTGTTTGGAAGCTTTTGTTGATTTTTGCGTAGAAGAACTGCAAACTATGGACGAAAGTTAGTTTCTTAAAGCGCGGAGTGCTTGGAGAATCCACCAGTGGCATTGTTAACCTGGAGAAAGAGATATAAATAAACGGTAAGTTCGATTTTTTACACATACATGTGTCGGTGTGGTCCACAATGTTCCTCGTGCAAGCTCTTATTAAACCTTATTCATTCCCTAATACATGTCCAAACTTCTATATTTATGGAAACTAAGCAATAAAAGAGCTAACTTGCTTCACAGACGTTCCAAGAGATTAAACAGCACTATATAAACAGAACTAAAGAAATCAATAACAAGTAGGATGTTGTGCCATTCTGTGGTATATAAAATAAATGAATTTATAGTGTAATACATATAAAACACTGTGGGAGGTGCTGTTCAGTTGGAAAATATCCCCCTTCTTGGTGAGAAGTCTAACTTGATCACACCACGCAGTTGTTGATTAGT
Source organism: Ameiurus melas (assembly GCA_012411365.1). Taxonomy (NCBI): domain Eukaryota; kingdom Metazoa; phylum Chordata; class Actinopteri; order Siluriformes; family Ictaluridae; genus Ameiurus; species Ameiurus melas. Next base: position 15,588,121 of record CM022778.1, on the reverse strand, counting down.
TTCCTCTAACAGCACACCCTGAAGCAGTTTATTGCTGACTAGTCAGGATTTCTGCAGAGGGCAATGCTGACTCCTTCATCTGCGTTGTGTTGAGTCGTCTAAGTTAAAGGCTGTGGTTTGCACATGGTGTGTGTGTGTGTGTGTATATATACAGAAGGTTTCAAATCAGTATGATGCAATGAAGCTGAACTGATTACATTGTAATGATTCAAGATGGTGTTGAGTCTGACATCAGTACTACTCATGTCTGGGCTCGGGGGGGAAAATATGTGAATTAATTTTCTTTGTCTCAATGTAATAATGGTCGGTCTCTCTCTCTCTCTCTCTCTCTCTCTGATAAACTAATAGAGATGGAGTGGCTGTTCGACCCCTCCCACCTCCTCAGAGATTCCTCTAACGGCACGAACACCTCCGAGCTGACGTATGGCTTCGTGTCCTGCGCCGTCTCCGTCCTCTTCTACGGGAGCAACTTCGTCCCTGTAAAGAAGATCGACACTGGTGATGGTGAGACGTACAAAACGTTCGTGTGTGTGTGAGGTCAACAACTGTGTTACTGAATACTTCAAGCAGAAACCACTGGACTGTGTATAATCATGAAAGGTGCTATACTTGTTTCATTGTTCTCGTGTGTGTGTTTTAGGCATGTTTTTCCAGTGGGTGCTTTGTGCTGCTATATGGACGGTGTCTTTGATTGTGAACATCATCTTGAACAGCCCAAAGTTCTGGCCTCTGGCTATGCTGGGAGGAGCCCTCTGGGCTACAGGTAAAATCGAGTGTTCCCTTGGGATTCATGTTTCCCTTGGAAGACAATACGCTGTAGTTCAAAGACGTAAACTCTTTATTTATTTATTCATTCATTCATTCATTTAGTTTTTTGGCCTTGTATCCAGAGCAGAAAAAGCCGTGGAAACGTGTCTTGCGTGTATAAGTTTTTGAGCTGAATATATAGCTAGACTTGCCACTTTAATCATAGAAGAAGTCCGACTACACGGTGACCGGCAGGAGCCGCAGCCAATCAGGAGAGAGGAAGAGAAGAGCGACCCGATGAGCAGAGAAACTGAAATTTATTTGTTCTCTCTTTTGTTGCGAATGCTAGCGAGGTTATTTATCCTCGTTGTGCAATTTTGTCTAATTTGTATAAGTGTCCAGCAGCTATTGTTTTTTACTTAGAGAAGGTGCGATAGCAGGGTTACAAGAGGTGTTCGTGTCGTTCTGTCGTCCTGCATTTCATATTACTCCGTTATATTGGTCAAGAGTAGTTCATCCGGGACTTGCGTTCCACGAATTAAATAATAAAATATGTGGATGAGGAGAACGAAGTAGGTTAATACTAAATAAATAAATACACCCATGGTAAGCGAATCGAAGTGATGGTTTTGTTCTCTTCACTGTATTTAAAGTAGGTAAATAATTTGATGCACGTATGTTGGTTTGGACATAGCCTTGAATTCATGTTCAGTGTGTAGTCCTTTTGTACTCGCAGCCATAAGATTAAAACATGAACTCTTTAACGAATAAGAATGTAGCTTGTAATAAAGCAAGAATGATGAATTCCAGAAGCTTACATTCAGCACTTTGTCACACATCATGTTTTACATTCTTTCTGTTTTCCTTTAGGTAATATCACAGTTGTGCCCATACTCAAGACCGTTGGTCTCGGCCTAGGCCTTTTGATATGGGCTGCCTTCAACCTCCTGATGGGCTGGGCCAGCTCACGGTATGTTCAGAGTCAAACAAACAAATTAGTTTGCAAATGTATGTGCGGGTCTTTCGAAAGGAAAGCATTCAGGGCGGCCATTTTAGAGTACTTCCTGACTCGAGTTATTAAACGGTCATCACTTGACGCACCAATTGGACATGCGCTCGAGATTCTTCCGGTTACTCTGACTGGAAAAACGGCGGTGAAGTCCTCCTAGCTCCTTGTAGTTCTCGCAAATACAGTTGCTAGCGGTGTTCGCCTGTATTCTGACCCTTTTAAAGGTGGGGTTAGATGGGGAAATTTCTCTTTTCCGATCTGTTCAGTAGAGAAATTCCAGTCTCCGAGGCACAAGGTGGTGCCTCTATGCACATCAGGTTGCCTAAGTGTATGCACAGCATGAGTAAATGGAATTTATGTTTCGGACACACCTGTTGTAGTGGTAAAGTCATCAAATGGTGGAAGGAACGGTTTGAAAAGGTCTTTACTTATACTTACGGATGTGGCGTTTGTAGAGACTTCCGTATAACCTGCCTGCCGTATTTATTCATTAACGGAGAATTCAGTAAGATCCCAGATTTCGTCAAGTCAGGCTCGTTGGTCAGGTCTGCGATTTGGATTCATGAGCATAATCCAAAAAAAACCTCAGTCTGCCCTTATATCTGCAGTCTCTCACATTTCCATGATCCGTTACTGTGGTGCAGGAATGAATCTCCACTCACAGTCCTTTACTGTGTTCTCAGATTCGGCTGGTTCGGTATTGAGGCAGAGAAAGTCTCCAAACCAACACTCAACTACTGCGGAGCAGGCTTGTGTTTGCTCAGGTACCGCGCACACACGCGTGCGCACACACACGTTTTTATCTTCTTACTGTTTTCTCTTCATTTGAGTGTGCTGATCGTATGTGTTGCTTCCCCACAGCGCCATCGTGTTCTTCTTTGTGAAGAGTGACGGTCAGAGACCTGCTACGTCGGAAGAGACGCCACTGCTAATAGACAGTGTACGTCTTCTGGTCACGTACGTGTACAGTGCCGTGAAAAAGTATTTGTCCCCCTTGCTGATTTCTTCTGTTTTTGTGTAGATCTCGTACAAAATCGTTTCAGAAATGAAAACAAAATCTCAGATACTACAAAGGTGACCGGAGTAAATAATAAAATGATAAATGTTGTTTATTGAAGCGAGAAAAAAAAAGGTATCTAATAGCAACTGGTCCTGTGTGGAAAATGTATTTGCCCCCATAGTATTCCCCAAATCTATGAAACTGCATTCTTAATGGGGTTCAGCTGGACTAGACGCACTCAGACCTGATCACTGCAAACCCTGTTCAATCAACTCAACACTTTTTAGAACTTTTTCAGTAACATGGAGTTGGTTAAAAGGTCTTACGGAGTAAAACACTATGCCAAAGGTGAAAGAAATTCCAGAAACGATGAGGGAGAAGGTGATTTGAAATACATCAGTCTGGGAAGGGTTTCGAAGCTCTTTCAAAGGCTCTTGGACTCAAAGAACCACAGTGAGAGGCAACCTAGTAGTGAACCTTCCCAGAAGTGGCCGACCTTCCAAAATTCCTCCAAGAGCACAGCAGCGACTCATCCAGAACGTCACAAAAGAGCCAAGGAAAACATCAAAGGAACGACAGACCTCTCCTGCATCAATAAAGGTCACTGTTCATGACTCCACTATCAGAGACTTTGGAGACAGATGGCTCCATGGAAGAGTGGCGAGGTGAAAACCACTGCTAACCCAGAAGAACATTAAGGCTCATCTGAATTTTGCACAAACGCACCTTGATGATCCTCAGACCTTTTGGGAGAACGTTCTGTGGACTGATGAGTTGAAAGTGGAACTGTTTGGAAGACAGGTGTCTCGGTACATCTCGCATGAACCGAACACTGAATTCCTCAAAAAGATCATCATATTTACAGTCAAGCATGGTGGAGGTAGTGTGATGGTGTGGGGATGCTTTGCTGCTTCAGGGCCTGGACAACTTGCAATAATTGAGGGGAAACATGAATTCTGCTCTCTATCAGAAAATCCTAAAGGAGAATGTCCGGTCTTCAGTCCGTAAGCTGAAACACAAACGCAACAATGATCCGAAGTGTAGCAGTAAATCCTAGACGTCATTAAGGCTGATCTTCAATTATCACAAGCGTTTGGTTGCAATTATTGTTGTTGCTAAAGCTGGCACAACCTGATTTTACGTTTAAGGGGTAATTCATTTTTCACTTTGGTGATTGGTATCGGATATCTTCTTTTTTTTTTCTTCTTTTCTTTTTTTTTCTAAAAACAAACTGTATTGTGTTTCTCGGGCTGCCTTTGTTTTATGTTGTCATTAGTTTGAAGATCTAAAACTATTTATTTTGAGAGATGCACACAAACGGAAGAAATCACACATTTTCACAGCACTGTATAGGATGATGAATAGGATAAGATTAATCCCTCATGGGGAAATTAAATCTTACACCAGCTGCTTGTTAATAATTGAAGTGCTGGGAGCTACTTCCTGGATTTATAAAATCCTCTATATCGGATGACCGTATTGTTCGAATATTGTTTTTAGTAAAATAAAACTTTTTTTTTTTTTTTTTTTTTTTGCTTGCTGATCATCTGTTTCAGAGTGTGAACACTGACTCTCCAGCGTCCTCAGATAACTCGTGGGTGGACATGTTGCCGCCCGTCACTAAGCGCCTGGTGTGAGTATAGAAATGATCCTGAACTGTAGGAAAGAAAGCGTTTTCCTAATACCTCTGACTGAAGCAGGACTTTAGATCAGTTCGATCGATCGACAGATAAGATGTTGTCCTATAGCCTTGTTGTTATACGGTTTAGTGCAGAAGTTTGCACAGCCCTAGGCCAAAATGAAACCAAATCTGTAAGATGGCATTTTTATAATGTTCCGTCACTAACAAAAGTAATAAATAGTGAATATTCCGAGAGTACTAGGAGTTTTAAGAAGTTTGCGTCTTTCTTTTTGGAATGTAAACCGAACCGGATAGTTCTCTTGCTTCCTGTTCAGGCCAGTTCTTGTTTGTGAATGGTATAAATAATGCTAGCATTCTGTAATGGTTCTGTTTTTTTTTTTTCCTCAGCGGTTCGGGACTTGCCGTAGTTGCAGGACTCTTTTACGGCTCGTCGTTCATCCCCATGCTGTACATCAAAAACCAAGCAGGACAGCAGGACAGCCAGTATGTTGGGGCGAGCCAGTTCGGTAAGTCCAGGCCAACATTTCTCTCTTCATGAAGTGACTATTTTTTTTATGTTATTATTCTGTAACTGTACGTTCCAGAGAGGTTTATTCCTCTTATAATACTACAGCAGTCTATTCATGAAGGACCTGAATGGGATTTTTACATTCAAAGCTGTGGAAGGTTTGAGGAACAAGTTATTTCCTGTTATCGCTTATGTTGGAGCAGCTATATACAATCGTTTTTCCCCCACCAACAAAGCACAAAATTCTATTCAAAAAGTACTCCTACTGGAGACTCTGAATAATGTTTTCATTATCGTGTGTGTGTATATGTATGTGTCATCATATCTGCAAATTGTGTGTGTGGTGTTTTCAGATCTGGATTACGTCTTCGCTCATTTCAGCGGGATCTTCCTCACCAGCACTGTGTACTTCTTCATCTATTGCGCCTTCAGAAAGAACAAACCGCAAGTGTTCCCTAAAGCCGTGCTCCCAGGTAGGACACGCCCTCGTACGTATAACGACACGCTGCAGGAAGTTCCGGAACGTCGTCACCGGAACGTCCTCAGGCGTTTTGTAGAGCAGGTCGTGACCGTCGCGCCCTCGTGTCGATTCTGTGTTGCACAGGGTTTGGTTCCGGGTTGATGTGGGGCGTGGCGACATGCTGCTGGTTCCTGGCCAATCATTACCTGAAGCCGGTGGTGAGCTTCCCGATCATCACTACGGTGAGCGACACGGGCGATCACGTCCGCTCTCGTCCTGCGAATAAAGTGACCTCCGTTAGCGGGAGAGATGCACGCGACGCTGCCTTGACAAAGAACACTTCAAGCTTGAAATGTTTAAAAGTTCATTCTGATTATATCGTTTGTGTTTATTTGACAGGTTCCTGGGCTTATTGCTGCTTTATGGGGGGTCCTGGTTTTTAAGGAAGTGAAGGTAAGTGTGTTTGTGTATTTGTGTATTTATTTATTTATTTATTTTTTTGTCTATAAAAATGTCTCTTTCTCTTCAGGGACTAAAGAATTTCCTGGTGCTCATCCTGGCGTTTTGTATGATCGTGAGCGGAGCGTTACTGACCGCCTTCTCGCTGTAGTCGCACATCAGCACCACACGGTGGACACAGAATGCCAAATCGTTCCATACGGGTCACTGTTAAGCTTCATAATCTGCTCTGTACCTCAGTATGATGCTCTCGTTAATAAAGTCCTGATTACTGTGAATCAACGTCAGAAAGTCAGACGATACAAGACGCATCGAAACGCAACCCCTTTTTGTGTCTTCGTTTTTGGTGCCAGTTCTTTGCACAGACTGTAACTGACCTGTATGTATTTCATTTTTCTGCATTTCTTTCAATCACGTTTACAGCACGAAGGACCTCATTTTAATTGTGGAGTGGCACGTTTTGCGATTACTTGTCAAGGTCACGGAAAATGGTCTCGAGATGTGTTAACCAGGTCACGTACGCTTATTAATATCACTCATTATTGATTTCCTGTCACCTTGTTTAAAGCTATATTATTATAAAGGGATTGTGATCAGGTAGCTGATAAGGGCAAACTTTTAATAATTGAATAAAAGCTCTTGTTTTTATAAGCAGTCCTTTTTTTATTATTCTATTTAGATTTTTGAAATTTTTTATATAGATCCCATTGGTAATGTTTAAAGGTTTTACAGCATCGTCGACACCGTAGATTTGCAACGGATGCTTTTGGCGAATTTCTTTTAATTTCCAGAATCTCGTACATGGATTTTTTTTATTTTTTTTCCCCGAGCCAGAAATGAGCTCGGCCCTCAGATGAAAGAGCGCAGAGCAGCTCATAAAACTGTTTCAACGGTGGGGCAGGGGTCAGTCGGAGAAAATGAAATGCGAAGCTTATCAGTCATTGTAACTGCAACTCGCCTTGCAGTCAGTAGGGGGAGCCAAAATATACAAACTGCTCCTTTTAATCTAATGTGATTTAAAAATGAATAAATAAATACATCGATGATGCTACATATTTTTAGATGACCATCGCTTTCCTGGCTACATTCAACAGAGGTTTGATCATGAATTGTTACATGATGACTGACAAAACATATTCTAGCAATAAAAAATTTGGGAACTCTATCCCTCCCTCTAGGCCCAGATATCCATTGCAAAATTGATTGTCTTCCTGTAACAGTTTTTAAATGACTATTATATATTTGTTCCTTTTTTATTAATAATCCTTTGTGTGTGTCTCTCATTCTAAACACTGGTTTAAACCACACGTGCTGACTCGGCATGACACAGCTGGCATGCTTGATAGCTTTCTCCGTGTGATTTTTGCATCCTGCAGTAACGGATGTAATCAAATGATGTAAGCTTGCTTTATTAATGTTCAGCTTCACTAGGTATTTTGAAATTGTTCAAATGACCCACGTAGTGGAGTGTCACGAGATTTTGTTAACCGCTGTAACAACACATTTGGCTTCAGAAAAGTTACAAATCTGGGGCTATTTTTTTTGGGGGGGTGCGGCGTGAGTGGGTGTTGGTGAGTGGGTTAGTGGATGAAATCAAGGTTTCACAAGGTTTTGTTCTCATTTTTAGTGTAGTCATGGTTTTCAGCTGACTTCTTGAATTCCCCTAGCATATGCAGATGGTGAGTGATTAGGAAATGTCCTACCTTCTCTTAAAGTAAAAAAAAAAAAACCCAACAAAACAGGAACATTTTCTGAACGGACAACGAAGCAAAATCTTTCCTCCACACAGACATGCATACAAACCAGAATCACACATGCCGATTAAAATAAATATAATTGTATTTATTATCCTAACTAAAACTGTGATTACAGATTTCACAAATGTGGTTCTAAAGAAAGTCAGCTTCCTCCTCCGAGTTGCCTCATTGCTCTCGGTTCCTGCTTTTCAGCTCTTGCAAGATTGTGGGACACAAATGACCGATAGGACAGACGCTCGGCGTACACTGACTGTAGATCGATAGCTGTAAGTATGGCTCGGAACCTTCAAAAAGATCCTCCTAATTACTTGAATGTAGAGAAGCCAAAGACGATCTCTCCATCGCCTGCCCGAGACACTCAGTACAGAGGTAAGGACATGACTTATTCTTGGAAGTGTATACTGAAAAGCAGGTCGGACAGACGATTTTACACTCTTGTGATTTCTTTGTGAAATGACAAGCTGTGTTTTTTTTCTTCTCTTTGTATTAACTTCAAGGAAAGACGGTGCATTATAGCTGCCGTAATATAAGTGATAACTAGACCCAAACTATTCAACATATATCGTTCTTTAATAGAAAATAAAACGAATCACTGGCAAATTGCCGTGGTGTTCGAGAACTCAAAACATTTCTGGATTTCTTCGTGGTGTTATCGGAGAAATTGATCAGAAACCAGCGTTCAAATGAAATTTGCTGGCATCCAGTTTGCCGTCACTTCATCGGTGAATTCTCCAATTTATGCCTTCCCGGTTTAAATAAATACAAACGCATTGATTTAACACTGTGAATCCTTCTCCTTCATGATGTGATTTTGAATTTTAGGAGCGTTCAGGCTGGCTGGAGTGTGCATCGGTCTGATGTGCATCGTCCAGGGGACTCTCAACGTCGTCCTGAGGCTGTACTGTGAGTCGATAGTATCACGTTATGAAGCTATGCCGTTCTAGTATGTCTTAATAAATTATATTATAGATGCGATGGCGTGTTATACTGTACAATTAGTATTATGATTACAACTGCTATTGGTGCTTTTCAACGTGCTACAACCTAAAAAAAAAAAAAAAACGGACATGGCAGCCAATCAGAAACGGATGTGCGCATGGTCGCTTAGTGGTTAGCACGTGGGAGTTCTCTTTGTGCTGCGGGGGTTTCCTCCCCCAGTCACAAGACATGCATGGTAAGCTGATTGGCATGTCTGAAGTGTCCGCTGTGTATGAATGGGTTTGCGAATGTGTATATATCGGCACCCTGTCCAGGATGTACCCCGCCTCGTGGACGATGCTCCCTGGGATAGGCTCCAGGTTCTCCGCGACCTTGAAGGATAATCGGTATAGAAGAACGGATATAGAAGGAGGGATGTTTCATAACATTTGTCATAAGACAAATGGGAACTATACTGTATGAGTTTACTTGGCAAACATTATCTCGCAACATAAGCTGAGATCAGGCTGGATCATCTTGTACAGATCGTGCAGGCTAAAACCGACACATAGCATGCTTATATCAGTCTTATGATGCAGGGATTAAGTGTTCTATTTCGATCAACTAAATTCTGATTTGTGATGCTGTTTTGAATTTACAGTTACATCTCGGGTGGATATGCAGCTGTTAGCGATGAGCTGTAGCAATCGCACACTGTCTGTAGACACCGAGCAGCTCCAGATCAAGTACAATAACCTTGTTAAGGAGAAAGGCCAGTTAGAGAAGAACTACATCGAGCTGGGTAAAGTGAGAGATCAGCTACGGAAGGAGAAAGATGAACTCCAGAACAGACTTTCCAGCACCGGTCAGTGATTTTTAATATTGATATTTTTTCATTGACAGAAAACATGAATACCTGGCTGAAAACAGAAATGTACACAACTACGCATTGCTAATCTGCGAGCATGAAGGGGAAAAAAAACTTGCAAGTAAACCTCACGACTCATTCGAATGAAATTAAAGTCAGTTTAATGTTTGCTAATATTTGCTAACTTGCTAGTGAACCTAGCTACTAGTTTTAATTACACAATGCAATACTCAGCTTAATGTTTGCTAACTTGTTAGTGACCATGGCTAGTGATTTCAGTTACACAATATAATACTTATCATAACGTTTGCTAACTTGATAGCAAACCCAATTTAACATAGTCAGCCGAACGGGTAAGGGGTAACATTGGGTAAGCTAGCTTATTTGCAAACCTACTGACATAGAGGTAACATTCATTTTAGCTACACTAATTTCACACTGTTTTTATTGGTAGACTTTTGCCTAGATTTTCATCACGTCTAAACGAACAAATCCTGATCTATTCTAAGAACAGTTCTGGATATAAGGAAGGCGGGGTGGATCTCCTTCGGCTCCAGTCTTTACTTCAGGTCTACTGAGGAGAAGAACTGGACTCAGAGCAGACAGGACTGCAGAGACCGAGGAGCAGACCTGGTGATCATAAAAAGCAGAGAAGAACAGGTGAGAGAGGTTGATTAGTAACACCTGATACGAAGCCCATGTTTATAAATCGTTCATTCTTGGTCAGTTGGTCGTGACCGCTTTGGATGAACAGTGAGGTTATTTTGTGCGTTATGAATGAATCTACCTCAACAGGCTTTCATTGAGATTCTAAGTTGTGGAAAGAGTGCTTGGATTGGTTTGAGTGACGAAGCCACAGAGGGCGTGTGGAAATGGGTGGACGGTACACCACTGACCACTGAGTAAGAACTCATTAAACCGATCCGATTATGATTCACTTTTAATCCCAAGCTCTAGATGTGCTGATCCAATGCGTGTGTGCTTGCAGATTCTGGTGGAGTCAGGAGCCCAATAATTTTTATGGAAACGAGGACTGTGTTATGACTGCTTACCTTCCAGAAGACGGAAGACCAGTAACAGATATCTTAAACACATGGAATGATATTTCATGTTTTGAGAATTCATTTTGGATATGTGAGAAAACCATTCTCAATTATTGAAGGGTGTTAGACGTGAACTCCTTGAGAAGCGCACAAACACAATGCAAATACTTTCACTTGGAGGCGTACGTCTTTAGCTACCATCTGCATATTAGTACACATTTTCACGAGCGCTGTAATGACATTGTCTTGTATTTTCTGCAGTTGAGTCCTTTTGTACACATCTGATGCTGTAGGCTAGACATGTCACTGTACTTGTGAATTCTTGCTTCAAAATAAATGCAATTTATGGCTTATTTGTTGATGTGAAGTTAATTAGAGAGTATCCATGATGGGGTAGTTATGTGGCAGCATAAACGTGCACGTGACAATACCGCAGAAGTACGTGACAATCAAGTGTTCTGGTTCCTAATGACAGGGAAACCTGGCGGGTATCTAGTGCTCAAGTAGCCACAGGTACAGATAAAAGTAGTGTTCTAGTTCACCGGTCCTGACCACAATGTAGACACAAATGTTATGAGAAAGCGGCTTATCTTAAGACTGGAAACATGATGAGCACCACATTAACACCGCAGTGGGAGGGGCTTTGTTGACCTTCGTAAAGGTTATGCCTTAAAAAAAAAATAATAAAAAGACCCACACCTTTCATTAGACTGGCTTACGAGCCTTTAGTGTGTGTTTGTGTGTGACTTTCAGATTGGTGAGAGATTGTGTTAGATAAAATGTTGTGACAAACTGGAAAATGTCTGTCCTGCAGATCTGAGATCAGTTCCACTTAACAGTTTTGAGCTTAAAACATGAATATTACAAAAAGCTTGTCTGTCATCGTTTCAGGATTATCTCAGGGTTAAACGCTCTCGAGCGGCCTAGAACCCCGGAAGTGCATCAGCAATTTACGATATTACTAAAGACACGATCGATGTACTACTAATATAGATAACTACAGATTTTAAAAAAAGATCAGGATTATTTGAATCATTCAGAACAAGTCTGATAAGACAAATAGGAAAATGAGTATGCGCCACAGATCTTGCGTAAGAAGGCTGAAAGTAATTCTATACGAACAGCAACACGTCAACTGTTTCATATGAATAATTGAAAGTTTTATAAATGAATCCTCAAATCATGTAAAAACAACAAAAAAAACACATGAAACTAACTCTGTGTAAGGACACGATGGGGATAAGAGCATCACGCAGGATACTTTTAACATGGCATAAATGGTTAAAGTTGTTATAAGATCGATATCGGCATGAGCACTGCAGTTCTGCTATCTTCATCTTTCACCACAGGAAGTCCTGGCTCTTCACTTCCTTTACTGACAGCAACACATTTTTTAATCTCATATAGGTACGACAAACTCGATTAAAGCGGGCGCAGCTGTACAGTCGTGTTCTCAGTGTTTTGAGCGAATCGTTCCGAATCTATTCAAGAACGAGCTGAAGAGAGACGATGGCGAGGACGTGACGGTGGTCATCTATACACACAGACGATTTCGGCGCCACAACCGTGAAGGAGGACGCCAAGACAAAGGGGAACCAACAAATTCTTACACACGGTACACAAGTATTTAAAGTTGGCCTAATAAACACACACGAGATGAGCGGAAGGGAGTGAAACAGAGTTAAATTCTATTGAGATTTACATTTCTCTATATACAGTATTATTAGAAGATATATATTGTAGCGGGAAGGGGCAATGCACAGAGACACGGAGGTGGAAGTAGAGCAAAAACTCAGGCTTTATTCTTGTTTTGGTAGAGTGTAGGTCCGGGGGGCGTGTGTGAAGGTCTGCGGGGCCAGGCTGACGCCGTGACGCTCGCGGGAGTGTGTCGGGGGAATCCCGGAAGAAGCCTCAGGGTTCTTGAGCCGTCCCTCAGCGCTGCGCGTCGTCTCGGCCGGCGCCATCCTCGTCCGGTGCCGTCCTCGTCCGTGTCGGTGCCTTCCGCCGAAGTATATGCAGGGGGGATAGAGAGAGAACTGCGCCCAGCCCGGTTTCGGATGCGTCGGTGTGCACCGAGAAGGGGAGGGTAAAGTCCGGGTTGCGCAGCCGGCTCGCTAGTGAGGGCCTCCTTCAGAGTCCGGAAGGCCCGCGGCGTCAGCTGTCCACCTCACCTGGTCCGGCTGGCCCTTTTTTGTCAGGTCTGAAAGAGGGGAGGCTATCGCAGAGAAGTTAGGGACAAACCTCCGATAATACCCCGCCAACCCCAAGAAGGCACGCACCTGTTTTTTTGACCTGGGCCGAGGGTAGCCTTTCACCGCTTCAACTTTCTTTGCCTGGGGCTTTAGCATCCTGCGCCCAATGCAGTATCCCAGGTACTGCGCCTCGGTTAGTCCAAGATGACATTTCTTGGGGTTGGCAGTCAAGCCAGCGTCCCGGAGTCCCTTTAGGACCTCCCCCAGATGGAACAGGTCATCCAAGTAGGCCGCTGCAAAGCTACGATGGGGCCGTAGGACGATGTCCATCAGTCGGAAGGTGGCCGGTGCCCCATGTAGTCCAAAGGGGAGGACCCGGTACTGCCAGTGGCCCGTGGCGGTGCTAAAGGCCGTCTTGGGTCGAGCGTCGGCCGCTAGGGCCACTTGCCAGTACCACTTGGTGAGGTCCAGGGTGGAGATGAATCGGGCCCTCCCCAGGCGCTCCACAAGGTCGTCCACTCGGGGGAGGGGGTAGCTATCGAAATCCGAGACCAGGTTGAGTCTGCGAAAGTCGTTGCAGAGCCGAATGCTCCCGTCGGGTTTTGGCACTACAACGATGGGGCTGGACCAGGGGCTGTTGGACTCTTCGATAACTACGTCTCGTAGCATTCGCTCCACCTCTTCCTCAATGGCCTTACGCCGGGCCTCTGGGACACGGTAGGGCCTCTGTCTCACCACTACGCTGGGATGTGTCTTTATGTGGTGGCACACCACTTGGGTCCTTCCCGGGGAGGAGGAGAACACGTCCGCGAATTGGTCCACGAACTCGGGGGTGAGGTCTTCCCCGAGGTTGACCAAAGCACGCTTGTTCTGATCTGTGTCCAGGGCGGCGTAAGCTGAAACCACCGGGGCCGGTTCTACCCACTTCTTCAACAGGTTAATGTGGTATAGTTTCCCGTCCGTTCTCCTACCGGGTTGTTGCAGGCGGTAGTTGACGGTGCCCTGATGCTCGAGAATGGTGTAGGGCCCCTGCCAGTGGGCCAGGAACTTGCAGGCACTACTGGGTACCAGAAGAAGTACCTGGTCCCCTGTGGAACTCCGAGGCGCGCGCCGGGCGGTTGTACACCCGCTGCTGTTCCTCCTGGGCGGCGCATGTGTTGTTGGACTATCGGCCCCATTCGGTCGATCCTGTCTTGCATTTCCCGTACATATTCCACAACCGAGCAGTACAGGGCGGCTGTTCCTCCCAGGCTTTGCGAGGCGATGTCCAGTAGTCCTCGGGGCGCCGGCCGAACAGCAGTTCGAAGGGGGTGAAGCCGGTGGATGCCTGGGGACACTCCCGGACGGCAAAGAATGCGTAAGGGAGGAGGAGGTCCCAGTTCCTCCTTCTTCGTCTACCACCCGCCGCAGCATCCGTTTGAGCGTCTGGTTGAAGCGTTCGACCAGCCCGTCAGTCTGGGGGTGGTAGCCGGACGTCTTCAGGTGCTTCACCTGCAACAGCCGACACAGATCAGACATTAACTTGGAGACAAAGGGCATACCTGGTCGGTTAGGATGTCTTTGGGGGATTCCCATGCGGCTGAACAAGATATACCGTTTCCCTGGCGATGTTGGGGAGGTGGCTTTGGTGCGGTGGTACCACCTCCGGTACCGGGTGGCGTAGTCTACGACCACCAGGGTGTACTCGTGGCCCCGGGCTGACGGGAGGGGCCCTACGAGGTCCTTGCCGATCCGCGCCAAAGGGAACCGGGTGATGTTTTCAGTTTTTCCACTGTGTTCCGCGCGTCCCAGGTGACCGCCGGCCCGGGTGGGCATGGGCGAGGTGCATGACGAGTGGCGCTTTGTCCTTGGTACAACCAAAAGATCTAGGCTCCCCGTGGCGGCAGGCCCGTTGGTAAGGAGGCCACCCGGACGAGGAAGTACGAGGTGGGAAGTCTCAGGTCAGGGTTTTGGTCGACCCCCTCTACAACCCGTACTTGGGCCCAGCAGTGCTTGAGTCGGTCGCCTCCTTCTGTTCCGACCAAAGCTCCCCTCTTGGTTCACCTGATGGACGACAACAGACATAGGGTTAGTCGATATAGAGGACTCACCTTCCGGAGTGGCGCCCCCGTTGTCCTGGGCCAGGTAAGCGGTCCGGGCGGTCCTCTGCTTCCGACGTGGCTTCCTCGGTCCTGTCTCGGCGTCCCGGCCTGGCGGGCATCCTGGCCAGTCCCCAGGAGTAACGGTACGGGGAAGGTCAGGGATCACGCCCCGTGGAGAAGAGTCCAGCTCCTGGTCACGCTCTTGAACGGCACCTCTGCTGTCGGGACTTCCCGGGTGTCCCCATGACACGCAGGTCACAGTGAGGCTTCCCCCTGGCCGGAGTCCGCGGGGGAGGACGGACGGTCGGGCGAGGGTCACCATGCTCCCGGTGTCCAGCAGCGCGTTGATCGGCCTCCCTTCAATCCACACCTTCTGGGTGGGCCCCTCCGGCAACTGTCGCGCATGGAGGGCGCAGCCGGCCAGCCGGCCAGCCGGCCAGCCAACGTTTCTGGGTCGGTCCGGGAGGCCCCAGTTCAGGCTCCATGGGCATGGGCTCGTCGGGGGGAGTTACTTGGGCGGGCGACCTCCGGCGGGTTCGCCAAGTGCCGGCTGGGCGTGGCCGGTCAGACCGGACTCCCGAGGCCCCTAGGGGTAGGTCCGAGGGTTGTGGGTCCCGCGGGTCGAGCTCGAGGGTGGCGGTGGTGTGCTTCAGGGCCGTTAGGAGCTCCTGGGGCGTTCGCGGTGCTTGGACCCCCACGGCCTGTCGTGCCATCCGGGGTAACGCCCTCAGGAACCGGTCCATAGCCACCTCTTCCGCCATCTCGAGGGCCGTATGCTGGTCTGGCCGGAGCCACCTTTTGGTGAGTCGGATGAGGGCGTTTAGCTGCCTACGGGGCCGCGTCCCCGGCTGATAGACCCAGCGGTGAAACTCGGCGGCCGCTTTGGGAACAGCTCCGCTGCACAGCACGCCAGACGCCGCCTCCTTCATGGTGATGTAGTCCGCGCGTCCTCGGCTCGAGACTGTAATAGGCCTCGTGGGCCTCTCCTGTGAGCAGGGGACCTACGGCGGGGACAGTCGTCCTTATCCCATCCCTCGCGGGGGCAATGGTTTCGAAGGTTTCAAGGTATGCCACCGGGTCGTCATCAGGAGCCAGGGGGTAAGGGCGGCGGAGCTCACGTCCCGGGTCCGGGGGAGAGGCGTCGAGGCCGCGTGGGACTGAGCGCCACCAGAGTCTCTGTCACTGCCTGGATGCCTTCCGTGAGTTGTTGGGTGACGGCCTGTTGCTGTATACTGGTCTGCAAAAGCTGCTGCAACGTCTGCTCTATTTTCTCTCTCCTTGTTGAAAAAAAAGGAAAAATAATAATACATTTAAAAATTTTTTTTTTTTAATGTGCGGGGCGGTTCTGTGCTCATGCCCGCATCCTCCACCAGTGTAGCGGGAAGGGGCGATGCACAGAGACACGGATGTGGAAGTAGAGCAAAAACTCAGGCTTTATTCTTGTTTTGGTAGAGTGTAGGTCCAGGGGGGCGTGTGTGTAGGTCTGCGGGGCCGGGCTGATGCCGTGGCCGTTCGGCGGGCGTGTCGGGGAATCCCGAGAAGAAGCCTCGGGGTTCTTGAGCCGTCCCTCAGCGCTGCGGCGCGTCGTCCCGGCCAGTGCCGGACCGTCCTCGTCCGTGTTGGTGCCTTCCGCCGAAGTATATGCAGGGGGAGAAGAGAGAGAGAGAGAAGAAAAAAAATACATGTACGAGGATCCGTTTCGGTTGCCAACCGTTTCGGTAAGTCAGTACTCAACTTTCCCGGGGTGGAAGGGCGTCCTTTTATTTCCGCCATCCGAGTAGAGAGTGGTGGAATTCTTCCGTCCGATCCTCCAATCCCCGGACGGTACGGCATCAGTGGGTCCTCCCTGGCATGGCGTCCCTTCCGGTTAATGCTAGGTCCAACGCGGGGCTGCCTGCTTCGTGCCGGTATGGCAGTTGGAAAAGGAGCGATTCCCTTTCCCCTCGCGCCGAGTGTCAGTCCGTCGCGACAATATATATATATATATATATATATATATATATATATATATATATATATATATATATATATATATATATTTTTCTATATATCAGTTCCTTCGTAAAGTATTCAGCCCCCTGAACTTTTCAACCTTTTGCCACATTTCAGGCTTCAAACATAAAGATATAAAATTTAAATTTTTTGTCAAGAATCACCAACAAGTGGGACACAATTGTGAAGTGGAACGAAATCTATTGGATATTTTAAACTTTTTTAGCAAATAAAAAACTGAAAAGTGGTGCGTGCAAAATTATGGTCTTGGTAGATTTGCAGTGGTCTGATACTCCTTGCATTTCAAAATGATCGCTTGCACAGTGCTCCTTGGGATGTTTAAAGCTTGGGAAATCTTTTTTGGTTCCAAATCCGGCTTTAAACTTCTCCACAACAGTATTACGGACCTGCCTGGTGTGTTCCTTGGTCTTCACGATGCTCTCGCGCGTTCAACAGAACCCTGAGACTATCACAGAGCAGGTGCATTTATACAGAGACTTGATTACACACAGGTGGATTCTATTTATCACCATCAGTCATTTAGGACAACATTGGATCATTCAGAGATCCTCGCTGAACTTCTGGAGTGAGTTTGCTGCACTGAAAGTAAAGGAGCCGAATAATTTTGCACGCACAACTTTTCAGTTTTTTATTTGCTAAAAAAGTTTAAAATATCCAATAGATTTCGTTCCACTTCACAATTGTGTCCCACTTGTTGGTGATTCTTCACAAAAAATAAAAATTTTATATCTTTATGTTTGAAGCCTGAAATGTGGCAAAAGGTTGAAAAGTTCAAGGGGGCCGAATACTTTCGCAAGGCACTGTAAACACTGGTTTAAACCGCACGTGCTGACTCGGCATGACACAGCTGGCATGCTTGATAGCTTCCTCCGTGTGATTTTTGCATCCTGCAGTAACGGATGTAATCAAATGATGTAAGCTTGCTTTATTAATGTTCAGCTTCACTAGGTATTTTGAAATTGTTCAAATGACCCACGTAGTGGAGTGTCACGAGATTTTGTTAACCGCTGTAACAACACATTTGGCTTCAGAAAAGTTACAAATCTGAGTTTTTTTTTGGGGGGGTTGGTGTTGGTGAGTGGGTTAGTGGATTTCACAAGGTTTTGTTCTCATTTTTAGTGTAGTCATGGTTTTCAACTGATTTCTTGAATTTCCCTAGCATATGCAGACGGTGAGTGATTAGGAAATGTCCTACCTTCTCTTAAAGTAAAAAAAAAACAACAAAAACCAACAGAACAAGAAGAATATTTTCTGAACGGACAACGAAGCAAAATCTTTCCTCCAGAAATACATACATACATACAAACCAGAATCATACATGCCGAATAAAATAAATATAATTGTATTTATTATCCTAACTAAAACTGTGTTTACAGATTTCACAAATGTGGTTCTTGCTAAAGAAAGTCAGCTTCCTCCTCCGAGTTGCCTCATTGCTCTCGGTTTCTGCTTTTCAGCTCTTGCAAGATTGTGGGACACAAATGACCGATAGGACAGACGCTCGGCGTACACTGACTGTAGATCGATAGCTGTAAGTATGGCTCGGAACCTTCAAAAAGATCCTTCTAATTACCTGAATGTAGAGAAGCCAAAGACGATCTCTCCATCGCCTGCCCGAGACACTCAGTACAGAGGTAAGGACATGACTTATTCTTGGAAGTGTATACTGAAAAGCAGGTCGGACAGACGACTTTACACTCTTGTGATTTCTTTGTGAAATGACAAGCTGTGTTTTTGTTTTTTTTCTTCACTTTGTATTAACTTCAAGGAAAGGCGGCGCATTATAGCAGCTGATTATAGCTACCGTAATATAAGTGATAACAGGAATTATAACTAGCAACAAACTATTCAACATATATCGTTCTTTAATAGAAAATAAAACGAATCACTGGCAAATTGCCGTGGTGTTCGAGAAATCAAAACACTTCTGGATTTCTCCGTGGTGTTATCGGAGAAATTGATCAGAAACCAGCGTTCAAATGAAATTTGCTGGCATCCAGTTTGCCGTCACTTCATCTGTGAATTCTGCAGTTTATACCTTCCCGGTTTAAATAAATACAAACGCATTGATTTAACACTGTGAATCCTTCTTCTTCATGATGTGATTTTGAATTTTAGGAGCGTTCAGGCTGGCTGGAGTGTGCATCGGTCTGATGTGCATCGTCCAGGGGACTCTCAACGTTGTCCTGAGGCTGTACTGTGAGTCGATAGTATCACGTTATGAAGCTATGCCGTTCTAGTATGTCTTAATAAATTATATTATAGATGCGATGGCGTGTTATACTGTACAATTAGTATTATGATTACAACTGCTATTGGTGCTTTTCAACGTGCTACAACCTAAAAAAAAAAAAAAAAAACGGACATGGCAGCCAATCAGAAACGGATGTGCGCATGGTCGCTTAGTGGTTAGCACGTGGGAGTTCTCTTTGTGCTGCGGGGGTTTCCTCCCCCAGTCACAAGACATGCATGGTAAGCTGATTGGCATGTCTGAAGTGTCCGCTGTGTATGAATGGGTTTGCGAATGTGTATATATCGGCACCCTGTCCAGGATGTACCCCTGGGATAGGCTCCAGGTTCTCCGCGACCTTGAAGGATAATCGGTATAGAAGAACGGATATAGAAGGATGGATGTTTCATAACATTTGTCATAAGACAAATGGGAACTATACTGTATGAGTTTACTTGGCAAACATTATCTCGCAACATAAGCTGAGATCAGGCTGGATCATGTTGTACAGATCGTGCAGGCTAAAACCGACACATAGCATGCTTATATCAGTCTTATGATGCAGGGATTAAGTGTTATATTTCGATCAACTAAATTCTGATTTGGGATGCTGTTTTGAATTTACAGTTACGTCTCGGGTGGATTTGCAGCTGTTAGCGATGAGCTGTAGCAATCGCACACTGTCTGTAGACACCGAGCAGCTCCAGATCAAGTACAATAACCTTGTTAAGGAGAAAGGCCAGTTAGAGAACAACTACATCGAACTGGGTAAAGTGAGAGATCAGCTATGGAAGGAGAAAGATGAACTCCAGAACAGACTTTC
This sequence comes from Ameiurus melas, assembly GCA_012411365.1. Classification (NCBI taxonomy): domain Eukaryota; kingdom Metazoa; phylum Chordata; class Actinopteri; order Siluriformes; family Ictaluridae; genus Ameiurus; species Ameiurus melas. The sequence goes on along the minus strand of CM022778.1, from coordinate 15,568,371 downwards.
CAGCACCGGTCAGTGATTTTTAATATTGATATTTTTTCATTGACAGAAAACATGAATACCTGGCTGAAAACAGAAATGTACACAACTACGCATTGCTAATGTGGGAGCATGAGGGGGAAAAAACACTCGCAAGTGAACCTCACGACTCATTCGAATGAAATTAAAATCAGTTTAATGTTTGCTAATATTTGCTAACTTGCTAGTGAACCTAGCTACTAGTTTTAATTACACAATGTAATCCTCAGCCTAATGTTTGCTAAATTGTTAGTGACCATGGCTAGTGATTTCAGTTACACAATATAATACTAATCATAACGTTTGCTAACTTGATAGCAAACCCAATTTAACATAGTCAGCCGAACGGGTAAGGGGTAACATTGGGTAAGCTAGCTTATTTGCAAACCTACTGACATAGAGGTAACATTCATTTTAGCTACACTAATTTCACACTGTTTTTATTGGTAGACTTTTGCTTAGATTTTCATCACGTCTAAACGAACAAATCCTAATCTATTCTAAGAACAGTTCTGGATATCAGGAAGGCGGGGTGGATCTCCTTCAGCTCCAGTCTTTACTTCAGGTCTACTGAGGAGAAGAACTGGACTGAGAGCAGACAGGACTGCAGAGACCGAGGAGCAGACCTGGTGATCATAAAAAGCAGAGAAGAACAGGTGAGAGAGGTTGATTAGTAACACCTGATACGAAGCCCATGTTTATAAATCGTTCATTCTTGGTAAGTTGGTCGTGACCGCTTTGGATGAACAGTGAGGTTATTTTGTGTGTTATTAATGAATCTACCTCAACAGGCTTTCATTGAGATTCTAAGTTGTGGAAAGAGTGCTTGGATTGGTTTGAGTGACGAAGCCACAGAGGGCGTGTGGAAATGGGTGGACGGTACACCACTGACCACTGAGTAAGAACTCATTAAACCGATCCGATTATGATTCACTTTTAATCCCAAGCTCTAGATGTGCTGATCCAATGCGTGTGTGCTTGCAGATTCTGGTGGAGTCTGGAGCCCAATGATCGTCTTGGGAACGAGGACTGTGTTATGACTGCTTACCGTCTAGATGACGGAAGACCAGTAACAGATATCTTAAACACATGGAATGATATTTCATGTTTTGAGAATTCATTTTGGATATGTGAGAAAACCATTCTCAATTATTGAAGGGTGTTAGACGTGAACTCCTTGAGAAGCGCACAAACACAATGCAAATACTTTCACTTGGTGGCGTACGTCTTTAGCTACCATCTGCATATTAGTACACATTTTCACGAGCGCTGTAATGACATTGTCTTGTATTTTCTGCAGTTGAGTCCTTTTGTACACATCTGATGCTGTAGGCTAGACATGTCACTGTACTTGTGAATTCTTGCTTCAAAATAAATGCAATTTATGGCTTATTTGTTGATGTGAAGTTAATTAGAGAGTATCCATGATGGGGTAGTTATGTGGCAGCATAAACGTGCACGTGACAATACCGCAGAAGTACGTGACACTCAAGTGTATGCTTCAAGGACACTGAAGCAGGTAATACATTCTCGCCGAGCTTATATCGTAAAATCGGTTCTGGTTCCTAATGACAGGGAAACCTGGCGGGTATCTAGTGCTCAAATAGCCACAGGTACAGATAAAAGTAGTGTTCTAGTTCACCGGTCCTGACCACAATATAGACACAAATGTTATGAGAAAGCGGCTTATCTTAAGACTGGAAACGTGATGAGCACCACATTCACACAGCAGTGGGAGGGTCGTTGTTGACCTTCGTAAAGGTTATGCCTTTAAAAAAAAAAAGACCCACACCTTTCATTAGACTGGCTTACGAGCCTTTAGTGTGTGTTTGTGTGTGACTTTCAGATTGGTGAGAGATTGTGTTAGATAAAATGTTATGACAAACTGGAAAATGTCTGTCCTGCAGATCTGAGATCAGTTCCACTTAACAGTTTTGGGCTTTAAACATGAATATTACAAAAAGCTTGTCTGTCATCGTTTCAGGATTATCTCAGGATTAAATGTCTCGAGCGGTCTAGAACGACCCGGAAGTGCATCAGCAATTTACGATATTACTAAAGACACGATCGATGTACTGCTAATATAGATAACTACAGATTTTTAAAAAAGAAAAGAAAAAAAAGATCAGGATTATTTGAATCATTCAGAACAAGGTTCAAATCTGTTCATGTTGACATATAGGCTACAACAGTGGGCATTTCTGCGTGTTTAGATTGATTCATGGAGATTTCTTTTTTCTTTTTTTTTTTAAAAATTGTGTGTGGTGAAAGTATTAATCTGATCCGCAGGTTTACATCATGACGACTCGTTTCCTGTTTGTTGTAACACGCGAGTCATGACGTACAGCTGCAGATCAGATTAATAGTTATATCTAACACAATCTCTCACCAATCGCATGGCAGTGTACAGGCAACACACACACACACCAAATCCAGTGTACAGTGTCAGTCAAACTGCATAAAGAGGTTTCAGTGCTCCAGTGTTCCAGCACATTATGGCTTCTAGAGTGGATATGGAAATTCAAAATGAAGCCCTTCAGCACCAGAACACAGAGAGAGTGGACAAAACCAGCATGAGAGATGCTCAGTACAGAGGTAAGAATCCACACACACACACACACACACAGTAGTCCACTTTGTTCAGCTATCTCTTGCTTTACCTTTCTGTAAAAAAACAAATGGAAAAGAGAAAGTATTTGTATGTTGTGAATGTTTTAGGAGCGTTCCAGCTGACTGCACTGTGTCTGGGTCTGATGTGTATTCTTCAGGCGACTCTCAACCTCGTCCTGAGACTGCACTGTAAGTTCAGCTTTTCGAGTTGTTCATAATCCACAATCAACCGCGCGCGAGTATAAAGCTGAACGCATTTTCTCACACAAGTGTTTTCCTCACGTGCAATGAAAACTCCTACAGGTTTGCGTCTTAACTACATTTCACCACGAACACCGTGACTCAGACTTGCATAACGTGACTTGTAAACATTTTATCATCCTTAAATGGACACAAACTGTCAGGGTGTGACGGATGCATAGCGCATCTTCCTTGTTATCTCGGTTATCTCGGTTATATCGGTCATATGACGCAGGGTAAAAGGAAAGTGTGAGCTTAGTTGAGTTATCAATGAGCCTCACGATTAAGGCAGACAGTATCAGGCTGGATCATCTTGTACAGCATGACAAGTACTGTATACTTCTTAAACGATCGCTGTTAATCGTGCAGGCTAAAACCGTCTTTACTCGATACATAACATGCTTATGTCAGTCTTATGATGCAGGGATTAAGTGTTATATTTCGATCAACTAAATTCTGATTTGGGATGCTGTTTTGAATTTACAGTTACGTCTCGGGTGGATATGCAGCTGTTAGCGATGAGCTGTAGCAATCACACACTGTCTGTAGACACCGAGCAGCTCCAGATCAAGTACAATAACCTTGTTAAGGAGAAAGGCCAGTTAGAGAACAACTACATCGAGCTGGGTAAAGTGAGAGATCAGCTACGGAAGGAGAAAGATGAACTCCAGAACAGACTTTCCAGCACCGGTCAGTGATTTTTAATATTGATATTTTTTCATTGACAGAAAACATGAACACCTGGCTGAAAACAGAAATGTACACAACTACGCATTGCTAATGTGGGAGCATGAGGGGGAAAAAACACTCGCAAGTGAACCTCACGACTCATTCGAATGAAATTAAAGTCAGTTTAATGTTTGCTAATATTTGCTAACTTGCTAGTGAACCTAGCTACTAGTTTTAATTACACAATGTAATACTCAGCTTAATGTTTGCTAACTTGTTAGTGACCATGGCTAGTGATTTCAGTTACACAATATAATACTAATCATAACGTTTGCTAACTTGATCGCAAAACCCAATTTAACATAGTCGCCGAACGGCAAGGGGTAACACTGGGTAAGCTAGCTTATTTGCAAACCTACTGACATAGAGGTAACATTCATTTTAGCTACACTAATTTCACACTGTTTTTATTGGTAGACTTTTGCCTAGATTTTCATCACGTCTAAACGAACAAATCCTAATCTATTCTAAGAACAGTTCTGGATATCAGGAAGGCGGGGTGGATCTACTTCGGCTCCAGTCTTTACTTCAGGTCCACTGAGGAGAAGAACTGGACTGAGAGCAGACAGGACTGCAGAGACCAAGGAGCAGACCTGGTGATCATAAAAAGCAGAGAAGAACAGGTGAGAGAGGTTGATTAGTAACACCTGATACGAAGCCCATGTTTATAAATCGTTCATTCTTGGTCAGTTGGTCGTGACCGCTTTGGATGAACAGTGAGGTTATTTTGTGCGTTATGAATGAATCTACCTCAACGGCTTTCATTGAGATTCTAAGTTGTGGAAAGAGTGCTTGGATTGGTTTGAGGACGGCGTGGCCACGAGGGCGGTGTGAAATGGGTGGACGGTACACCACTGACCACTGAGTAAGAACTCATTAAACCGATCGATTATGATTCACTTTTAATCCCAAGCTCTAGATGTGCTGATCCAATGCGTGTGTGCTTGCAGATTCTGGTGGAGTCTGGAGCCCAATGATTGCCTTGGGAACGAGGACTGTGTTTGACTGCTTACCGTCTAGATGACGGAAGACCAGTAACAGATATCTTAAACACATGGAATGATATTTCATGTTTTGAGAATTCATTTTGGATATGTGAGAAAACCATTCTCAATTATTGAAGGGTGTTAGACGTGAACTCCTTGAGAAGCGCACAAACACAATGCAAATACTTTCACTTGGTGGCGACGTCTTTAGCTACCATCTGCATATTAGTACAACAATATGAGCGCTGTAATGACATTGTCTTGTATTTTCTGCAGTTGAGTCCTTTTGTACACATCTGATGCTGTAGGCTAGACATGTCACTGTACTTGTGAATTCTTGCTTCAAAATAAATGCAATTTATGGCTTATTTGTTGATGTGAAGTTAATTAGAGAGTATCCATGATGGGGTAGTTATGTGGCAGCATAAACGTGCACGTGACAATACCGCAGAAGTACGTGACACTCAAGTGTATGCTTCAAGGACACTGAAGCAGGTAATACATTCTCGCCGAGCTTATATCGTAAAATCGGTTCTGGTTCCTAATGACAGGGAAACCTGGCGGGTATCTAGTGCTCAAATAGCCACAGGTACAGATAAAAGTAGTGTTCTAGTTCACCGGTCCTGACCACAATATAGACACAAATGTTAAGGTATAAGCGGCTTATCTTAAGACTGGAAACGTGATGAACACCACATTCACACAGCAGTGGGAGGGTCGTTGTTGACCTTCGTAAAGGTTATGCCTTTAAAAAAAAAAAGACCCACACCTTTCATTAGACTGGCTTACGAGCCTTTAGTGTGTGTTTGTGTGTGACTTTCAGATTGGTGAGAGATTGTGTTAGATAAAATGTTATGACAAACTGGAAAATGTCTGTCCTGCAGATCTGAGATCAGTTCCACTTAACAGTTTTGGGCTTTAAACATGAATATTACAAAAAGCTTGTCTGTCATCGTTTCAGGATTATCTCAGGATTAAATGTCTCGAGCGGTCTAGAACGACCCGGAAGTGCATCAGCAATTTACGATATTACTAAAGACACGATCGATGTACTGCTAATATAGATAACTACAGATTTTTAAAAAAGAAAAGAAAAAAAAGATCAGGATTATTTGAATCATTCAGAACAAGGTTCAAATCTGTTCATGTTGACATATAGGCTACAACAGTGGGCATTTCTGCGTGTTTAGATTGATTCATGGAGATTTCTTTTTTCTTTTTTTTTTTAAAATTGTGTGTGGTGAAAGTATTAATCTGATCCGCAGGTTTACATCATGACGACTCGTTTCCTGTTTGTTGTAACACGAGCAGTCATGACGTACAGCTGCAGATCAGATTAATAGTTATATCTAACACAATCTCTCACCAATCGCATGGCAGTGTACAGGCAACACACACACACACCAAATCCAGTGTACAGTGTCAGTCAAACTGCATAAAGAGGTTTCAGTGCACCAGTGTTCCAGCACATTATGGCTTCTAGAGTGGATATGGAAATTCAAAATGAAGCCCTTCAGCACCAGAACACAGAGAGAGTGGACAAAACCAGCATGAGAGATGCTCAGTACAGAGGTAAGAATCCACACACACACACACACACACACACACAGTAGTCCACTTTGTTCAGCTATCTCTTGCTTTACCTTTCTGTAAAAAAACAAATGGAAAAGAGAAAGTATTTGTATGTTGTGAATGTTTTAGGAGCGTTCCAGCTGACTGCACTGTGTCTGGGTCTGATGTGTATTCTTCAGGCGACTCTCAACCTCGTCCTGAGACTGCACTGTAAGTTCAGCTTTTCGAGTTGTTCATAATCCACAATCAACAGCGCTGCAGTATAAAGCTGAACGCATTTTCACACACAAGTGTTTTCCTCACGTGCAATGAAAACTCCTACAGGTTTGCGTCTTAACTACATTTCACCACGAACACCGTGACTCAGACTTGCATAACGTGACTTGTAAACATTTTATCATCCTTAAATGGACACAAACTGTCAGGGTGTGACGGATGCATAGCGCATCTTCCTTGTTATCTCGGTTATCTCGGTTATATCGGTCATATGACACAGGGTTTAAGGAAAGTGTGAGCTTAGTTGAGTTATCAATGAGCCTCACGATTAAGGCAGACAGTATCAGGCTGGATCATCTTGTACAGCATGACAAGTACTGTATACTTCTTAAACGATCGCTGTTAATCGTGCAGGCTAAAACCGTCTTTACTCGACACATAACATGCTTATGTCAGTCTTATGATGCAGGGATTAAGTGTTATATTTCGATCAACTAAATTCTGATTTGTGATGCTGTTTTGAATTTACAGTTACGTCTCGGGTGGATATGCAGCTGTTAGCGATGAGCTGTAGCAATCACACACTGTCTGTAGACACCGAGCAGCTCCAGATCAAGTACAATAACCTTGTTAAGGAGAAAGGCCAGTTAGAGAACAACTACATCGAGCTGGGTAAAGTGAGAGATCAGCTACGGAAGGAGAAAGATGAACTCCAGAACAGACTTTCCAGCACCGGTCAGTGATTTTTAATATTGATATTTTTTCATTGACAGAAAACATGAACACCTGGCTGAAAACAGAAATGTACACAACTACGCATTGCTAATCTGAGAGCATGAGGGGGAAAAAACACTCGCAAGTGAACCTCACGACTCATTCGAATGAAATTAAAGTCACTTTAATGTTTACTAATATTTGCTAACTTGCTAGTGAACCTAGCTACTAGTTTTAATTACACAATGCTATACTCAGCTTAATGTTTGCTAACTTGTTAGTGACCATGGCTAGTGATTTCAGTTACACAATATAATACTTATCATAACGTTTGCTAACTTGATAGCAAACCCAATTTAACATAGTCAGCCGAACGGGTAAGGGGTAACATTGGGTAAGCTAGCTTATTTGCAAACCTACTGACATAGAGGTAACATTCATTTTAGCTACACTAATTCCACACTGTTTTTATTGGTAGACTTTTGCCTAGATTTTCATCACGTCTAAACGAACAAATCCTGATCTATTCTAAGAACAGTTCTGGATATCAGGAAGGCGGGGTGGATCTCCTTCGGCTCCAGTCTTTACTTCAGGTCTACTGAGGAGAAGAACTGGACTCAGAGCAGACAGGACTGCAGAGACCGAGGAGCAGACCTGGTGATCATAAAAAGCAGAGAAGAACAGGTGAGAGAGGTTGATTAGTAACACCTGATACGAAGCCCATGTTTATAAATCGTTCATTCTTGGTCAGTTGGTCGTGACCGCTTTGGATGAACAGTGAGGTTATTTTGTGCGTTATGAATGAATCTACCTCAACAGGCTTTCATTGAGATTCTAAGTTGTGGAAAGAGTGCTTGGATTGGTTTGAGTGACGAAGCCACAGAGGGCGTGTGGAAATGGGTGGACGGTACACCACTGACCACTGAGTAAGAACTCATTAATCTGATCTGATTATGATTCACTTTTAATCCCAAGCTCTAGATGTGCTGATCCAATGCGTGTGTGCTTGCAGATTCTGGTGGAGTCAGGAGCCCAATAATTTTTATGGAAACGAGGACTGTGTTATGACTGCTTACCTTCCAGAAGACGGAAGACCAGTAACAGATATCTTAAACACATGGAATGATATTTCATGTTTTGAGAATTCATTTTGGATATGTGAGAAAACCATTCTCAATTATTGAAGGGTGTTAGACGTGAACTCCTTGAGAAGCGCACAAACACAATGCAAATACTTTCACTTGGAGGCGTACGTCTTTAGCTACCATCTGCATATTAGTACACATTTTCACGAGCGCTGTAATGACATTGTCTTGTATTTTCTGCAGTTGAGTCCTTTTGTACACATCTGATGCTGTAGGCTAGACATGTCACTGTACTTGTGAATTCTTGCTTCAAAATAAATGCAATTTATGGCTTATTTGTTGATGTGAAGTTAATTAGAGAGTATCCATGATGGGGTAGTTATGTGGCAGCATAAACGTGCACGTGACAATACCGCAGAAGTACGTGACAATCAAGTGTTCTGGTTCCTAATGACAGGGAAACCTGGCGGGTATCTAGTGCTCAAGTAGCCACAGGTACAGATAAAAGTAGTGTTCTAGTTCACCGGTCCTGACCACAATGTAGACACAAATGTTATGAGAAAGCGGCTTATCTTAAGACTGGAAACATGATGAGCACCACATTAACACCGCAGTGGGAGGGGCTTTGTTGACCTTCGTAAAGGTTATGCCTTAAAAAAAAAAAAATAATAAAAAAGACCCACACCTTTCATTAGACTGGCTTACGAGCCTTTAGTGTGTGTTTGTGTGTGACTTTCAGATTGGTGAGAGATTGTGTTAGATAAAATGTTGTGACAAACTGGAAAATGTCTGTCCTGCAGATCTGAGATCAGTTCCACTTAACAGTTTTGAGCTTAAAACATGAATATTACAAAAAGCTTGTCTGTCATCGTTTCAGGATTATCTCAGGGTTAAACGTCTCGAGCGGTCTAGAACGACCCGGAAGTGCATCAGCAATTTACGATATTACTAAAGACACGATCGATGTACTACTAATATAGATAACTACAGATTTTAAAAAAAGATCAGGATTATTTGAATCATTCAGAACAAGTCTGATAAGACAAATAGGAAAATGAGTATGCGCCACAGATCTTGCGTAAGAAGGCTGAAAGTAATTCTATACGAACAGCAACACGTCAACTGTTTCATATGAATAATTGAAAGTTTTATAAATGAATCCTCAAATCATGTAAAAACAACAAAAAAAACACATGAAACTAACTCTGTGTAAGGACACGATGGGGATAAGAGCATCACGCAGGATACTTTTAACGTGGCATAAATGGTTAAAGTTGTTATAAGATCGATATCGGCATGAGCACTGCAGTTCTGCTATCTTCATCTTTCACCACAGGAAGTCCTGGCTCTTCACTTCCTTTACTGACAGCAACACATTTTTTAATCTCATATAGGGTACGACAAACTCGATTAAAGCGGGGCGAGCTGTACAGTCGTGTTCTCAGTGTTTTAGCGAATCGTCCGAATCTATTCAAGAACGAGCTGAAGAGAGACGATGGCGAGGACGTGACGTGGTCATCTATACACACAGACGATTTCAGAGCTACGACACCGTGAAGGAGGACGCCAAGACAAAGGGGAACCAACAAATTCTTACACACAGGTACACAAGTATTTAAAGTTGGCCTAATAAACACACCGCGAGATGAGCGGAAGGGAGTGAAACAGAGTTAAATTCTATTGAGATTTACATTTCTCTATATACAGTATTATTAGAAGATATATATTGTAGCGGGGAAGGGGCAATGCACAGAGACACGGAGGTGGAAGTAGAGCCAAAACTCAGGCTTTATTCTTGTTTTGGTAGAGTGTAGGTCCGGGGCGTGTTTGAAGGTTCGGGCGGCCAGGCTGACGCCGGGACGCGGCAGGGAGTGTGTCGGGGAATCCCGGAAGAAGCCTCAGGGTTCTTGAGCCGTCCCTCAGCGCGCGTCGTCTCGGCGCCGCGCCATCCTCGTCCGGTGCCGTCCTCGTCCGTGTCGGTGCCTTCCGCCGAAGTATATGCAGGGGGGATAGAGAGAGAACTGCGCCCAGCCCGTGTTTCGGATGCGCGTGTGCACCGAAAGGGAGGGTAAAGTCCGGGTGCGCAGCACCGGCTCGCTGGTGAGGGCCCTCCTTCAGAGTCCGGAAGGCCCGCTGGCGTCAGCTGTCCACCTCACCTGGTCCGGCTGGCCCTTTTTTGTCAGGTCTGAAAGAGGGGAGGCTATCGCAGAGAAGTTAGGGACAAACCTCCGATAATACCCGCCAACCCCAAGAAGGCACGCACCTGTTTTTTTGACCTGGGCCGAGGGTAGCCTTTCACCGCTTCAACTTTCTTTGCCTGGGGCTTTAGCATCCTGCGCCCAATGCGGTATCCCAGGTACTGCGCGTCGGGTTAGTCCAAGATGACATTTCTTGGGGTTGGCAGTCAAGCCAGCCGCCCGGAGTCCCTTTAGGACCTCCCCAGATGGAACAGGTCATCCAAGTAGGCGCTGCAAAGCTACGATGGGGCGTGAGGGACGATGTCCATCAGTCGGAAGGTGGCGGTGCCCCATGTAGTCCAAAGGGGGAGACCCGTACTGCCAGTGGCCCGTGGCGGTGCTAAAGGCCGTCTTGGGTCGAACGGCTCGGCCGCTAGGGCCACTTGCCAGTACCACTTGGTGAGGTCCAGGGTGGAGATGAATCGGACCAGGGGCTGTTGGACTCTTCGATAATCTACCTTTCGTAGCATTCGCTCCACCTCTTCCTCAATGGCCTTACGCCGGGGCCTCTGGGACACGGTAGGGCCTCTGTCTCACCACTACGCTGGGATGTGTCTTTATGTGGTGGCGCACCACTTGGGTCCTTCCCGGGGAGGAGGAGAACACGTCCGCGAATTGGTCCACGAACTCGGGGGTGAGGTCTTCCCCGAGGTTGACCAAAGCACGCTTGTTCTGATCTGTGTCCAGGGCGGCGTAAGCTGAAACCACCGGGGCCGGTTCTACCCACTTCTTCAACAGGTTAATGTGGTATAGTTTCCCGTCCGTTCTCCTACCGGGTTGTTGCAGGCGGTAGTTGACGGTGCCCTGATGCTCTAGAATGGTGTAGGGCCCCTGCCAGCGGGCCAGGAACTTGCAGGCACTACTGGGTACCAGAAGAAGTACCTGGTCCCCTGGGTGGAACTCCCGAGGCTGCGCCGGGCGGTTGTACACCCTCTGCTGTTCCTCCTGGGCGGCGCGCATGTGTTGTTGGACTATCGGCCCCACTCGGTCGATCCTGTCTTGCATTTCCCGTACATATTCCACAACCGAGCAGTACAGGGACGGCTGTTCCTCCCAGGCTTCGCGGGCGATGTCCAGTAGTCCTCGAGGGCGCCGGCCGAACAGCAGTTCGAAGGGGGTGAAGCCGGTGGATGCCTGGGGACACTCCCGGACGGCAAAGAGTACGTAAGGGAGGAGGAGGTCCCAGTTCCTCCCTTCTTCGTCTACCACCCGCCCCCAGCATCCGTTTGAGCGTCTGGTTGAAGCGTTCGCCAGCCCGTCAGTCTGGGGGTGGTAGACCGACGTCTTCAGGTGCTTCACCTGCAACAGCCGACACAGATCAGACATTAACTTGGAGACAAAGGGCATACCTTGGTCGGTTAGGATGTCTTTGGGGATTCCCATGCGGCTGAACAAGAGTACCAGTTCCCTGGCGATGTTGGGGGAGGTGGCTTTGCGCAGTGGTACCACCTCCGGGTACCGGGTGGCGTAGTCTACGACCACCAGGATGTACTCGTGGCCCCGGGCCGACTTGGGGAGGGGCCCTACGAGGTCCTTGCCGATCCGCTCAAAGGGAACGCCGATGATGTTTTCAGTTTTTCCACTGTGTTCCGCGGTCCCAGGTGACCGCCCGGCGAGTGGGCATGGGCGAGGTGCATGACGAGTGGCGCTTTCGTCCTTGGTACAACCAAAAGATCTACCGGCTCCCCGTGGCGGCAGGCCCGTTGGTAGAGGAGGCCACCCCGGACGAGGAAGTACGAGGTGGGAAGTCTCAGGTCAGGGTTTTGGTCGACCCCCTCTACAACCCGTGCTTGGGCCCAGCAGTGCTTGAGTCGGCCGGTCCTCCTTCTGTTCCCGACCAAAGCTCCCCTCTTGGTTCACCTGATGGACGACAACAGACATAGGGTTAGTCGATATAGAGGACTCACCTTCGAGATTGGCGCCCCGTTGTCCTGGGCCAGGTAAGCGGTCCGGGCCCCGGTCCTCTGCTTCCGACGTCGTGGCTTCCCTGTCTCGGCGTCCCGGCCTGGCGGGCATCCTGGCCAGTCCCTCCCCAGGAGTAACGGTACGGGGAGGTCAGGGATCACGCCCACGTGGAGAGTCCAGCTCCTGGTCACGCTCTTGAACGGCACCTCTGCTGTCGGGACTTCCGGGTGTCCCCATGAATGCAGGTCACAGTGAGGCTTCCCCCTGGCCGGAGTCCGCGGGGGGGAGGGAGGGGACTGGGCCAGGTGTCACCATGCTCCCGGTGTCCAGCAGCGCGTTGATCGGCCTCCCTTCAATCCACACCTTCTGGGTGGGCCCCTCCGTACTGCCGCGCATGGAGGCGCGCAGCGGCCAGCCGGCCGGCCAACGTTCTGGGTTGGTCGGGAGGCCCCAGTTCAGGCTCCATGGGCAAGGGCTCGTGGGGGAGTTACGGTCGGCCCTCCGCGGGTTCGCCAAGTGCCGGCTGGGCGTGGCCGGTCGAGACGGACTCCCGAGGCCCCTAGGGGTAGGTCCGAGGGTTGTGGGTCCCGCGGGGTCGAGGCTCGAGGGTGGCGGTGGTGTGCTTCAGGGCCGTTAGGAGCTCCTGGGGCGTTCGCGTGCTTGGACCCCCCGGCGGTCGTGCCATCCAGGGTAACGCCCTCAGGAACCGGTCCATAGCCACCTCTTCCGCCATCTCGAGGGCCGTATGCTGGTCTGGCCGGAGCCACCTTTTGGTGAGTCGGATGAGGGCGTTTAGCTGCCTGCGGGGCCGCGTCCCCGGCTGATAGACCCAGCGATGAAACTCGGCGGCCGCTTTGGGAGAGCTTCAGCCGCACCACGCCAGGACGCCCTCCTTCATGGTGATGTAGTCCGCTGCGTCCTCGGCTCGAGACTGTAATAGGCCTCGTGGGCCTCTCCTGTGAGCAGGGGACCTACGGCGCGGGGACAGTCGTCCTTATCCCATCCCTCGCGCGGGCAATGGTTTCGAAGGTTTCAAGGTATGCCACCGGGTCGTCATCAGGAGCCAGGGGGTAGAAGCGGCGAGACTCACGTCCCGGGTCCGGGAGAGGCGTCGAGGCCGCGTGGGACTGTAGCGCCACCAGAGTCTCTGTCACTGCCTGGATGCTTTCCGTGAGTTGTTGGGTGACGGCCTGTTGCTGTATACTGGTCTGCAAAAGCTGCTGCAACGTCTGCTCTATTTTCTCTCTCCTTGTTGAAAAAAAAGGAAAAATAATAATACATTTAAAAAATTTTTTTTTTAATGTGCGGCGGTTCTGTGCTCATGCCCGCATCCTCCACCAGTGTAGCGGGGAAGGGGCGATGCACAGAGACCGGATGTGGAAGTAGAGCAAAAACTCAGGCTTTATTCTTGTTTTGGTAGAGTGTAGGTCCAGGGGGGCGTGTGTGTAGGTCTGCGGGGCCGGGCTGATGCCGTGACGCTCGCGGGGGCGTGTCGGGGGAATCCCGGAAGAAGCCTCGGGGTTCTTGAGCCGTCCCTCAGCGCTGCGCGTCGTCTCGGCCAGTGCCGGACCGTCCTCGTCCGTGTTGGTGCCTTCCGCCGAAGTATATGCAGGGGGGAGAGAGAGAGAGAGAGAGGATACCTGTACGAGGATCCGTTTCGGACGCCAACCGTTTCGGTAAGTCAGTACTCAACTTTCCCGGGGCGGAAGGGCGTCCTTTTATTTCCGCCATCCGAGTAGAGAGTGGTGGAATTCTTCCGTCCGATCCTCCAATCCCCGGACGGTACGGCATCAGTGGGTCCTCCCTGGCATGGCGTCCCTTCCGGTTAATGCTAGGTCCAACGCGGGGCTGCCTGCTTCGTGCCGGTATGGCAGTTGGAAAAGGAGCGATTCCCTTTCCCCTCGCGCCGAGTGTCAGTCCGTCGACAATATATATATATATATATATCAGTTCCTTGCGAAAGTATTCAGCCCCCTTGAACTTTTCAACCTTTTGCCACATTTCAGGCTTCAAACATAAAGATATAAAATTTAAATTTTTTGTCAAGAATCACCAACAAGTGGGACACAATTGTGAAGTGGAACGAAATCGATTGGATATTTTAAACTTTTTTAGCAAATAAAAAACTGAAAAGTGGTGCGTGCAAAATTATGGTCTTGGTAGATTTGCAGTGGTCTGATACTCCTTGCATTTCAAAATGATCGCTTGCACAGTGCTCCTTGGGATGTTTAAAGCTTGGGAAATCTTTTTGTATCCAAATCCGGCTTTAAACTTCTCCACAACAGTATTACGGACCTGCCTGGTGTGTTCCTTGGTCTTCATGATGCTCTCTGCGCTTTCAACAGAACCCTGAGACTATCACAGAGCAGGTGCATTTATACAGAGACTTGATTACACACAGGTGGATTCTATTTATCACCATCAGTCATTTAGGACAACATTGGATCATTCAGAGATCCTCGCTGAACTTCTGGAGTGAGTTTGCTGCACTGAAAGTAAAGGAGCCGAATGATTTTGCACGCACAACTTTTCAGTTTTTTATTTGCTAAAAAAGTTTAAAATATCCAATAGATTTCGTTCCACTTCACAATTGTGTCCCACTTGTTGGTGATTCTTCACAAAAAATAAAAATTTTATATCTTTATGTTTGAAGCCTGAAATGTGGCAAAAGGTTGAAAAGTTCAAGGGGGCCGAATACTTTCGCAAGGCACTGTAAACACTGGTTTAAACCGCACGTGCTGACTCGGCATGACACAGCTGGCATGCTTGATAGCTTCCTCCGTGTGATTTTTGCATCCTGCAGTAACGGATGTAATCAAATGATGTAAGCTTGCTTTATTAATGTTCAGCTTCACTAGGTATTTTGAAATTGTTCAAATGACCCACGTAGTGGAGTGTCACGAGATTTTGTTAACCGCTGTAACAACACATTTGGCTTCAGAAAAGTTACAAATCTGAGTTTTTTTTTTGGGGGTTGGTGTTGGTGAGTGGGTTAGTGGAGGATTTCACAAGGTTTTGTTCTCATTTTAGTGTAGTCATGGTTTTCAGCTGACTTATTGAATTTCCCTAGCATATGCAGATGGTGAGTGATTAGGAAATGTCCTACCTTCTCTTAAAGTAAAAAAAAAACAACAAAAACCAACAGAACAAGAAGAATATTTTCTGAACGGACAACGAAGCAAAATCTTTCCTCCAGAAATACATACATACATACAAACCAGAATCATACATGCCGAATAAAATAAATATAATTGTATTTATTATCCTAACTAAAACTGTGTTTACAGATTTCACAAATGTGGTTCTTGCTAAAGAAAGTCAGCTTCCTCCTCCGAGTTGCCTCATTGCTCTCGGTTTCTGCTTTTCAGCTCTTGCAAGATTGTGGGACACAAATGACCGATAGGACAGACGCTCGGCGTACACTGACTGTAGATCGATAGCTGTAAGTATGGCTCGGAACCTTCAAAAAGATCCTTCTAATTACCTGAATGTAGAGAAGCCAAAGACGATCTCTCCATCGCCTGCCCGAGACACTCAGTACAGAGGTAAGGACATGACTTATTCTTGGAAGTGTATACTGAAAAGCAGGTCGGACAGACGACTTTACACTCTTGTGATTTCTTTGTGAAATGACAAGCTGTGTTTTTGTTTTTTTTCTTCACTTTGTATTAACTTCAAGGAAAGGCGGCGCATTATAGCAGCTGATTATAGCTACCGTAATATAAGTGATAACAGGAATTATAACTAGCAACAAACTATTCAACATATATCGTTCTTTAATAGAAAATAAAACGAATCACTGGCAAATTGCCGTGGTGTTCGAGAAATCAAAACACTTCTGGATTTCTCCGTGGTGTTATCGGAGAAATTGATCAGAAACCAGCGTTCAAATGAAATTTGCTGGCATCCAGTTTGCCGTCACTTCATCGGTGAATTCTCCAGTTTATGCCTTCCCGGTTTAAATAAATACAAACGCATTGATTTAACACTGTGAATCCTTCTTCTTCATGATGTGATTTTGAATTTTAGGAGCGTTCAGGCTGGCTGGAGGTGTGCATCGGTCTGATGTGCCGTCAGGGGACTCTCAACACCGTCCTGAGGCTGTACTGTGAGTCGATAGTATCACGTTATGAAGCTATGCCGTTCTAGTATGTCTTAATAAATTATATTATAGATGCGATGGCGTGTTATACTGTACAATTAGTATTATGATTACAACTGCTATTGGTGCTTTTCAACGTGCTACAACCTAAAAAAAAACGGACATGGCAGCCAATCAGAAACGGATGTGGCGCATGGCTGTTGGTTTGTACGTGGGAGTTCTCGTTCGTGCGGGGGTTTCCTCCCCAGTCACAAGACATGCATGGTAAGCTGATTGGCATGTCTGAAGTGTCCGCTGTGTATGAATGGGTTTGCGAATGTGTATATATCGGCACCCTGTCCAGGATGTACCCCGCCTCGTGGACGATGCTCCCTGGGATAGGCTCCAGGTTCTCCGCGACCTTGAAGGATAATCGGTATAGAAGAACGGATATAGAAGGATGGATGTTTCATAACATTTGTCATAAGACAAATGGGAACTATACTGTATGAGTATACTTTGTCAAACATTATCTCGCAACATAAGCTGAGATCAGGCTGGATCATCTTGTACAGATCGTGCAGGCTAAAACCGACACATAGCATGCTTATATCAGTCTTATGATGCAGGGATTAAGTGTTATATTTCGATCAACTAAATTCTGATTTGTGATGCTGTTTTGAATTTACAGTTATGTCTCGGGTGGATTTGCAGCTGTTAGCGATGAGCTGTAGCAATCACACACTGTCTGTAGACAACGAGCATCTCCAGATCAAGTACAATAACCTTGTTAAGGAGAAAGGCCAGTTAGAGAACAACTACATCGAGCTGGGTAAAGTGAGAGATCAGCTACGGAAGGAGAAAGATGAACTCCAGAACAGACTTTCCAGCACCGGTCAGTGATTTTTAATATTGATATTTTTTCATTGACAGAAAACATGAACACCTGGCTGAAAACAGAAATGTACACAACTACGCATTGCTAATCTGGGAGCATGAGGGGGAAAAAACACTCGCAAGTGAACCTCACGACTCATTCGAATGAAATTAAAGTCACTTTAATGTTTGCTAATATTTGCTAACTTGCTAGTGAACCTAGCTACTAGTTTTAATTACACAATGTAATACTCAGCATAATGTTTGCTAACTTGTTAGTGACCATGGCTAGTGATTTCAGTTACACAATATAATACTTATCATAACGTTTGCTAACTTGATCGCAAACCCAATTTAACATAGTCAGCCGAACGGGTAAGGGGTAACATTGGGTAAGCTAGCTTATTTGCAAACCTACTGACATAGAGGTAACATTCATTTTAGCTACACTAATTTCACACTGTTTTTATTGGTAGACTTTTGCCTAGATTTTCATCACGTCTAAACGATCAAATCCTAATCTATTCTAAGAACAGTTCTGGATATCAGGACGGCGGGGTGGATCTCCTTCAGCTCCAGTCTTTACTTCAGGTCTACTGAGGAGAAGAACTGGACTGAGAGCAGACAGGACTGCAGAGACCGAGGAGCAGACCTGGTGATCATAAAAAGCAGAGAAGAACAGGTGAGAGAGGTTGATTAGTAACACCTGATACGAAGCCCATGTTTATAAATCGTTCATTCTTGGTCAGTTGGTCGGCCCGCTTTGGATGAACAGTGAGGTTATTTTTGTGGTTATTAATGAATCTACCTCAACAGGCTTTCATTGAGATTCTAAGTTGTGGAAAGAGTGCTTGGATTGGTTTGAGTGACGAAGCCACAGAGGGCGTGTGGAAATGGGTGGACGGTACACCAATGACCACTGAGTAAGAACTCATTAAACCGATCAGATTATGATTCACTTTTAATCCCAAGCTCTAGATGTGCTGATCCAATGCGTGTGTGCTTGCAGATTCTGGTGGAGTCAGGAGCCCAATGATCTTCATGGAAACGAGGACTGTGGTATGACTGCTTACCGTCCAGAAGACAGAAGACCAGTAACAGATATCTTAAACACATGGAATGATATTTCATGTTTTGAGAATTCATTTTGGATATGTGAGAAAACCATTCTCAATTATTGAAGGGTGTTAGACGTGAACTCCTTGAGAAGCGCACAAACACAATGCAAATACTTTCACTTGGTGGCGTACGTCTTTAGCTACCATCTGCATATTAGTACACATTTTCACGAGCGCTGTAATGACATTGTCTTGTATTTTCTGCAGTTGAGTCCTTTTGTACACATCTGATGCTGTAGGCTAGACATGTCACTGTACTTGTGAATTCTTGCTTCAAAATAAATGCAATTTATGGCTTATTTGTTGATGTGAAGTTAATTAGAGAGTATCCATGATGGGGTAGTTATGTGGCAGCATAAACGTGCACGTGACAATACCGCAGAAGTACGTGACACTCAAGTGTACGCTTCAAGGACACTGAAGCAGGTAATACATTCTCGCCGAGCTTATATCGTAAAATCGGTTCTGGTTCCTAATGACAGGGAAACCTGGCGGGTATCTAGTGCTCAAATAGCCACAGGTACAGATAAAAGTAGTGTTCTAGTTCACCGGTCCTGACCACAATATAGACACAAATGTTATGAGAAAGCGGCTTATCTTAAGACTGGAAACGTGATGAGCACCACATTCACACAGCAGTGGGAGGGTCGTTGTTGACCTTCGTAAAGGTTATGCCTTTAAAAAAAAAAAGACCCACACCTTTCATTAGACTGGCTTACGAGCCTTTAGTGTGTGTTTGTGTGTGACTTTCCAGATTGGTGAGAGATTGTGTTAGATAAAATGTTTGACAAACTGGAAAATGTCTGTCCTGCAGATCTGAGATCAGTTCCACTTAACAGTTTTGGGCTTTAAACATGAATATTATAAAAAAGCTTGTCTGTCATCGTTTCAGGATTATCTCAGGATTAAATGTCTCGAACGTCTAGAACGACCGGAAGTGCATCAGCAATTTACGATATTACTAAAGACACGATCGATGTACTGCTAATATAGATAACTACAGATTTTTAAAAAAGAAAAGAAAAAAAAGATCAGGATTATTTGAATCATTCAGAACAAGGTTCAAATCTGTTCATGTTGACATATAGGCTACAACAGTGGGCATTTCTGCGTGTTTAGATTGATTCATGGAGATTTCTTTTTTCTTTTTTTTTTTTAAATTGTGTGTGGTGAAAGTATTAATCTGATCCGCAGGTTTACATCATGACGACTCGTTTCCTGTTTGTTGTAACACGAGCAGTCATGACGTACAGCTGCAGATCAGATTAATAGTTATATCTAACACAATCTCTCACCAATCGCATGGCAGTGTACAGGCAACACACACACACACCAAATCCAGTGTACAGTGTCAGTCAAACTGCATAAAGAGGTTTCAGTGCTCCAGTGTTCCAGCACATTATGGCTTCTAGAGTGGATATGGAAATTCAAAATGAAGCCCTTCAGCACCAGAACACAGAGAGAGTGGACAAAACCAGCATGAGAGATGCTCAGTACAGAGGTAAGAATCCACACACACACACACACACACAGTAGTCCACTTTGTTCAGCTATCTCTTGCTTTACCTTTCTGTAAAAAAACAAATGGAAAAGAGAAAGTATTTGTATGTTGTGAATGTTTTAGGAGCGTTCCAGCTGACTGCACTGTGTCTGGGTCTGATGTGTATTCTTCAGGCGACTCTCAACCTCGTCCTGAGACTGCACTGTAAGTTCAGCTTTTCGAGTTGTTCATAATCCACAATCAACAGCGCTGCAGTATAAAGCTGAACGCATTTTCACACACAAGTGTTTTCCTCACGTGCAATGAAAACTCCTACAGGTTTGCGTCTTAACTACATTTCACCACGAACACCGTGACTCAGACTTGCATAACGTGACTTGTAAACATTTTATCATCCTTAAATGGACACAAACTGTCAGGGTGTAACGGATGCCGCATCTTCCTTGTTATCTCGGTTATCCCGGTTATATCGGTCATATGACACAGGGTTTAAGGAAAGTGTGAGCTTAGTTGAGTTATCAATGAGCCTCACGATTAAGGCGGACAGTATCAGGCTGGATCATCTTGTACAGCATGACAAGTACTGTATACTTCTTAACGATCGCTGTTAATCGTGCAGGCTAAAACCGTCTTTACTCGACACATAACATGCTTATGTCAGTCTTATGATGCAGGGATTAAGTGTTATATTTCGATCAACTAAATTCTGATTTGGGATGCTGTTTTGAATTTACAGTTACATCTCGGGTGGATATGCAGCTGTTAGCGATGAGCTGTAGCAATCACACACTGTCTGTAGACACCGAGCAGCTCCAGATCAAGTACAATAACCTTGTTAAGGAGAAAGGCCAGTTAGAGAACAACTACATCGAGCTGGGTAAAGTGAGAGATCAGCTACGGAAGGAGAAAGATGAACTCCAGAACAGACTTTCCAGCACCGGTCAGTGATTTTTAATATTGATATTTTTTCATTGACAGAAAACATGAACACCTGGCTGAAAACAGAAATGTACACAACTACGCATTGCTAATGTGGGAGCATGAGGGGGAAAAAACACTCGCAAGTAAACCTCACGACTCATTCGAATGAAATTAAAGTCAGTTTAATGTTTGCTAATATTTGCTAACTTGCTAGTGAACCTAGCTACTAGTTTTAATTACACAATGTAATACTCAGCTTAATGTTTGCTAACTTGTTAGTGACCATGGCTAGTGATTTCAGTTACACAATATAATACTAATCATAACGTTTGCTAACTTGATCGCAAACCCAATTTAACATAGTCAGCCGAACGGGTAAGGGGTAACACTGGGTAAGCTAGCTTATTTGCAAACCTACTGACCTAGAGGTAACATTCATTTTAGCTACACTAATTTCACACTGTTTTTATTGGTAGACTTTTGCCTAGATTTTCATCACGTCTAAACGAACAAATCCTAATCTATTCTAAGAACAGTTCTGGATATGAGGAAGGCGGGGTGGATCTCCTTCGGCTCCAGTCTTTACTTCAGGTCTACTGAGGAGAAGAACTGGACTCAGAGCAGACAGGACTGCAGAGACCGAGGAGCAGACCTGGTGATCATAAAAAGCAGAGAAGAACAGGTGAGAGAGGTTGATTAGTAACACCTGATACGAAGCCCATGTTTATAAATCGTTCATTCTTGGTCAGTTGGTCGTGACCGCTTTGGATGAACAGTGAGGTTATTTTGTGCGTTATGAATGAATCTACCTCAACAGGCTTTCATTGAGATTCTAAGTTGTGGAAAGAGTGCTTGGATTGGTTTGAGTGACGAAGCCACAGAGGGCGTGTGGAAATGGGTGGACGGTACACCACTGACCACTGAGTAAGAACTCATTAAACCGATCCGATTATGATTCACTTTTAATCCCAAGCTCTAGATGTGCTGATCCAATGCGTGTGTGCTTGCAGATTCTGGTGGAGTCAGGAGCCCAATGATCTTCATGGAAACGAGGACTGTGTTATGACTGCTTACCGTCTAGAAAACGGAAGACCAGTAACAGATATCTTAAACACATGGAATGATATTTCATGTTTTGAGAATTCATTTTGGATATGTGAGAAAACCATTCTCAATTATTGAAGGGTTTTAGACGTGAACTCCTTGAGAAGCGCACAAACACAATGCAAATACTTTCACTTGGAGGCGTACGTCTTTAGCTACCATCTGCATATTAGTACACATTTTCACGAGCGCTGTAATGACATTGTCTTGTATTTTCTGCAGTTGAGTCCTTTTGTACACATCTGATGCTGTAGGCTAGACATGTCACTGTACTTGTGAATTCTTGCTTCAAAATAAATGCAATTTATGGCTTATTTGTTGATGTGAAGTTAATTAGAGAGTATCCATGATGGGGTAGTTATGTGGCAGCATAAACGTGCACGTGACAATACCGCAGAAGTACGTGACACTCGAGTGTACGCTTCAAGGACACTGAAGCAGGTAATACATTCTCGCCGAGCTTATATCGTAAAATCGGTTCTGGTTCCTAATGACAGGGAAACCTGGCGGGTATCTAGTGCTCAAATAGCCACAGGTACAGATAAAAGTAGTGTTCTAGTTCACCGGTCCTGACCACAATGTAGACACAAATGTTAAGGTATAAGCGGCTTATCTTAAGACTGGAAACGTGATGAGCACCACATTCACACAGCAGTGGGAGGGGCGTTGTTGACCTTCGTAAAGGTTATGCCTTTAAAAATAAATAAATAAATAAAAAAAGACCCACAACTTTCATTAGACTGGCTTACGAGCCTTTAGTGTGTGTTTGTGTGTGACTTTCAGATTGGTGAGAGATTGTGTTAGATCAAATGTTGTGACAAACTGGAAAATGTCTGTCCTGCAGATCTGAGATCAGTTCCACTTAACAGTTTTGGGCCTTAAACATGAATATTACTAAAAGCTTGTCTGTCATCGTTTCAGGATTATCTCAGGATTAAATGTCTCGAGCGGTCTAGAACGACCCGGAAGTGCATCAGCAATTTACGATATTACTAAAGACACGATCGATGTACTGCTAATATAGATAACTACAGATTTTAAAAAAAGATCAGGATTATTTGAATCATTCAGAACAAGTCTGATAAGACAAACAGGAAAATGAGTATGTGCCACAGATCTTGTGTAAGAAGGCTGAAAGTAATTCTATACGAACAGCAACACGTCAACTGTTTCATATGAATAATTGAAAGTTTTATAAATGAATCCTCAAATCATGTAAAAACAACAAAAAAAAACCACATGAAACTAAGAACTCTGTGTAAGGACACGATGGGGATAAGAGCATCACGCAGGATACTTTTAACGTGGCATAAATGGTTAAAGTTGTTATAAGATCGATATCGGCATGAGCACTGCAGTTCTGCTATCTTCATCTTTCACCCACAGGAAGTCCTGGCTCTTCATTCTTTTACTGACAGCAAACACACATTTTTAATCTCATATGAGGTACGACAAACTCGATTAAAGGGGGCGGGCGCAGCTGTACAGTCGTGTTCTCAGTGTTTTTAGCGAATCGTTCGAATCTATTCAAGAACGAGCTGAAGAGAGACGATGACGAGGACGTGACGGTGGTCATCTATACACTCACAGACGATTTCGAAGGCTACGACACCGTGAAGGAGGACGCCAAGACAAAGAGGAACCAACAAATTCTCACACACAGGTACACAAGTATTTAAAGTTGGCCTAATAAACTTACATGAGGTGAGCGGAAGGGAGTGAAACAAAGAGTTAAATTCTATTGAGATTTACATTTCTCTATATACAGTATTATTAGAATATATATATATATATATATATATATATATATATATATATATATATATATATATATATATATGTATGAGTCAAAGTACATTTACAAATCACCCCTCTTTCTTTTTATTAGCATTTTCCATACTGTTGCAACTTTTTCAGAATTGGGGTGGTGTTATTTTGGCTGGGGTGTCTAGGGCAGCCCATAGAACCATGTGGTAAAAATATGTGAAATTTGGCAAATAGCTTCAGGACACATTCAGCTACAAATACACCAAATCTGCGCCCAAAGCTCTACTGCCACTAACAGGTCAAATTTTGGCCAAATTTGTTAAAGGATGTTAATGCTTATAACTTTTGAGGTGTCCCTAGATACCTTGGAACATGCTGAGTTCAATGAACCCTATGACATCAAGGTTTTTTAGGCTGCTTGACTCAGTCGATCCAGCATCCTTGTTGGCATGAAGTCAGCACAGAGGACCGGAGACTGCTTCTAGAAGATGTTCAAAGCCAAAGTAGATAACACAAAGCTGGTGTTCGTCCGAGGTGTCTAGGAAGCTTAGCTTGCTGAATTTTTTTAGACCCTCTGAGTCAAAACTCTAAACTGTATAATGAACTAGCTAATTTGGTGGCTATCCATGAAGAGTACACAGAACGATCGCTGTTCAAAGGCTTGGGTGTTCTTGGATGTTATGATCATTCTGACCAATCAGAGTGCTCGATGTTACTGCAGCCTCACGTTCCTGAGTCGGAAATGGAATGTGGCGTGTGAGATTAAACAGTTCTCCAGATTCACTCTAGTTTAGTCAGTTTATTGACTGTTTATTGGCAGTAAATTGAGTGTACCTTTGGGGTATCGTGTGCGTGCGTGTAAAGGACTTTCTTTCTGTTCTTAAATAAGATCTGCAGTTTGATCTACAACATCATAGTGTTAACCTAGTGACATTCTACCATTATTAATATTCATATATATAGAATAACGCACGAGTGTTTTGAGATGATACGTTGCTGTAACTTGTATTTGTACTGCACACTATTGTTATTATTGTTTATATGCAATCCAGAGAGATATGTTGAAGATAATTGTATCATTTCGCAATAATCAGCTATTTGCCAAAAGTTCACGTGGCGCCCCCTGTGGGTTAATAGTGAATAACCACTCAGCATCCTCCTAGAAAGGCTTTATTAATGCTTTTATTACATTATCAAAGAGTTCTGTTCATTTATTTAACTGGCATTCATGTATGTGAAACACTTATGTGAATGTATCACTAAGTTTAACTTGTATGTGAAATTGTTTCAGAGCCACACTTCTATGCCCAAGAAAGTCACATTCCGTAAACTCATCGAGGTTTTTTAGGCTGCTTGACTCAGTCAATCCAGCATCCTTGTTGGCATGAAGTCGGCACAGAGGACCGGAGACTGCTTCTAGAAGATGTTCAAAGCCAAAGCAGATAACACAAAAACTTTGGAAACTGACAGGTGATTCTCTTCTACTAAGGGTCATCACACCCAGTTCTGACCGACTGTCTGCAGCGTTTCGAATACATCACAATTAGTTCCTAATTCTAAACCTCCTCTATTTTACTCAACTTGTAGGGATACAGGGAATATGCAAAAACTGCATGAATTTTTTTTTTATTGAACACACACAGAATGGACACACACTTGCACACACTCACATAGAGGCTGGGGAGGGGTTGGGGCTGACTCTGGAATCAGTTGTTCAACAAGCACATATGACTGCTATGGTCAGGTGTCCACAAACATTTGGCCATATTGTGTAGCTGCTAGAACCGATGAGATAACAGGAAAAAAAAAATTCTGTAGACATTCCACAACATTAGAAGGAACTGTGAAAAGATTAAAAAGGACATTTAGAATTGACATTCTATTGTTGTGGTATAAGAGGAATAAAACACTTCAGGATGTGGGGTTTTAGGAAAATAATAACCGTCAGGGTGGGAACTCTACTTTCTTTCAGGCTACATCTGTCATGTCCACCATGGACAATTCCTTCCCAGACCACCAGAGGGCTCCCTCACTCATTTTCTGAATTTCTACTTGATTGTGCTCATCTGTTTTGTGTTTCCCCAATTAGTTCCCAATTTAAGTTCTGTGTTTTCCCTCAATAGTGATGGAGTGATGTGTTTGTGCGTAGTTGGGATGGTTGTTGGTATGTTATGTTATATTTGCACTGTGAAAGTTATTTTTTTTTCTTTCCCTTGCCTTAGTCTAGTTCCCTGTTTTAGTTATTCTAGTTTTGGGGTCCTTTTTGAGTCTTTGCCTGTTTTTTTGTTGTTTTGTTATTTAAAAAATTCTGCATTTGTATCTGACTCCTTGGATTCCATGACATCGTCACACCACCCCATCACTGAGTATTTTCCTCTGAATGCACTGTTTGGTCTTTACGGAAGAATGACGCTGTAGTGGCACAAATGTTCTATCAAATGTTTTTATTTAAATGGTGCTTTTTAACCTGGATCATTTTTCCTGACAAGAAACTGAAACAGAAAATACTATCTTTTATACTTTATATATGTTAGATTTCCACGTCACAGGAATCTCAGATTATGCCTTATGCCCATCAGATCGTCCGTCATGCCTTCCAGTCTGTTTTACCATTAACCTATATTAACTTTTAGTTCTGTGCTGCTAGGAGCTAGAAAGTGTGGTTTGCTGCAGAGTCAGAAATGAACACACACACTGACAGATATGAGTGTGCGCAGGAGACTTCCCATTTATTCATTCAAAACAGAAGTATTTATACACATTGTACACACTGATAACAGCAGCATGTGGACAGTTTCTACTGGTCCAAGTGTCAGACAGATTGAACCAAAACACACAGCACATAGTCATAATACAAAATAAGTCCTGTGTCATATTGACATGGAAATACATAATATAATCAAGGATAGCAGTTGATCAGCTTACTTAAAGAGGTAATTAAATGATTACATTCATATAGGTATTAAAAGAGAATGTCCTCTCTCTCTCTCTCTCTCTCTCTCTCTCTCTCTCTCTCTCTCTCTCTATATATATATATATATATATATATATGTGTGTGTGTGTGTGGATGGATGGATGGATGGATGGTTCAATATGTGTATGTGCTTTTCATTATTAAATGATTCACTTCACTGGGAAACACGTTTCTCACAGATCCATTGTTCCTTATGAGAGCATTTATGATCATTCCAGAAGTTCCCATTTAAACTGAGAATCTCAGCACAGTCCTCTTCATCTACATTATTCGGTTCCCCTTTAGCCCAGAACCTGAAACCCAGAGAATCAGAACAGACCCAGATCAGTGTTCAGTTTCCATCAATTCCACACATTTAACTGAATCCTCTCAGACTCTGTGCACCTTAAAGGTAGGGAAATAATTTCTTACTCAGTGGTCAGAGGTGTATCGTCCACCCATTTCCACTTTCCCTCTTCATCTCCGTCACTCAGACCAATCCAAGCCTTACTGCTGCCCAGCTGTTTACCGATGAACTCCTGTAAATGACAGCACAATAAAATCAGCTTTAATCTCAATCTCTCTCTCTCTCTCTCTCACCCACCTGTTCCTCCTTGCTGTTTATGATCACCAGGTCTGCTCCTTTGTTCCTGCAGTCCTGTCTGCTCTCCTCCCAGTTCTTCTTCTCATTAGACATGTAGTAAAAACTGGAGTTGAAGTTGAAACACTTCCCTTTATTTATAGAGATATATGGAGAGAATTTACTGAGATCAAAACACACAGTTTCTGAACTATTTCTTGCATCCAGCCATGACTTGTATTTCACCACAAACACTATAGATCAATATATACCATAATATATACTGTAATATAACTGTAATATATACCATAATATATACTGTAATATAACTAATATATACCATAATATATACTGTAATATATATATACTTAATCACCTGTAATGACCCTTTTAAAAAAAACATTATTTACCACAAGAAACGGCATCTTATTGTGATTTTACACCAATTATCTCCCACATTCAAATCAGATCAAACTTAATACTTTGCTTTGATTACTATTTGTTTGTGTTTTTTTTTTTAAACATGCAACATAATAAAATTTTCCGAAACCCTAAAAGTCATTGTAAACCTCGTTCAGTCTTTTTGTCAGAAATACAGCGATGTGAGAAACTTTATCCAAATGGGGACAGTGTACTGCATCCAGCATTTATTTTCTCTTTTTGTTTGTTGCTCCAAATTTGGAGAACACGTGGCATTTCTGCAGCATTAAAGCTTGTACTTTTGTAGATTATTGTTGTCTATTTCTCTGTTTAGACCCTGACCGGATAAATAAATACAGCACACCAACACTGTGTCCCCTGTTTGTGTGGACAATAATAACTCATATAGACATTTACATTTTAGACACTGAGTTCAGTTTTAAAATGACACCAGGATTTCCACTGAGGCATTTAACCTTTGGGTAGAAAACTTTATTCTAAAATTCATGCACTTACAACACTGATTAAGTTTACTCAGATATCCATCTCTCTCCCTCTGTAACTGGTCTCTCTCTATAGTCAGGGTGTTGTAACTGGTCTGTAACTGATATCTCTCTATAATCAGGTGGTCGTAAATGGTCTGTAACTGGTTGTTTTCTGTATTCAGGTTGGTGAATTTGATCCACAGCACTGTGACGGCAGTCAGCAGGAGAACACACAGCAGCACCACACACACTGCAGTCACTCTGTAATACCTGCTCCATGCAGTGTCTCCTCCTAGAGGGAAATGGACACAAAGACAGGTGTTTGAGTTGCATTTAAAATTCTTAAAATTTAGACCTACCATTCACAGTCTCATCAGTAACAAGGCCGTTCAACCGTGAGCTGGAGAACATCTCAGTAACTCCCTCCAACTTCACTGTGAAACTCCTCCCATTCCACTAAACGCATGCAGTGATGGGCGGGGCTTGGGGCTGGTTTTGACTTGCAGATCTGAATGAAGTCACCTGTTCTCCCTGTGCACCACGATGTAAGACGAGGTAAGACAAGGCTTAGTGGTTAGCACGTTTGCCTTATACCACCATAGCCAGGGGTTTGATTCCTACCGTGGCCCTGTGTGTGTGGCGTTTGCATGTTCTCCCCGTTTCTTTGGTTTCCTCCCCCAGTCCAATGACATGCATGGTAGGCTGATTGGCATGTCTAAAGTGTCTGTAGTGTATGAATGGGTGTGTGACGATGGATGGCACCCTTTCCAGGGTGTACCACGCCTTGTCCCCGATGCTCCCTGGGATAAGCTCCAGGTTTGCCGTGACCCTGAAAAGGATAAGCGGCATAGAAGATGGATGTTGATCACCCGTAATATGTGGAGCGTGTTCCCAACACAGCTCATTTGTATTAAGTGACGCCCACAAAACTCCAGAAGTGAAAGCGCACAGACAGCTAGGAGCACTAAAGAAATGATCAGAAGTGGAAATTATTTTGACTCAATACTATGCCAATGAACATTTTTATAATAAACAGTATAATATTACTAATAATAATAAAGTGGTAAATCTTCCACCAATTGAGGCATTTGCAGCTTACGGCTCTGCACACAGGCCGGCCTGTCCTCCGTTTAAACCGCTGCCTTTTTAAAAAATAATTTAATGATTATTTTTATTTCTCTTTCTTTATGGGATTTTTTTCTGGCTCACCTTGTTTATTTTTTTTTTATATAATTAGAGATGCACCGAAACTAAATTTCTCAGCCGATACGATAACCGATTATTCAGAGTGATATCGGCCAATACCAATAACAGAACCCAAAAGTTCTGTTTTTTTATACTTTCGTTTAAACTAATAATAATTCATTCCACATTTTCTGAAAGAAATGTAAATAAAAACTTTATTCTCTCCATTTCAACAAGTTGTTTCACAGTAACTGTTCTCATAAACAGAAAACACATTACTGTAATTAACATTAACACATGAACTTATGTCTGAAGATTAAAGTAAGATTTCTTAACTTATTTAATGTTATTAATTCATATTAACAGAATTAATTGAGTGAATTCTAAAAAAAACTCCTGTTAGGCTCTGTCATTCCTCATAATGAAGGTTAGGATGGATACATGTGCAAAAAAGAGCTTTTAATAAAGAGAGGCAGGCAGACAAATCCAAATCATGAGACAATAGCGCGGTCGTAAAAACAGGAAAAGGGTCAGGCGATCTGCAAACAGACATAAACTAGGCAAGGTAAGAAACAAGAATGAGAAACAAGAAACTAGATCAATGAACATGAATCAAAATGCAGAACATAGTACAAACGCTTGGTACAGTGATAACACTCAATACTACGCACCGTACAAAGAGACACGAGCGGTATAAATGACAAACGTAATCAGTGGTGAAACACAAGACAGCTGAAAACACTGATGCACACATACAGGAAAAAAACAATGACAACACAGGAGATGGAGACAGAATATAGACCATAACAAAAGCACGTGTCGAAAGTAAACAAAGTCAGTGTCACTGAAGACCCAAAAGCGTGCATTCGCTAAGAGTTCGCACATCGGCTCGTGCTTCTGGTTTCCGAGCACGCTGCATGCTACAGCGCTAGCTCGAGGGGAAATGGTGACAGGCTCATACTCACTCACCACAAACAAAAGCATTTGTACTTCATCACTGACATCAAACTGGTAATATATAATATAAACTTTTTATATATTAACATTAACTGGATATGAAATATATCACTCTACAAATATATTTTTCTGTGCAATATATACCATTTTGCCAACTCATCTTCATTTACATATTTCAATGACCCTTTAATTCAGCGCGAGTAGCATGGTAAAAAAAAAAATTAGACTCAACACTGAAACTCCCGCGTCACTGCTGCAGTGTCCGGTGTAAAATTTTATCAGTACACACATTACAGAGATTACAAACTGCAATTTTGTCGTCATGCCACACAAGAGACATCTTCTTTACACACAACATGAAATTAATATGTTTTCCTCTTTTGATTGACAGGAAATAATCGGCCCTGATCATCGGATGTTTCTAAACTAATTTTCATAGTTTTCTCGATGGTACTCTTAGTCCCTGATCTAGTAAACTAGCATGAGGAAGCAGTTTTGATGAAGACCACAAAGCACTTCTGTAATTCGCTCTGGATTAGGGCGTCGGCTAAATGCTGTAAACGTCATTTAAAAACTAATAACCAATTTAAACTCGACAGTATAATCTGTATATAAAAGTGCAGAAATCCATGCAGTTTTATCATTTGAAGTTAAAAGTCCGTGGCTGGGGTCAAAACACAAGCAGATAGTGTAACACAAGTATGATCTGTAATTGTAATCAGAAAGACGAGCAAGGTCCAAAAAAGTGAATAAAGAGAGGAATTCTCTCATTTCCACCTGTGTGTTACCTCTAACAGTGTCTACATTCTCACAGATATCCACCATCATCTCCTCTCACTGTAATCTAGAAAAGCCTGAATTACTGCACCTCTGCATGTTGGAACACTTTTGGACCATGCAAACGTAAACATTTTGTACCTGTGTGTTGTACTTCTAGACATCTCACCGCGTCAGCATCTTCATCCTGTGTGTCGAGGTCGTGACCTTCAACATTGTCTGCAATCTCATATATTACTACTACCATATCTTCTTGCTCAGAAGAACGCCAAAACATCTCTAATCTATAAAAGAGTCACTAAAACATGAAATGACTGCGTCTCTGTGTGGACGTGACTGACAGGCTGCAGCTCTGTACTCTGTGTGAAGTGAAATAAATGCGCTGCTGTCAGTAAAGGAAGCGGAACTTAAACATTAGTGCAGGGCCATCAGTGTCTTCTCGTAATCAAAGTGTGAAAACATTTGATCTGCAATTCTTATACATACCGTAGATGTTCTATACTGTAGATCTAAACTGTAGATCTATTCTATACTATATATAAATATCACATTCACATTGTTGTGTTATAATGATGTAAACATTGCACTAATTCATCATATTTTTGTTCCTCATAACATCATTAGACAAAACTTTTATTCTTTTTTACCTGCTGCTTTTAAGATGAATTTATATATCTATATGTTCCTGCAGTGGATCTTGAATTATTCGTACATAGATTATTCAGCATTAACCCCTGCTCTCTTTCACACATCAGTAAAGGAAAAGGTCACAGCAGCAACAACGTAGAACACACCCAGGGTGTACACACACACACACACACACGTACACACACACGTACATACACACATACACAGACTCAGTCATGCAAAGGAGGGCAGGACATTTATTCAATATTTACTTTGTTACAGTAATTAATTTTTCTTTTTTTTTTAATGTCGTGTTGTTTTTTTTAAAGTTATTAATTTCGAGAGAGAGAGAGAGAGAGAGAGAGAGAGAGAATAGGGAAGCTGCTGTTGGAAGAACAGTTTAACGCTGTGAGAAGAGGAACTAACTTTTTTTGAAGACGTTACACTAAACTATAAAACTTAAAAAAGCTATATTGTCCTTTCATTAAAAAAAAGAAAAAGGTTAATGACAAATCACTGTGGAATGGAAGATGAGTAATGAATGTGTGGCTAGAGGAAAATAATCACATTTGTGGTGGTAACGCTAACTGCTTAGCATCAGGCCGGACACTTGTGGACACCTGACCATCACACACATGTGTACCTGTTGAACATCCCATTACAGATCCCTCTTTGCTGGTATAATAAGCTCCACTATTCTAAGATGCTTTTCTACTAGATTTTGGGGCGTGGTTGTGGGGGATTTGTGTTCATTCAGGTACAAGACTGTTAGTGAGACCAAGCACTGATGTTGTGTGAGGAGGTCTGGAGTGCAGTCGGTGTTCTAGGTCATCCCAAAGGTGTTCAGTGGGGTTGAGATCACGGTTCTGTGCAGGACACTCGAGTTCTTCCACTCAAACCCTGGTAATCCATGTCTTCATGGAGCTCGCTTTGTGCACAGGGGCATTGTGAATTGGAATAGGTTTGGACTGCTTAGTTCCAGTGAATGAAAATTGCAATGCTAGAGCATACAAAGACATTCTATATGTAGCAAGTGACTCGCTTGTAATGACTACGCCACCGTGAGGAAGCGAGGAAACAACCCAAATAAAGGCACACAACTACAATCCACTTAGAAAAGGCACGAGACATGGGTTTCCACACAAAAAGCATTTTTATTAAAGCTAGAAAAAACTGGCCAAGAATTATTTAAAACCACATTAAGATAGAAAACTATCAAATAGGCACCAATAAGACAGAAAAACTTAAACAATAAATGAAAACAAACACATTCCAAATCAATTTACTAAATCCAATATACCAAATAAAAAACCCCAAGAAAATCATTTACAATATACTCAAAGTAGGCAAAACAAAAAACCCACTAAATTTAAAATATATTTTAAGGAATGTGGCAGTCGAGTTGCTGTTGTTTCTGGGTTTTGCCAGCTGGTTGCAGCATGTGTTGGATCGGGACCCCGAAAGCGAACCAACCAGGGGTTTTCAGAGCAGTTCTTGGGCAGAGCAGTGTCAGGTGCCCTGCAGTCCTCTCACAGGAGTATACCAGCCGCAGTGCCCACTGAGCACAATATGTCCATCTATAGTTCCATGAAATTGGTGTTTGTGGTGCTCAAGTGGGCCATGACTGAAAAGTTTAGAGAGTACCTCCAGGGCCAGAAGTGCATTGTCTCTACGGACAATAATCCCCTTATCCACCTGGAATCTGCTAAACTGGGAGCTACTGAACAACGCTGGGCTGTCCATTTGGACACCTTCAACTTTGAGGTTTGGTATCATTCTGGGAGTAGCAACTGGAATGCTGATGCCCTCTCTAAGCAGAATCAGTTTCGTTAGGAGATGCGGTAGAGTTTCTTACAAAGAAACAGAAACTGTTAATCCAGCAGTGGTGGGGTTTGCAGCGGAGGCAGAACCTGTAGTACAGGTCGATCATGCAGTGATTACAGCATTTCCTAGTTTTTCCTTTGAGGACCTGAGTTTTTCTACAGGAAGTGGATCCTGATATTGAGAGGGTTTTGATGTTTTGGGAGCAGGGGTCATTTCCCAGTTTTGCGGAGCATCTGCAGCTCCCCAAGTCTGTGCTGACTTTTCTTAGGCAATAGGATCGTCTCTTGAAAAAGGACAGAGACCTTTATCACCGTGTGTCATGCTCTGATGGGGGTGAGGAGGTTCTACAGTTGATTTTGCCTGCGGCTTTAAAATGTGACGTATTGACTCAGTTGCATCAGGGCACAAGGCAGGAGACACCCTGGATGGAGCACCAACCAGTCGCAACCCCAGCAAAATCCTACCGCTTACTCCTTCTTCAGGGTCGTGGGGGAACCTGGAGCCTAGGGAGCATCGGGCACAAGGTGGGGTACACCCTGGACAGGGTGCCAGTCACATACACAATCACACACCCATCCATACACTACGGACGCCAATCAGCCTACCATGCATGTCTTTGGACTGGGGAGGAAACCGGAGTACCCGGAGGAAAGCACGGGGAGAACATACAAACTCCGCACACACATGGCCCCGGTGGGAATCGAACCCTGGACCCTGGAGGTGTGAGGCAAACGTGCTATCCCCTAAGCCACTAAACTGAGAATTTTGTATAATTTTCAATGTTTTAATTACTTTATTGCCATGCAACAAGGTCTGTGTATAGATGTTTGGGACAGTTTGGTATATACCTTATTGGGAGGCGCTCGGACTACTGGCCGGGTTTCCAGTCCATGCAGTTCCCTCAGAGGTTCGCTGCCGAGCTCCCACCAGTGACAGCAGGATTGGGGAGCTACCTGCTGGAATTCCTCTGCAGTTGCCAGATTTATTTCTGCAGCCTGGTGTATCCCAAGCCTACCAAGAGCCAGTGGATCAGGTTTTGGTGTCCCGATTTTTCGCCCCGGCCAGGGACTGGGCGGAGGAACTGGTGAGTGCTGAGTCCTCCGCTCTCCAGGATGTCACCCAGTTTGAGGAACTGTTTGTCGAGGAGTTCTACCGGCCAGGACATCTTCGAGGTCTGGATCTGCTGGAAATCTCCAGCCTGACCCGCCTTTCCACCTTTTCTACCAGTGGGTGGGCATGCTAGACTTTGCAGCTCCCAAGTGGGTGTACATGCCCAAATCTGCAGCTTCAGGTTCCAGTCGACGTGGTGGAGAAGACATGGAGATGCATGTCTGAGGGCTGTGGGAGGAGACTCAGCTACTCTGCCCTACCTGCAAGAAAATAGGTCTCCAGGAAGCATTCTTTTGTTCGAAAGCTGGTGGGAGCATAAAGAACTACACCTTAAAGCCCGTGCAGAGATCCAGCCCGAAGTCAACAGGGCAACCTCGGAGCTCCCGCTGGAGGTCAACCAGGTGACCTCAGAACCCCAGCCAAAGACCTACGAGGGTGTCTCAGCTCCGGAGCTCCAGCCAGAGGTCAACCTGGCAACCTCTGGGCCCCCGCCTGAGCTCAACTTTCCGACCTCGGAGCTCCGGCTAGAGACCTGCGGGGAGGTCTCAGCTCTGCAGCTCCAGCCCGAGGTCAACCTAGTGACCTCTGGGCCCCCGTCCGAGGTCAACCTGGCAGCCTCTGAGCTCCAGCCAAAGACCTATGAGGGTGTCTCAGCTCCGGAGCTCCAGCCAGAGGTCAACCTGGCAACCTCTGGGCCCCCGCCTGAGCTCAACTTTCCGACCTCGGAGCTCCGGCTAGAGACCTGCGGGGAGGTCTCAGCTCTGGAACTCCAGCTTGAAGTCAACCTAGTGACCTCTGGGCCCCCGTCCGAGGTCAACCTGGCAGCCTCTGAGCTCCAGCCAAAGACCTACGAGGGTGTCTCAGCTCCGGAGCTCCAGCCAGAGGTCAACCTGGCAACCTCTGGGCCCCTGCCTGAGCTCAATTTTCCGACCTCGGAGCTCCGGCTAGAGACCTGCGGGGAGGTCTCAGCTCTGGAGCTCCAGCTTGAGGTCAACCTGGCGACCTCTGGGCCCCCGCCTGAGGAGGCTGTCCTGCTGTCCTGCACTGCAGAGGACGTCCCTCCGAGCTCCAGTCCCACTGAGGACGTCACCCAGCGTTCCAGTCCTGCTGAGGACATTGCCCAGTGTTCCAGTCCCACTGAGGGCGTTGTCCAGTCTCCCATTCTTGCTGAGGACATCACCCCGAGCTCCAGCCCCGCGGTGAACATTGCCCAATGCCCCAGCCTTGGGGTGGTGCTCCGCCTGTCAGCTGCCTGGCAGAGACTGCCCTATTTCCTGATACATTAAAGGACAAATTACACAGGGCCCAGCACCACCGTTGGAGGGAGGTGCAAACAGGAACGACTCTGGGGGGGAGTTCTGTCATGATCTCGCCAGCAGAGTTCGCTGTGCAGACAACGTGGACAAGCACCGGGAAAGTGCGTGCACATGCTCAAAGTGCACATGGACGCTAAAACTGTTTCCTACGGACACGTGCCTTTTGTTTTGGTTTGGTTCTCTTCCAGTTCAGGTATTGGATGATAATCGACGGTGTACCATGATTGGTCCCATCTGTCTGTATTCAGGTGTAATTGTGACAGGTTATTTAATCCCCTCGCGTTGCTGCACACGTCGCACGTTATTAGAGGAGAGACCAATAGAGACAGATTGGTGTAATGGCACCACGCGGTAAAGTTCCATGTCCTGTCTTGTTCCTTAGTTCATCCCATGGTTAAATGAGAGTTTGATGCCATAGTTAAAGGAGAGTTTGATGTCATAGTTAAGAGTGTTCATGCCATGCCATAGTTAAGAGTGTTCATGTCTTAGTTTAGAGAGTGTTCATGCCAGAGTTTAAAGAGTGTTCATGCTGTAGTTTATAGTGTTCATCTCTTAGTTTAAGGAGTGTTAATGCCGGAGTTAAATGAATGTTGTTAAGCGCGTGTTTCAAGTCATAGTCCTGTTCTAAGAATCGTTCTTCATGCATCATTCCGAAGTTAAGGAATAAGTGTTTCAGTTTCATGTCCTCTGCCTAAGTCTAAATTAAGACATCACTCCTACGCTTACTTCCTGCCTTGAGTCCTGTTTCGTACCTGTAGAAACAATAACTTACTAGCAGGAGTGCATTCATATAGAAATGACTTGCAGCTGGAACTACTGTCAGATCTGCTGTTATAGAAAAATATTCAGAGTCTTCTGACCAATCAGATTCAAGAATTCAACAGCATTGAAAAAAATTGTATTATTTCATTATAATTCTGTCTGACTGTACTCTTTATGCACCATTAAATGTTACTGACAAAATCTAATCTAAAACATGCTAAAAAAATTATTACATCGCTGAACAGTCATGCCAACTATCCAGTGTCTGCTTTTTACTTTACTTTCTGAACAAACGAAACCTCTGATTGTTACGAAACGAGACTTGGACAGGAAGTAAGTCTTTATTTGATACAGCAACAGAGGACATGGAACGGAAACACTAATTGAACTAAGGCATGAATGTTCCTTAACTTATTCATAACCACTCGTTAAACTATGGTAGGGAACACTCATCTAACTATGGCGTGACAAACACTCAACTAGGGCATGACATGAACCTACAACTTGCTTGGGTTGGTGTTGCTTTGCTGCAACTCTTTAGCTTTGTCTCTCTTAGTCCAGTCATGATTCGTGTGGGTAGATTGTGTTTAGTTCCCCTTAAGTTCAGATGAAGTTCAGGTTAATGGCACGCAACGTGCGCAGCAACACGAGGGATTTAAATAACTAGTCACCAATCTCTTAATTGCTGACAGCTTGCAACACTTGACACTCTGCTGGCACGATCGTGACACTGATGATGCTGCAGGCCGGTGTGGGGTGGAGCTACTTCCTGTCGGGATGCAGTAATCCATGCAGGTCAATGAAGAAAACATTTAAAATAATCAATATTAAACAAATGCTCAATAAACTCCTCAGTGGGAAGTCTGGTAGTCACATGACTGTGTAGTGACACTGTGTGTAATGCCCCGTCTGCATTAAGGCCTTTCTGCTTAAAGAGTCTTCACAGAGTGTCAGTTTCACAAACGAAAATTACCCAAGGGTCACACTTGTGGTTAGTTGCACATTAAAAAGGAATAAAACAGGAAGTAGGTTTTCAACATAACAGCAACACACCCAGTCATTTAGGCAGTGTTTCTTCAGACGGCCACTCGGAGTGTAGTTTTAGACAATTAAATATCAGTATAAATGCGTCTAAAAGGACTGATAACTACTTCAGTGAAAGATCAGGATTACTGTAAAGAGAAGAATGGAGATGAGAGAGGAGATTTATGTAAATGCAGAAGGTACAGCAGATGACGGAGCTGATTCCAGTGACGGTGAGAATTCATATGAAGATGTTTATGCGAATGAGGACAATTTGAAGACGCAGAGGCCCGGAAACTTCAAGCAATCTGAGAACTCAGGTAAAATACATTCACACTCATAAATAGGTGTATATGTACTGATCTACTGAATTTAATTTACTTGTTTTATAATGTGACCATCCATTAAAAATCTGTAAACTTGAACTAAATGGATTTGTTTGTTGTTTTAAAAAGACTCAATTCAGGGATGTTCTAGTGTAGCTATCATGTGAATCTATCAACCATTTTCTGTACCGCTGCAGAGGTTCATGTCTTTGCCAATGAAGTAATTGATTGCTTCTGTTATTGTCTTTAGGTTGTGTAGAATAGAGTGAAGCCCCTAAGGGGACATGTTGATGGAAAAAATATGACATGGGAGGCTTTTACATTCGCTTGAGTAACCTTTGCATCCTCCCGTTATTGAGTTTGTTCAAAACGATACTTCTGGAGTTCTCTCCAAAGCTTCCTCTTTCCTTTTACATTTCACTAAAATGCTACTGACTCTGTGTTTCTGTGGCTCCAGCGTAGCTCTCTCATGAAGAAATCCAGCAATTTCTGTGATGCTATAGGATTGGATATCCATGCAAATAAAGTAACTGATGGCTTCAGGCTATTGTATGTGACTGGCTAGAAGTGTAGGGTGGCAATCTCTAGAAGAAACTACACAAGCATTACCTGTTACAGCTTCAGCTTTCGTCTATACACACGCACAAGAACTGGGGAGTGTACATCGACTGTCTACATTAATTGTTATGTGAAGCATTTACACACCTGTCCAAAAGCCTCTGAAACTTCCTCATTTTCTTAAGAAACAAAAAGTGACTAAACTGTACTACAGTAGTGTGTACAAACTCAACACACACGCAGCCCTTTCATACACATTTACATATGACACTGCCAATTTTTGTGTCTTTTGATTGCTTTAAAGATTTCGAGATATTCAATTGGACACACACGTCTCTGTATCTGTTCATCAATTAGGATTCAAGACTGAAAGAGGCAGATGTTACAGACTGACTGCAGTGTGTGTGCTGCTGCTGTCCGTTTTTCTGCTGACCGCCATCACAGTGCTGTTGATCAAATTCACCAACCTGACTACTGAGAGAGACCAGTTACAGACCAATTACAACACCCTGACTACAGAGAGAGACCAGTGTAGTAACATGCTGGCTACAGGTGAGCAAATACTTAAACAAATTAATAGTTTATCAAAGTCTATTAAAACCCAGGGATGTATATTAAAAATGGGTATTAATGAAAGTGATTTGTGATTTGAGAGTGATGTGTGTCCTACTGTGTGATCAGTTCTTGTTAAACAAGGATGGATACTGGTCAACTCCAGTCTTTACTACATCCCTACTGAGGAGAAGAACTGGACTGAGAGCAGAGAGGACTGCAGAGAGAAAGGAGCAGACCTGGTGATCTTAAACAGCATAGATGAACAGGTGAGACAGACAGAGAAAGAGAGAGAGAGAAAGAGAGAGAGAGAAAGAGAGAGAGAGACCATTATTGGACGTGTGAATGGGGACATTTGAGTAGGTGGAAGGAAGTTCAGTCTGCGTTGGGGAGTCAAACTGGTTTAACTTGCTGGTGCAACCCTTTGTCCCCTCAACTGTGCCTTCTGGCCTTTTCTTGCCAGTGATGCTCCTCACATCCCCCACATCTCTCTCGGACTGTTCTGTTGCAGCTTCCCCTCACTCATGTTCTTATAGCAGCATTTAGCCCGCCTCAGCTCCCTCTTCAGCTCCCTCTGTATTCCCTTCTTTACCTCATCAGTGTCCTCTGCCATGAAGGCTGTCTTCTTTCTGTTCAGCAGGGCTTTGAGGTCCGTGTTGATCCAAGGCTTGTTATTGGAGAAGCAGTGGACCTTCTTGGTGGCGACAACACTCTCCGCACAGAACCTGATATAGTCAGTTATACACTGAGTTAGAGCCTCTATGATTAAAATCTCAGTTTATTATAAGCACTGGGATGCCGTGTCTGCAGGTCTGCAACAGTGGAATGAATAAAGTCACAAGTGTGCCACCACTGCCAATGGTGGAATGTAAACAATAACAACAATGGCGGCTGAAAAACTCCCGGGACAGATAGTATGGCCTCAAAGCGATGGCTGTACTAGCTGCCCAACATCAGGCGTGCAGATTGATTAGAGCCTCTGAAGAGTTAGACACTGTGTGTGTGTGTAGAAATTCTAAACCAGTGTAATCTCTTTATATTGATCACAGGAGTTCATCATTAATCAACTGGGCAAAAAAAAGCGGGCTTGGATTGGTCTGAGTGACAGAGACACAGAGGGAGAGTGGAAGTGGGTGGATGGGACAGAATTGAAGAATGGCACTGGGTAAGAAATGGAATATTTTTTCTATTCATCACACTGTCTCACATATTGTGGATTTCCAACTTTCCTGTACAATGCAGCAGATGGATTAAACCATGCTAACATTATCTCCTGTTATATTCTTATTGGTCAGAGTTATGGAGCTGGACAGACAGACAGACAGACAGACAGATAGATAGATACTTTATTGATCCCAAGGGGAAATTCAAGGTCCTAGTGGCTCAAGACATCACACACACACAATACAACATACAATAAAATATAAGCAGGATGCTAAAAAAAATGAATCTTTTTAAAGGTAGGGGTTGTACATGTGGCTAATATAGTCCATAAACAGTATAAACAGTAAAACAGTCACACAGTGAGCCAATACACAACATTGTTGTAAGAGGTCATGGGAGTATATGAGAATGTATGAAAAGGTGAAGAGGCAGATAGTCTATGCAGAGAAGTCTCTCACACCTCTTCCTTTAAGTGAAGCATTGAAGAGTTGTATAGCCCTAGGGACAAAAGACTTCCCCAGCATACCACAGCATAGAAGAGGACGCTGGCAACAATAGACTGGTAGGACATCCAGAGGAGCTTGCTGCTGACATTGAAGGACCGCAGCCTCCTCAGGAAGTACAGCCTGCTCTGCCTTTTCTTGTAGAGTGCTTCAGTGTTGACTGAGCAGTCCAGTTTATTGTCCAAATGTATTCCCAGATACTTGTAAGTGTTTACCACCTCTACCTTTACCCTCTCAATGGTGACTGGCAGCAAAGCGGGCTTAGACTTCCGGAAATCTACCACCATCTCCTTCGTCTTAGCAGTGTTGAGTTGTAGGTGGTTGGTCTGTGTTGTAGCAAAAGTCAGACGTGTACAGGGTGAACAGGACTGGAGAGAGTACTGTTCCCTGTGGAGCTCCGGTGCTACTGATCACAGTGTCAGAGAGGCAGTTCTTCAGTCTGACGAACTGTGGCCGCTCTGTCAGATAGTCTGCAATCCAGGATACTAGGTGAGCATCCACACCCATCTGCAGGAGCTTGTCACCCAGTCTGAGGGGTTGAATCGTATTAAAAGCACTGGAGAAATCAAAGAACATGATTCTCACAGCACTTTTCCCCTTGTCCAGGTAAGCATGCATCCTGTGCAGGAGATATATGATGACATTATCCATGCCCACTCTCTCCTGGTATGCAAAATGTAGCGGGTCTAGTGCAAGACGTACATGGGGTCTAAGTATCCCCAAAACTAGCCGCTCCATCGTCTTCATCACATGTGATGTTAGAGCGACTGGCCTGTAATCATTGAGCTCACTTGGATGTGACTTCTTGGGGACAGAGATAAGACATGATGTCTTCCACAATGTTGAAACTCTTCCAAGACGAAGACTCAGGTTGAAGATGTGCTTCAGTGGCTCCCCCAGTTCAAAAGCACAGACCCTGAGCAGCCTTGGACACAGTCTGTCAGGCCCAGCTGCCTTCCTAGGGCAGAGTGCGCATGTGCATAAATCAGTAAACACTAAGAAGGTTGAGTTAAAGGTGTGAAATATCTGAACACCGATTCTGATTCTCTGGCTTTCAGATACTGGAATAAGGGTGAACCAAATGATGTAGGAAATAATGAAGACTGTGCTGAGATCTGGACAGATAAGAAGGCCTGGAATGACAGACCATGCTCCGTGAAACAATGGTGGATCTGTGAGATAAATATTTTTTAGATACGAAAGTAATATTATAAAATGCTTGCACACATTTATCAAATGTATGTAATGAGCAGTTGGACCCTTTGTAACTATCATTTATAAAGAGCTGTTTATCATGTGACCCTCTCAGTTAACCTGCTCACGCAGAACTACCACATGTTAATACACCCATTTCATATTTCTTTCATATAATTCTTATAGATTTCAGTAAAATAAAGTGCACAGATTAACAAGGCAAGGATTTTCTTAGACACCATAAATACTTTTAGATATTTTCTTAAGATATGATCAGTCCACTGATTTTCCTGCAGAATGAAAACTGAATTATTAATCCACAATGTCCTTCCAGGTTCCTTTACTGATGATGATGATGATGATGAAAGGGGTGTTTTTTTTTCATGCTGTATTTTTTTTAAATTCCTTTTACTGATGATGCTTATTGGATTTAAGATGTTTCTTCTCTGCTCACATCATACTTGTAATTCTAATCCTTGTAATTTATTGTATTTTTTAGCTTGTGTGTTCTGTGTATTCTAATCTCATTAATGTTTGTGATGTATTGATGTATGAATATGAAACAAATGTAAATAAGACAAATCTCCATCTTTGTTCAGTAAGACTAAGCTTCAGATCAGGCGGTGTCATGTTCATGCCACATCAGATTGAAATGTATTTTCCTTACAAAAATCCAGCATGTCTCTGTAGTGAGAGAAAAAC
This sequence comes from Ameiurus melas, assembly GCA_012411365.1. NCBI lineage: Eukaryota > Metazoa > Chordata > Actinopteri > Siluriformes > Ictaluridae > Ameiurus > Ameiurus melas. Next base: position 15,525,676 of record CM022778.1, on the reverse strand, counting down.
GAAGGGCTTGTAAATACAGACTTATCTTTTACTAGAAATGGACAGTAAATAAAACTGATAGGAACATTGATCCGCTAATGTAGGGTGGGAGCATAATGTCCAATTACCATGAAATGATTTCTTTTTGCTTTAAATAGGTCAGAAATGGTCCAATCTGAAACTGAACTGAAAGCTGAAACCAATGAGGCCAGAGAGAAAGAAGAATGAGTTTAAAGCCTAAACTGTTTTATTATGATGATGATGATAGTAATAATAATAATGCTTACTGTAAATTTCAATGCGGTATTTATAAATATACATCTGCTTCTTAGGCTCTTTTTTTTTTACAGACTTTAATTAACAATAAAAGTAGAAATTTCTTAAACCTGATAAAAATAAGTTGTTAACTTTATCAGAAATAATAATAATAATATTAATATTAATAATAGTAATAATAATAATAAGTAATGGGGAGTTAACCAGTTCATGTGCACATTGAATATACATCATTGTTTTTATTTAGATTATCACAGATTCCGATACCAAAAGTAATGGGACAAACGTTTACATGGCTGCTATTCTTTTATTGAAGGAAGTTGCATGGGTTATTGTCATTCAGAAATTCACTGAGGCTGCAGTAGTAATCTGGTAAAAAGCCATTGACCTTAATTAAATAAAACAAAGCAACTTCTGCTAACACTTAAGTGAAGTTTATTAGCGGCTATGTGACACAAACAGGGTTCAGTTTACTGCTTAGTCTGATTCACAATGTTGCTGACTCTCCAGCTATTTCAGCTAAAGCCAGCTAGTTGTTGACGCATGCTCAGAGACAGGAACGGTCTTGTAGTCTCCTTTCATCTTCATTCTCCTTTCTTATCAGTTCAGTGCCTAATATCAAAGCTCCACAGTGTTGATTTTTCAAATCTAACTGAAATATTGCATGTTAAATTAATGAGGATAATTAAATTTCTATAACAGCTCTAACGGTAGTTTAACTGTGAGATAAATCAATTATATTAATTTACTCATTCTAATGTAGCTGGTGAAGGAAAAAAGAGGATTAAAAAGTGTATCGGGTATCAAGGTCAACTGAGCGTGACAGAACACTATTCCGGAAAATTAATTTGTGGACATGACAACTTAAAATATTTATCTGTCTCATTCACTAACACGGGGATGTGCTGAGGTAAAAATTGTACTGCAGCCAGCCACTAGAGGGCCTCAGAGACATTTTGTGATCAATTTGGTGGGTGGGCAAATATATTGGAACAGATAATCTTACACTAAAATGCATTTAAGTAAACTTAATCATCTTTAAATTATTCATATTATAATTAACAATTTAATACATTCCAACATTTCACTTCTCTTTCCGGTTAAATAATGGAAAAAAGTATCCCTCTAGACTATTTTATCCCTTCAGAGAGCCCTCGCTCACAAAAAGGTTGGAGACCCCTGGTCTAACTCTTATCCTCACTGTAATGCCAAACTCCAGCATTCTCCGTTCAACTGTTCGTGATGACATGCCAAGCAGTTCTGAAATGAAATGTACACTCAGACCAATTTCAATCAATTGTCTAAGTTGCTGCTCAGAGACAACGAGTTTGGGACGTCCCGTTGGTCCAGACATTTCATTCACAACTGATGAGGAAAGTCGATTACAAAGAACAGAACACAGGTTTGAAAGATATTGCACTACCTCTTGAGGCATATGTTCATGATTTGTGTGTGAACTAATCAATATCATGCTATTTGTGCAGATAAAATAGAAATAATCCAGGTCCAGAGGCACGCGCTGCATGGCTTCCTGTAGTCGTGATAAAAGCCTCTCTAAAAGCACTGCCTGTGAATATACACTAAATGTTCTGAAATAATCAAAATTATTTAAACCCATCTTTTAATTCCTTGCACCTAAACCAAAATCCACAAAACAGACATGTCTTCTGTCATCCACTAACTATATATTCATGTTAAATCACCTGTAATTGTCCGGGATTTGCTGCCTGACGATCCTCATCTTTCTTCACCTCTCAACACAACAGCCTTGAGTCGCAGTGGAGTGACGTCACCTCCCCTCTTCGATTGATTGGCTAGAAGAGGAGCTGTAATGGACCAATGGTGACGCTAAAAGCCCCCCCTCATTTACATGAAACTCCAACTGCTACATTTGGAAAAGGAAGCGGAGATTGTGGAAACAAGCACGAGGGGAAAAACAGCGACACGCCCCTAGAATTATATAGGAATCGGAGAATGCGGAAGTGATAATATATAATAATAATAATAATAATAATAAGAAGAAGAAGAAGAAGAAGAAGAAGAGGAGGAAGAAAAAGAAGGGGAAAACAGCGCAAGCATTCAAAAAAGGAAAACATGAGCAGAAAACTGTAGACAGCACAAAAAACACCAAGAAAAACGATTTTGTGTGCAATGAAAAAATACTTTGAATTCATGTTTCAGTTTCGTGCAATATAATTTAACTATTAATAATATTACTAATATAATAATTAATTATTAATAATATTATTAATACAATATTTTACAGTTTATATATATATTAATGTTTGATTCACGCTTATTATTTTTCGATCCTTGACCACAAAAAGCCTACTTTTGACGGAAATAAAAAAAATTAAATAGTGATGCCAAAATGTCTCTGATGCCCTCTAGTGGCTGTCTGCAGTATCGCTGGAATCAAATGGGATTAAACAGATAATCTTACATCCATCCATCCATCTTCTACCGCTTACCCCTTTTCAGGGTCACGGGGAACCTGGAGCCTATCCCAGGAAGCATCGGGCCCAAGGCGGGGTACACCCTGGACAGGGTGCCAGTCCATCGCAGGGCACAATCACATACACACTCACACACCCATTCATACACTACGGACAGTTTAGACACACCAATCAGCCTACCATGCATGTCTTTGGACTGGGGGAGGAAACCGGAGTACCCGGAGGAAACCCCCGCAGCACGGGGAGAACATGCAAACTCCACACAGTTAAATATATTTAAGTAAATTTTAAACTTGAGACAAATTATTATATTTTTAAAAAAAATCTTTAAATTATTCATATTATCATTAGCAATTTAATAAGTTTTAACATTTCATTTCTCTTATTTTCTGGTAAAATAATGAAAAAAAGTATTTATTTTATTTATAAAACAAAACAAAATATTTGTACCAGACATTTGTTAACATTTTAATACGAAAAAAGAAAAATGTTCAGCTATACAGCGAAATGTTTCTTAAAGAAAAGAACTAAAGCAACTTTAAAGTTTATACAGTTTTTACACTATTTCTCTTATATTACACAAAAGACCAGGTTACATTTTTGCCACAATTTCACTGTTTATATTTTTGATCGTTTCTTGAAAAGTTATGTTCAATACTTTTGGCACAAATCTAATCCCATATCCTTCTGTTACGCCACGGCCACCAGATGGCACTGCGGCGCTGCTTACTAGAGACTGAACTGGGTGAAGTGGATACGTGACTCTTGTTTTGGTTTGTTCCTTCCTGTTTGAGTATTGGTCTATATTAAAGGATGTCTTTGATTTGCCCCCACGTGTCCATGTTTAGTTGTGATTAGGTTGGCTATTTCAATTTTATTTATAGGCTTTTATATTAGTTGTAACGTGCTGAATGTTTAAGGAGTATAGCGCCATGTGCGAATGGAGTAGCAAATTCTGTCTCATGTCTCTGTTTTAGTCTCGACTGATGCCTAGACTATAGTCCCATCTTTATTCCCGTTGATCTCATTCAGTATAGACCGTGCTCCCTGTGTTTGTTTATTTGTTTGTTCGTGTATTAATGAATACAGCGCTCCTGCGCTTACTTCCAGCCAGCTGTCCTGTTTTGTTACACTTCTTTAATGACTAAAAATTATAAAAATTGGCAAATTGGTATGATATAAGGGAAATAAAATGCTTGAAGATTTACTGTTATCAGAAAATCATCAACAACGGGATGATGTGATGTGAAGAGGTAGAGTGATTTCCCAATGTGCTTGGCGTGTAAATATCCAACAATCAGTCTGTTAAACAGTAATTCCAGTGTCCTTTTCTTCTTGTTATGACTTTGTGGAAATACATCATCTACGACACCTTATTATAATCATAGGGAGTTATTTATAAAGTCAATACTGTACATGTTATATATTTGCTGGTAGAAGCTGCTGTATAAAGGAGATTTTCACGCATGTGTTCTAACTGGTGCTGCTTTAATAAACACTCCTTTAAAACCAGACACACGTAAAACTGTAAGATCAGAGACTTTTATATTATTTTCAAGAGTTTCTCTTAAAAAAACCAAAAAACCTCAATTAGTCTGTTACCAAGTTCAGAAACCTAATTAACATCTAATAGGAACTTAGTATATTTCCAATATATTATTAATCACTGCACGATTTGGTTTAATTTAACAGTATGACTCATTATTCAACAGGTAACAGAATAGCACTGGAGCGAACACACACTATTATTTTACATGTTCACTAAAAAAACACAGAATGGAGAAATGGGTTCAGAAAGAAAATCAGGTGACATCATGGTGGTGACAGAGTTATTAACAGTAATGAGGATTTTTCACACACAACACACTGACCTACACAGATAAAAATATCAACTTATTTACTGCTTTTCAATCACATACAGTAATTCAGATAAAGACTGTCTTCTCACAGATCCAAATAAACTGATCATAACAGGGATAATCAGCCCAGCTTCTGACAGGATCAGTCTTCTCATGAATTGAAACACAGTCCTCATCTCCTGCAGCACTGTCGGGTTCTCTATCTCCCCAGAACCTGAAGGAGAGAATCAGAGGATCCGCTGTGTGTTTCTCACGACAATGAAGAGTCAGTAACTCATCATCATGAGAAAATATTAGTTCAGTGATTTCTTACTCAGTGTTCAGCGGTGTACCGTCCACCCACTTCCACTCGCCCTCTCTGTCTCCGTCATTCAGTCCAATCCAAGCTTTTCTGCTGCTCAGGATTTTACTGATGAACTCCTGTCATTGTAGTAGTAAAATATGAGAATTAATAGGGGTCTCTGTCTCTCTCTGTCTTTTTATCTCTCTCTCTGTGTGTTTTTATCTGTCTCTCTCTCTATCTTTATCTCTCTGTGTGTCTTTATCGGTTTCTCTCTCTTTATCTCTCTCTTTGTCTTCATCAGTATCTCTCTCTCACTCTCTGTCTCTGCGCATGTGTGGTGGAGAGCGGTGTGGCGTCTCATAAAAAGTTTTAATTTTTGTTTTTCTTTAATTTAATTTATGTGAGTATCGGTGGCTGTTAAAAGTTGAGAGTGGGTGAGAGATACTGTTTCTCCACCATGGAATCAGGTGAGTGCCAGAGAAAGGAAAACAGGTGGAGGAGGTTCTGCTAGTGGTGGGAGAGCAGGTCGGGTGTGAGAATATCTACTCTGCCTCCCGAATGAACAACGCAGTGGTAGTTTTCCTAAAAAAATTAAGATTTATGAATATGCTAATCAAAAATGGAATATGGCTGAAAGGTGTCATGCTGCACATTACCCCTCTTTCTACCCCTGCGATGCAGGTTATTATTTCTAACATGCCCCGTTTCGTTAAAGATGAGCTGATAATGAAGCAGCTAGCCCACTTCGTAAAGTTCGCCAGTCCCATGATGGATATTTCACTCGGCTGTAAAATCTCCCCAGTAAAACACATCCTGTCTTTCCGCAGACAGGTTTATATGTTTATAAACACCCAAGAACAAACACTGGATGTTAACTATAAGTGTAAAGTTGGCGACAGCAGCTTCACCATTTTTGCCACCACTGAATGCCTGAGATGTTTTGCATGTGGGGAGATCGGGCATAAATGGCTGAGCTGCCCGAGCAGAGTTGTGCAGCCGGGGAGCTCCAGAGGCGACATGGCCGCGGTACAGCAGCAGCAGCAGTGTGGAGACAGCCAATGGGGGAACACCAGAGAACAGGAGCCTGGGGCAGATAGGGGAAACGACACACAAGAGCCTCAGCTAGAAGAGGTCAGTAACGAACATACCACCATCACAGAAACAAACGCAGCATCCAAAGATAGCACTGACACACGTGCCCATGCTAGTAATAAAACCAACACCGCAGACAGCATTCATTACAAACCCTACACCACTATTGCTGTCAAAGCTAGCAACTCCACACAACAGAAACAGAAGAACCCACAGGACAAGAACCTTGAGAACAATAAAGCTGAACTGGGAACATCAAGGGAGAAGATGGACAAAGTGGAGGAATCGTCCAAACAGCCACAGCACAATGTTGTGATGTTGGAGGACTTGGGCCCAGAGTGCAGCGCAGGAGCTACAGGAGAGGAACCCCTCACAGACATGGAGGAGGGAGAGGTCACCCCAGATCAACCAGACACGTTTAACTTTCCAGAACAACCTGAACAGTTCTTCACCACAGAACAGATTAACCAGTTTTTAGAACTGACTAAAAGAAAATGTAATATCTTACTGACAAGTTACTTCCTGGACAGGAGAAAATTCATCTCATTCATTCATTAAAAATAAATAAATAATACAAATAAATAAAAGGGCGCAGTGGTGGCTTGGCGGTTAAGCCTCTGGTTTACTTATCGGAAGGTAAGCGCTGCCAAGCTGCCACTGTTGGGCCCTTGAGCAAGGCCCTTAAACCTCTCTGTTTATGGCTCATGGCTGACCCGGCACTCTGACCCCCGCTTCCTAACATGCTGGGGTATGCGAAGAAAAGAATTTCACTGTGCTGTAATGTATATGTGATCAATAAAGTCTCATTATCATTATCATTATCAAATCTGTACAACACACCATGGGTGTAATGTCACCAAATGTACAGCAGCCACAAGAGGTGATTTGATGTGAACAGTACTGCAGACTTTATATGACAGAAATGGATGCGCAGTGAACTGTGGGGATTTGGGTTCCTGGGAGGTGGTGTGGGTGGGGAGTCTAATGGGTTTCTTTAAAAAAAATAAAAAAATAAATATACATGTAAATGTAAATATACCAAAACTGATGCATTAAAGGCGTTATAAAGTCAAGTCTCTCTCTCGCTCTCTCTCTCTCACCTGTTCCTCTCTGCTGTTTATTATAACTAGGTCTGCTCCTTTGCTCCTGCAGTCCTGTTTGCTCTCCTCCCAGGTCCTCTGCTCATTAGACATGTAGTAAAAACTGGAGTTGAAGTTGAAACACCTCCCTTTATCTATAGAGATATATGGAGAGAATTTACTGAGATCAAAACACACAGTTTCTGAACTATTTCTTACATACAGCCATGACTTGTATTGCACCACAAACACTATAGATCAATATATACCATAATATATACTGTAATATAACTGTAATATATACCATAATATATACTGTAATATAACTGTAATATATCCCATAATATATACTGTAATATAACTGTAATATATACCATAATATATACTGTAATATAACTGTAATATATACATGTAATCACATTTTATGAGCATTTTTGAGCACTTACAACACAGATCAAGTGTTCTCCGGTATCCATCTCTCTCCTTCTGTAACTGGTCTCTCTCTATAGTCCGGTTGTTGTAATTGGTCTGTAACTGGTTGTTTTCTGTATTCAGGATGGTGAATTTGATCCACAGCACCATGACGGCAGTCAGCAGGAGAACACAGAGCAGCACCACACACACTGTAGTCACTCTGTAACACCTGCTCCATGCAGTGTCTCCTCCTAGAGGGAAATGGACACAAAGACAGGTGTTTGAGTCGTATTTAATCTCCAAATTTTGACCTAGCATTCACAAACTCATTAGTAACAAGGCCCTTCAACCGTGAGCTGGAGAACATCTCAGTAACTCCATCCAAATTCACTGTGAAACTCCTCCCTTTCCAGTAAACGCATGCAGTGATGGGCGGGGCTTGGGGCTGGGTATATATTTATTGTACATAAATATTATTTATTTATAGCCGTTTGAATTCTGTCATATTCATTAGTTGACACGTTCCTGCATTAGATCTGTTATTATCTGTAGATTTACTTTCTCAGAAGCTTTTATGCAGCTTTACTGTAATGTTGCGAGACACCCGGTCCACTGATCTAAGATCAGCATTAACCACTGCTCTCTTTCTGTCACGAATCGTGACGTAACTGAAGTTAGGACGAGTGCAATCGCAGTTAAAGTTATGAGTTTTATATAAAGACACACAGGCAGCTAAATCCAAATCGTAATCCAACACGTAATCCATAAACAGGCAAGAGGTTCGAAGATCCGCAAGTAGGGTCAAAAAACAAAACGAGAAACAAGAAACACAGCGAGGGACTGGTAGTGGAGAACCAGTAAACTAAACTAACTAACCTAACCATGGTTAGTTAGTTTAGTGAACTATGAACTACGAACTATGACCTGAACTATGACATGAAAACATGAAACTAAGAACTGTGACTACAACTACGACTAACGCATTAAACGTGTGTAGCATGGCACACGGTATATATACCGGCATGATTACCCACGCAACTGCTAACAGCTGCGGGTAATTCAAGCAAACGTGACTTGACAACACATGACAGGATGCGGCGGAGACATGACATCAACAATAACAAAGACACGTGTCCAAATGTCACTGCTGTCAACATTGCAAAAGCAGGTCCTCGCACATCTGCTAGCTTGCCATCGGGAGCAACTTGGGGTTCAGTTTCTTGCCCAAGGACACTTCGGCTTGTCAATAGGCCAAATCATGTAGGCCGAGAATCAAACCGCAAAAACTTACGATTAGTGATTAGTGGACAACCTGCCCTACTACACAGCCTGTAGGTTGCATAGGCATTTTATCAGGCATTGTATCTACAAAGTACAGAACAATTTCTGTTTTTAAATATATATAGTGTCGAGATAAATGCCTAAATGCCAGCCAGCAGTCATGTGACAGTTCCTTCTTAACACCGGCGATTCCCGGGAATTCCTTCTTCCACGTGCTGCAACCGTGTGACTCTACAATTTTATTATTATTATTTTTTTATATAAACACAATGCTGTTTTGAACACGTCAAAGGCAGGGGTGTCAGGTGTACTGGATGAATTTTGAAAGTGAAAAAATGTATAAAAGACACGAACTAGAAATTTTTCATAAAATGTTATTCCTGCATTATCCGCTCGGGGCACATTGTTTTAGTCAGAGTAGAAGACGTGGCACTCAGACGAACAGCAGATGGTAGCAATGCCGGAGTGGGTATTCACGTTCCCAAAGTGTTGAGCTCACACAACGTGAAGTTCCCTTTGAAAGGAATTGTCTGGGTTACGCATGCAACCCTGTTCCCTGAGAACGGAATGAGACTTCACATAACTTTGTCATACTGGGTCATGCCTTGAATTGTTTTGATGCTAAACTGTTGGTTGCTTTAAGTTCAAATAACATAGCGTCTTTGTAAAAACAACAAACAAATCCATTTAATTCAAGTTTACAGATTTTTGATGTGTTTCTTTTTTAAAGGATGGTCACATTTTACACAAGTAAATAAAATTCAGTAGATCAGTTATACACATATTTATGAGTGTGAGTGTATTGTACCTGAGCTCTCAGATTGCTTGACGCTTCCGGTCCTCTGGGTCTCCAAATTGTCCTCATTTGCATAAACATCTTCATAGGAGTGCTCATCATCACTGGAATCAACTCTGTCTTTTGCTATAACTCCTGCATTTGCATAAATCTCCTCACTCATCTCCATTCTTCTCTTTACAGTAATCCTGATCTTTCAGTGAAGTAGTTATCAGTCCTCATAGACGCACTTATACTGATATTTAATTGTCTAAAACTACCCTCCGAGTGGCCGTCTGAAGGAACACTGCCTAAGTGACTGCGTGTGTTGGTGTTATGTTGAAAGCCTATTTCCTGTTTTATTTATTTTAAACATCAACTAGCCACAAGTGTGACCCATGGGCTATTTTCAGGTGTGAAACTGACACTCTGTGAAGACTCTTTAATCAGAAAGGCCTCAATGCAGCAGTGACACAATGCAAAATGTCACTACACAGTCATGTGACTACCAGACTTCCTGATGAGGAGTTTACCAGTTTTTTTAGTATGAAGTTAATAATGGGTGAAGATATTAAATGTTTATCACTGATTACTACTACAATCAAAGTACATAAAAATTACAGTCTCTGTCAGACAAAATTATGATGAATTAATACTATAGATTTCAGCAATATTGAATTCTTGAATCTGATTGGTCAGAAGATACTGAATAATTTTGAATAATTACTGAATATTAACAGCAGATCTGACAGTAGTTCCAGCTGCATGGCATTTCTATATTAACGCACTCCTGCTAGTAAGTTAATGTTTCTATAGCGTTCTGATGTTTTCACACCTTGACCACAGGAAGTTACTGCAGTTTGCTCTCTTCCTTTACTGGCAGTCAACACTATTAATAGTCTTTATCTGCATGCAAAGCTAATCATTATTATAAAAACCATAACTTTACAAGGCCAGAGTACAACTGTAGTACAAGGTGATGTTCTTTGAAGACTAATGTACACATTTGTAATATTATTTTATGAGTGCTTTCTTGTCATTTCCTATATTACAAGTAAGAAACTGACTACACGTGTTTAACAGCCCAGCCTGGGGCTGCATCTTCAGCCACCAGAGGGAGGCACTGGAGTACTCCGAATTATTCAGTAGCAATGAGCTACTCCTGACCCCCTGGCCAGGGACAAGGTGAGGGTTTGGAGGGGGAGGGGATAAGGATGATTCTAAGGGCCCTGGTCAGACAGGGGGCCCAGCAGAACCCCATATACTTTCATGCATATCGTTTTGGTATTTAACTGGCCTCTTTGCACAATAATCTATTAAGAATCAGGCTATAATGAACGCCCTCAGACTGCCAAGTGCATGTGTGTGTTCATGGATTATTCAGAAATGTGGCATTTCACAGTTGTGAGTCGTTACACGCATCAGGTAGATGGATAGACAAAACTGGGATACCAAAAGATGAAAGAAAAACACAAAAAAGAGGAGAGAGCAAGACGGAGAAGACAGCTAGTCACCCAGTCATTCAAAAAACAATGTGATTTATGTTCCCTGTTTTGTGCTATGATTCTGAAGCTAGCCCGTATGAAGCTGTTATAATTAACAAGAAATTCCATCATTTACTCCGCCCCCCCATGTTTATCCTTGGAAGTTGGAACACTTTGGAATATTTGCAAGAATGTAGGCTATGTAGGAATGAAAGTAGGCTAAGGACAGAAAAGCACCAAGCGATGATAAAACTAGTTCAGTGTTGGATGTATTCAAGCTTTCTGAAGCCTTGCAACATATTTCTGTGAGAAATCGATCGAAATTGAATGTAATCATATAAATCTGCGATTACATTCTGCATGGCATAATAATTTTTTATCGTGATTATCATAAATGAAATGAAGTAACTATTGCTGGAAATCTCAATTTTATTATATTGTTTTCCCCTACACTGTTTTATGAAAGCAATAAGACACACAAACGCACACGCTACAGCAATATTATCATAGATTTACTCTGCTTCCTTTAACGCCCTTCCCAATAATGAAATCACTGTAACACACACTCTCTTGTTGCTTATTGCGTTATTTTAACCTTACAACAAAAACACGTTCTTTTCAGAGATACACCGTACATTTGCAGAGCATGATCTGTCCTTCCAGCTGTTCCTCCAACCCACAATCTCACCACAGACCTCATCGCCTGCATTATTTGGTTCTCCATCAGACCAGAACCTGAAACCCAGAGAATCAGAATCAGATTAAACAGTGTTCCTTTGTCTTTGATCCAAGCCTGACTGCTGCAGACTGATCCAAGCCTGACTGCTGCATGTAGGCTGTTTAAGAATGAACTCATGCAAAGGACAGCACAAACTATAAATATTTGAGGGTTTGATCTCTCTCTCTCTCTCTCTCTCTCTCTCTCTCTCTCTCTCTCTCTCTTTTTAAATAACAGCCAATTTTCATTAAATAAGGGAAGTTGACAGTTGTGTACAGTAAATACATCTCTCTCTCTCTTTTGTCACATATATATGTTTTATGTTATCATGGCTTAATCCCACCTGCTGAAAATGACAAAAATATAATTTTATCAGTTGGTTTGTACTTTGATTTACGCACCTGCCTGGAAATCCTGGTAATAAACATACGATATATGAATAATATGTACATAATAGTATATATAATTAATCTCAATCTCTTACGCGATAGTCAATGGCGTACCGTCCACCTGTTTCCACACCCCCTCTGTGTCACTGTCACTCAGACCAATCAAAGCTTCATTTGAGAGAGACTTGACATGGTTTTTGGTTTGCGCGCTTCAGAGTTAGCGGGAGCTTTAGAATGAATGGGGCACAGGTGTTCTTCTTTGACATTGATTATGTTCCTTATTTAAGTACTTTAGTTACTGAGCACCTTGCTCTTGATTCTGTTTATGTGTGTAGACATTGGTAGTTACTTTGACACGTTAGTAGCAGTCGTGCCGTGTTATGCTCAAGCTTCATGCTACATTTCCTGTGTTTATGTGAAGACTGCATTGTGTTGGAATATATTAATAAAGACTGTGACCTGCGCCTGCATCTGACTCTCGTCTTCGTATCATCACACAAAGTGTCATTGCTGCCAACCTGTTTAAATTCTGCACTTGTATCTGACTCCTTGGATTCCATGACAACATCAGGCCACCCATCAATGATTATTTTCCTCTAAATGCACGGTTTATTTTTTATGGAAGAACGACGTTGTAACTCCACAGATGTTCTATAAATTTTTTATTTAAATCTTTATTTAACTTGAATAATAGTTTTTCATGACAAAGAAACTGAAAAAGAAACACAATCATCATCAAGATACTGTATTTTATATTTTACACACACACACACACACACACATATATATATATATATATATATATATATATATATATATATATATATATATATATATATATATATATATATATATATATATATATATATACATGTTTCAATTTGTGTATGTTCTTTCCTTTATAGATTGGTGCATGTCACTGAGAAAAACGTTTCTCACAGATCCAGTGTTCATCATTAGAGCATTTCTTGTCATTCCAGAAGTTTAAACTGAAAATCTCAGCACAGTTCTCATCTACATCATTCGGTTCCCCTGCAGCCCAGAACCTGAAACCCAGAGAATCAGAACAGACTCAGATCAGTGTTCAGTTTCCATCAATTCCACACATTTAACTGAATCCTCTCAGACTCTGTGCACCTTAAAGGTAGGGAAATAATTTCTTACGCAGTAGTCAGTGGTGTACCGTCCACCCATTTCCAGTTATTCTCTCTTTCTCCATCACTCAGACCAATCCAAGCCTTACTGCTGCCCAGCTGTTTACCGATATACTCCTGTAAATGACAGCACAATAAAATCAGCTTTAATCTCTCTCTCTCTCTCTCTCTCACCTGTTCCTCTCTGCTGTTTATGATCACTAGATCTGCTCCTTTGTTCCTGCAGTCCTGTCTACTCTCCTCCCAGTTCTTCTTCTCATTAGATATGTAGTAAAAACTGGACTCGAAGTTGAAACACTTCCCTTTATCTATAGAGATATATGGAGAGAATTTACTAAGATCAAAACACACAGTTTCTAAACTATTGCTTGCATACAGACATGACTTGTATTTCACCACAAACAATATAGCTCAATATATACCATAATATATACTGTAATATAACTAATATATACCATAATATATACTGTAATATAACTGTAGTATATACCATAATATATACTGTAATATAACTGTAATATTTACATGTAATCACATTTTATGAGTGTTTTAAAAAAAAAAGCATTATTTTCCACAAAAAATTGCATCTTATTGTGATTTTACACCAATTATCTTTCTCCCACATTCAAATCACATCAATGTTAATAATTTGGTTTGATTACTATTTGTTTTTTGTTTTTTAAAAACATGTAACATCATAAAATTTTCCGAAACCCTGAAAGTCATTGTAAAACTCGTTTTTTTTGTCAGAAATACAGCGATGTGAGAAACTTTATCCAAATGGGGACAGTGTACTGCATCCAGCATTTATTTTCTCTTTTTGTTTGTTGCTCCAAATTTGGAGAGCACGTGGCATTTCTGCAGCATTAAAGCTTGTACTTTTGTAGGTTATTGTTGTCTATTTCTCTGTTTAGACCCTGACCGGATAAATAAATATAGCACACCAACTCTGTGTCCCCTGTTTGTGTGGACAATAATAACTCATATAGACATTTACATTTTAGACACTGAGTTCAGTTTTAAAATGTCACCAGGATTTCCACTGAGGGCGTTTAACCTTTGGGTAGAAAACTTTATTCTAAAATTCATGCACTTACAACATTGATCAAGTGTACTCCGGTATCCATCTCTCTCCTTCTGTAACTGGTCTCTCTCTATAGTCAGGTTGTTGTAACTGGTCTGTAACTGGTCTCTCTCTATAGTCAGCTTGTTGTAACTGGTCTGTAACTGGTCTCTCTCTATAGTCAGGTTGTTGTAACTGGTCTGTAACTGGATGTTTTCTGTAGTCAGGTTGGTGAATTTGATCCACAGCACTGTGACGGCAGTCAGCAGGAGAACACACAGCAGCACCACACACACTGCAGTCACTCTGTAACACCTGCTCCATGCAGTGTCTCCTCCTAGAGGGAAATGGACACAAAGACAGGTGTTTGAGTCGTATTTAATCTCCAAATTTTGACCTAGCATTCACAAACTCATTAGTAACAAGGCCCTTCAACCATGAGCTGGAGAACATCTCAGTAACTCCATCCAAATTCACTGTGAAACTCCTCCCTTTCCAGTAAACGCATGCAGTGATGGGCGGGGCTTGGGGTTGGGTATATATTTATTGTACATATATATTATTTATTTATAGCTGTTTGAATTCTGTCATATTCATTAGTTAACACGTTCCTGCATTAGATCTGTTATTATCTGTAGATTTACTTTTTCAGAAGCTTTTATGCAGCTGTACTGTAAAGTTGCAAGACACCCGGTCCACTGATCTAAGATCAGCATTAACCACTGCTGTCTTTCTGTCACGAATCATGACATAACTGAAGTTAGGACGGATGCAATCGCAGTTAAAACGAGAGTTTTATTTAGAGACACACAGGCAGCTAAATCCAAATCATAATCCAACACGTAATCCATAAACAGGCAAGAGGTTCGAAGATCGGCAAGTAGGGTCAAGAAACAAAACGAAAAACAAGAAACACGCGAGGGACTGGTATTGGAGAACCAGTAAACTAAGCTAACTAACCTAACCATGAACTATGACCTGAACTAGACATGAACTATGACGCAGCAAAAACATGAAACTAAGAACTGTGACTACAACTACGACTAACGCATTAAACTCATCTAATCTTACTCTAATATTCCGCTCGAGTGTAGCATGGCACACGGTATATATACCGGCATCATTACCCACGCAACTGCTAACAGCGCGGGTAATTCAAGCACACGTGACTTGACAACACATGACAGGATGCGGCGGAGACATGACATCAACAATAACAAAGTCACGTGTCCAAATGTCACTGCTGTCAACATTGCAAATGCAGGTCCTCGGCGCATTAGCACGAAACGCACGCTGCTTCACGGGAAATCATGACACTTTCACACATAGAAGAAAAAGCACATAGAAAAATCCCAAGGAGTGCACACAACCACACACAACCCACCACACACACACACACACACACACACACACACAATGGTAGCAGGCTGCTTGCTTGCCATCGGGAGCAACTTGGGGTTCAGTTTCTTGCCCAAGGACACTTCGGCTTGTCAATAGGGCAAATCATGTAGGCCAGGAATCAAACCGCAAACCCTACGATTAGTGGACAACCTGCCCTACTACACAGGCTGTAGGTGTCTGCATAGGCATTGTATCAGGCATTGTATCTACAAAGTACAGAACAATTTCTGTTTTTAAATATATACAGTGTCGAGATAAATCGCCTAACACCTCAACAGTGGCCCGATGTTTTTGTGCCGTCTTGTGTGCGGTTTTTATATGTAGATATGCAGGAGATCTTAGCGTACATGTTGCTCACACAGCACTGCGTGGCAAATTTAACTGCATTCAGTTTAATTTACAAATGTTTTTATATTTGGACAAATAAAACCACCTGAATTACTCAGAAAATTTCGCTGGAGCGGTGGAATTCTTTTAAAGGTTTTCTTTTTTAAAGGTGAATTAGTTGCAATTTAGCAACCCTGCTGCTCCTTTCAGTCTGGGGGAGGAGTTCCTCCAGGAGGCCACGCGATGGCGCTGAAACTCCGGAGTGTGAAACTCGTAGACCGTGTGAACGAGCGTCAGTCATGTGACAGTTCCTTCTTAACACCGGCGATTCCCGGGAATTCCTTCTTCCACGTGTTGCAACCGTGTGACTCTACAATTTATTTACTTTTGTCTTTATTTTTTAAAGGATGTTCACATTTTACACAAGTAAATAAAATTCAGTAGATCAGTTATACACATATTTATGAGTGTGAGTGTATTGTACCTGAGCTCTCAGATTGCTTGACGCTTCCGGTCCTCCGGGTCTCCAAATTGTCCTCATTTGCATAAACATCTTCATAGGAGTGTTCATCATCACTGGAATCAACTCTGTCGTTTGCTATAACTCCTGCATTTGCATAAATCTCCTTACTCATCTCCATTCTTCTCTTTACAGTAATCCTGATCTTTCAGTGAAGTAGTTATCAGTCCTTATAGACGCACTTATACTGATATTTAATTGTCTAAAACTACCCTCCGAGTGACCGTCTGAAGGAACACTGCCTAAGTGACTGCGTGTGTTGGTGTTATGTTGAAGAGCCTATTTCCTGTTTTATTTATTTTAAACATCAACTAGCCACAAGTGTGACCCATGGGCTATTTTCAGGTGTGAAACTGACACTCTGTGAAGACTCTTTAATCAGAAAGGCCTCAATACAGCAGTGACACAATGCAAAATGTCACTACACAGTCATATGACTACCAGACCTCCTGATGAGGAGTTTACCAGTTTTTTTAGTATGAAGTTAATAATGGGTGAAGATATTAAATGTTTATTACTGATTACTACTACAATCAAAGTACATAAAAATTACAGTCTCTGTCAGACAAAATGATAATGAATTAATACTATAGATTTCAGCAATGTTGAATTCTTGAATTTGATTGGTCAGAAGATACTGAATAATTTTGAATAATTACTGAATATTAACAGCAGATCGGACACTAGTTCCAGCTGCATGATATTTCTATATTAATGAACTCGTTCTGATGTTTTCACACCTTGACCACAGGAAGTTACAGCAGTTTGTTCTCTTCCTTTACTGGCAGCCAAAACTATTAATAGTCTTTATCTGCATGCTGTCACGCGCCGTTGGCGCAGTACTGAACCGAGGACGTAATTGCAGCGAAGCACGGTGATGTTTATTTACAAGTGCAAAAAAAATACACAAAACAAAACCAAAACAAGAACACAATCACTAACCTAGGCTCACTGGGCTAGCACTGCTAATGCTAGTGCTAGCGGCTAAAGCTAGGAGTGCTACTAAGCAAAAACAGGTACACGGCAACGTAGTAGTCTTTGCTTAATTCCTCATGAGCTCTCAGCTGTGCATGCTTTCCGCCGCCCCCCCACGACCCTGTGACCGTCGTGACAAAGGTGTGACGAGCTGAACCGTGACAGAACCCCCCCCCCCCCCCAAAGGCACCTCTTCCGGAGTGCCAAGAGTCCTCCCCTGGGCTGAATGCCCCCTACAGCACCAGGAAACCGCATGCTGTTCTTGGCGGAGCAGGGAAGCGGAGCAAGGTCTCTAGCCGAACAAGGAGGCAGAGCAAGGACTCTAGCCGAACAGGGGGGCAGAGCAAGGACTACAGCCGGGCAGACAGGATGTGCGACGTTCTCCGCGGTGCTTGGGAGTGGTGCAACGTCCTCAGCTGAGCGGGGAGGCTGGGCGGCGTCCCCAGCTGGACGTGGAGGCTGGGTGGTGTCCCCAGTGAAACAGGCAGGCTGGGTGGCATCCCCAGTGGAACAGGCAGGCTGGGCGGCGTCTCCAGCAGAACAGGCAGGCTGGGCGGCGTCCCCAGCGGAACAGACAGGGCTCAGAGGCGTGGCCTGGACAGGGCTCAGAGTCGTGGCCGGGACAGGGCTCAGAGGCGTGGCCGGAACAGGGCTCAGAGGCGTGGCCAGGACAGGGCTCAGAGGCGTGGCCGGGACAGGGCTCAGAGGCGTGGCCGGGACAGGGCTCAGAACATGACTTACGAGCATGGCTAGGAACATGGCTAGGAACATGGCTAGGAGCATGGCTAGAAACTTGACTAGAAACTTGACTAGAAACTTGACTAGAGACAGGACTAGGGCTCGAAACACAACTAAAAACATGGCGAGGGCCAGAAACGTGGCGTGAGGCATGACGTGAGTTATAGCTAGGGCCTGGGGACTTGGCATGGACTGTAGCCAGGGCTTGAATGAGGGGCGTGGTGCGGTATCTGGATCATGGACCTGGGACGGGACATGGGACATGGTGTGAACTAGAGTGAGAACCCCGGCTTGAGCTTGGATGAGGGTCTCGAATTTGGCTCCGGAGACTTGAGCTTGGCTTTCATAGACTTGAGCTTGGCTTTCCTAGACTTGAGCGTGGAACCCGGGCGCTTGAGCGTGGAGCACCGGCGTGGCGTGGAACCCGGGCACTTGGGCTGGGCTTTCGGACACTGGAGCTTGGCATTCGGACACGGCAGCTTGGCTTTCGGACACGGCAGCTTGGCTTTCGGAAACTTGGCCGGGACCTGAGATTTTGGCTTGGCTGAACCTTCTAGCTCCTGGGTTTTGGCCGTGAGATCCATATGCAATGCCGAGATCTTGGAGTTGCAGCTGGTCACTTCTTCCATCTCCAGAAGCTTTTTCAGTCGACCCTGTTCGTCCTCCAGTTGACGAATCTGTGTGATCAGAGCTTGTTTCTGGAGTGTCACTTCTCTCAACATACTTTGGGACTTCTGTAGTTGCAACTCTACAGCTGAGGATTTTTCAGTAGCTTGGTCATGACTACTCCTCATCTCAGACAGAGTGCTGCTCAAAACCTCCAACTCCACCTGCATCATGCTCATCTCCTTCTTCTGCTTCTCGCTCTCGCTGTGTCTCCGTTGGGGCTCCCACAGCTGAACCTTGCCGTTTCCTTGTCGCGGTTCGGGATCCCTCTTACCCCGAATGATTCCGACTGGAACGTGAGGCTGGGCTGTGATTGGAGCTCGAACTCGGAGCTTAGCTTGGTACGGGACTCTGGGAATCAGGTCTGCAGATTTTGAGATGAGGAGATTCCTCCTACTTGGAAGTGTGGTGCTCACTCTGTCTTTCTCCTGATAACAGAGGTTGGAGGGTGGCTCGGGCTGAGCTTGGTCCACTAGCTCAGGGGGTATGGCCAGGGCCTTGGCTATAGCTGGAAGCGGAGACTCGGCTAGAACAGGCGTCGCATCGGGGCGGTGACTGGTGCTTTCGATGCCCCTACCCTTTCTCAGTTCTACCTGCTCATAATAGTCACAAATCAGTGGTTCAGCCGGGGTCTCGGGATTACCTTTCTGCAGTATACTATCCAAATTATACTGCTGCCCTGGCTCCCCGAAGTCCACAAGAAAGAGGTCCAGGAACTGCCAAATGTCCATTGTCACTTCGGGTATCTCCGTCCATAACTGCTGTGCCCAGACACGCATGGAACCCTCAAAGCGAGACATGATTAACTGCGTGAACTGACCTTCAGAGGGTTTTGGATCGCTCAGACTGGCAAAGTACTGCTGGCATTCCATAAGGAAATAATCCGGGCGGTCCAGGCTGTCAAACGGCCTAGGCAGAAACATCGGAGCTTTCTGGGCGAAGCGCATGGAGGTTAAGGCAGGGAAGGCAGGAGCGCTGGGCCACTGTCGGCGGTCCTTCCGTCTTTGTGCTACGTCCATGGTGGGCGGTTCGTTCTGTCACGCGCCGTTGGCGCAGTAATGAAGCAAGGACGTAAATGCAGCGAAGCACGGTGATGTTTATTTACAAGTGCAAAAAAAATACACAAAAGAAAACCAAAGAAAGAACACAATCACTAACCTAGGCTCACTGAATCATACAATCGTGATGATACACCAACATGTACAGGCACAACCAATCTCGAAGTCAAAAACCAAGAGTCAAAACCAGAACAGCAGTCAGAATATAGCATAAAACAGCACAACCAAACACACACTCTACACCACCAACAAATATGTAACCACCTAGAACAATCCACACCATTCTCACTCCTCTTCCTCTTTAAATGTGGCCGCCATTTAGCGAGGTCATCCGGGGAGGCAGTAGCAAGGCAGGCTAGGGCAGGGTGGAAACTCTGGTAGTTTGGAGTTTGAACCTGCACACAAAATATGGCACAGCACACAAACAACACTTCCCATCCCAAAGATTAGCAGGTTGTAGCAATACATAATAATATATATAATTAATCTCAATCTCTTACGTGGTGGTCAGCGGGGTACCGTCCACCTGTTTCCACACCCCCTCTGTGTCACTGTCACTCAGACCAATCAAAGCCTCATTGCTGCTGAGCTGTTTAAATTCTGCACTTGAATCTGACTCTTTGGATTCCATGACAGCATCACAAAACCCCATCACTGATAATTTTCCTCTAAATGCACTGTTTATTCTTTACGGAAGAATGACGCTGTAATGCCACAAATGTTCTATCAAAGTTTTTTATTTAAATGTTGTTTTTTAACCTGAATAATTTTCAATGACAAGAAACTGAAACAGAAACACAATCATCATCAAAATACTGTTTTTTTAATCTTTTATACTTTTGTATATATATATATATATATATATATATATATATATATATATATATATATATATATATATATATATATATATATATATATATATATATATATATATATATATAAAACACACATACACACACACACACACACACACACACACACATTTGGTTCAATATATGTATGTGCTTTTCATTATTAAATGTTACATGTCACTGAGAAACACGTCTCTCACAGATCCAGTGTCCCACATTAAAGCATTTCTGGTCATTCCAGAAGTTCCCATTTGTAGAACTCCAAATCTCAGCACAGTCCTCTTCATTTACATTATTCGGTTCCCCTGTAGCCCAGAACCTGAAACCCAGAGAATCAGAACAGACCCAGATCAGTGTTTAGTTTCCATCAATTCCACACATTTAACTGAATCCTCTCAGACTCTGTGCACCTTAAAGGTAGGGAAATAATTTCTTACGCAGTGGTCAGTGGTGTACCATCCACCCATTTCCATTCATTCTCTTTTTCTCCATCACTCAGACCAATCCAAGCCTTACTGCTGCCCAGCTGTTTACTGATGAACTCCTGTAAATGACAGCACAATAAAAACAGCTTTAATTTCTCTCTCTCTCTCTCTCTCTCTCTCTCTCTCTCTCTCTCTCTCTCTCTCTCTCTCTCTCACCTGTTCCTCTCTGCTGTTTATGATCACCAGGTCTGCTCCTTTGTTCCTGCAGTCCTGTCTGCTCTCCTCCCAGTTCTTCTTCTCATTAGATATGCAGTAAATACTGGAGTCGGAGTTGAAACACCTCCCTTTATCTATAGAGATATATGGAGAGAATTTACTGAGATCAAAACACAGTTTCTGAACTATTGCTTGTTTACAGACATGACTAGTATTTCACCACAAACAATATAGCTGAATATATACCATAATATATAATGTAATATAACTGTAATATATAGCATACTATATACTGTAATACAACTGTAATATATACATGTAATCACAATTTATTAGCGTAAAAAAAAGCATTATTTACCACAAGAATCTTTGGGGTTAGGTATGTAACCCTGTTCCTTGAGAAGGGAATGAGACGTTGCATTTAGCATAACAGTATGGGAACAGGAATACCCACTTCATCATACCGAGGGTACGGCCTGTTCAAAAATACCCAGGCCCAAGGGTCACTGCAAGATACTCGAGCACAGGGTGGAATGGATATCCAGTCTGTAATAACGGATGAATGTGTGTTTCGTAGACCACCCTACAGCCACAAACAGCCGCACACACAAGCTATAAACTGGACCTCGTAACCCTTTCTATGGTAGACACAACCCATGGAGACATATTTGGCAGTAGTTTACACGCTGCCCGATGGTCTTTTAGTGATGTTAACTATTCCACATTCTATTGTAGGGAAAGCATCAGATTTTCATTGCCCTGTGACAGCTCGCTGACCAGAGAACACTGAAACTTGGGGACCACCTTGGCTAGGGGTAGCCCTACAGTAGCATTGGGGGCTACCTGCCCTAACAACCTCATGTCCCCTGATACATCCCTCTACGGCCCCTCAGGACCACTCATCTATGCCTGCTTGTCCTTTATGACTATTGTCAGATCAGGTTTAGTAGCAGACCGCGACTGTTGCTGCCCGGTTCCCCTGGCTGTCTGTGGGGGTTGGTGAGCTGGCATACTTGTCTTCTGGGTCTCCCTCACACTAGTGCTGGCCCAGGCTCCACTCGTGGACGCCCAGGTGAGCTCGAGACAGCAAGGAAGGAACTGGCTTTTTTGAATGCCGCCATATGTCGAGCTCACTCAGCAGGTTTGCTTGGTAGGCCTGCAACACTGTCATTGTCTGCAGTGACCCACAAGCAAGACTACTACTGCAAAGGCTTGCCCACCAATGCCACACTGGCCTTATACAGTGGTTTGGATGCAAAGCCGGCCCCTGTAATTAAGTGCCGTTGATGGAGAGAGGTAGCTGGCAAGCGTCTCCTTCACCATCATAATTATAAGAATAATCCAATATCATGGGGTTATGAATATGGCTTATGCATGGTTTTCTCCCAGAAGCCTGATATTTTGTCATGCACTTCTGGAAGACAGGGGAGATTCTGCAGTGTGAGGGATTTAATTTCACTGGCTCATCCAGTAATCACTTCAAGCAGCTCTTTATATGCAGCTCTCAGTTTTTTAACACATCCTTCTAACTCCTTGGAGTCAGAGAGGAATTATTACCTTTTGGCTTTCCTTGGCGGAAGGAGTTGCCGCGGAGCGAGCTCCAAAATCCAGTGGAGAGGCGAACCCAGAAAAAAGATCTATAAGATCTTCTGGATCTATAAGACATCCCCCGAACCTGAGACGATTGGCTGCCTCGGCTTCCGGGAAGAGTGCGAGGCGCGAGCTGAGCTGCTTAATGTAGGCATTACTATGCGCAGCCTCTAGAGGCTGCCATTGCATGCTACACTCCTAAACACTTCACCCAGCAAGTGCGTGCTATTCCCGTGATGAAACGGGAGCATGCCGTAACATGCTCATTACTTACCTCTCTTTTCTTCTCCTCTAAAAGAGGGATAGAAAAGTTTAGAGATTTTGAGAAAATATCGAATAGAAATAAAGCATTTTTGTCACACAACAACAGACATGCAGACTTGCTGAAGATAATGACTGGAGACTGGTGGCGTGCTTCACAGGTGCCATATATTCATATCATGCGACACACTTACTTGCCATGTCACCTGATCAAGGCAGGCCTATAAGTAGAGGCATGATTTTACACAAGCTTCAGATACTGTTCACGGCGTTCACTGAACGTTCAAGGTGTTCAAATACTGTTATGCTAAATGCAACATCTCGTTCCCTTTAAAGGGAACAGCATGTTATTGTGATTTTACACCAATTATCTGTCTCGCACATTCAAGTCAGATCAAACTAAATACTTTACTTTGATTACTTTTTGGTTTGGGTTTTTTTAACATGTAACATAATAAAAATCTCCAAAGCCCAAAAAATTCATTGTAAAACTCATTGTCTTTTTGTCAGAAATACAGCGATGTGAGAAACTTTATCCAAATGGGGACAGTGTACTGCATCCTGCATTTATTTTCTGTTTTTGTTTGTTGCTCCAAATTTGGAGAACACGTGGCATTTCTGCAGCATTAAAGCTTGTACTTTTGTAGGTTATTGTTGTCTATTTCTCTGTTTAGACCCTGACCGGATAAATAAATACCGCACACCAACACTGTGTCCCCTGTTTGTGTGGACAATAATAACTCATATAGACATTTACATTTTAGACACTGAGTTCAGTTTTAAAATGACACCAGGATTTCCACTGAGGGCATTTAACCTTTGGGTAGCAAACTTTATTCTAAAATTCATGAACTTACCACACAGATCAAGTGTACTCCGGTATCCATCTCTCTCCCTCTGTAACCGGTCTCTCTCTATAGTCAGGGTGTCGTAACTGGTCTGTAACTGGTCTCTCTCTATAGTCAGGGTGTTGTAACTGGTCTGTAACTGGTCTCTCTCTATAGTCAGGGTGTTGTAACTGGTCTGTAACTGGTCTCTCTCTATAGTCAGGGTGTTGTAACTGGTCTGTAACTGGTCTCTCTCTATAGTCAGGTTGGTGTTACTGGTCTGTAACTGGTTGTTTTCTGTATTCAGGATGGTGAATTTGATCCACAGCACCGTGACGGCAGTCAGCAGGAGAACACACAGCAGCACCACACACACTGCAGTCACTCTGTAAAACCTGCTCCATGCAGTGTCTCCTCCTAGAGGGAAATGGACACAAAGACAGGTGTTTGAGTCGTATTTAATCTCCAAATTTTGACCTAGCATTCACAAACTCATTAGTAACAAGGCCCTTCAACCATGAGCTGGAGAACATCTCAGTAACTCCATCCAAATTCACTGTGAAACTCCTCCCTTTCCAGTAAACGCATGCAGTGATGGGCGGGGATTGGGGCTGGGTATATATTTATTGTACATATATATTATTTATTTATAGCTGTTTGAATTCTGTCATATTCATTAGTTGACACGTTCCTGCATTAGATCTGTTATTATCTGTAGATTTACTTTCTCAGAAGCTTTTATGCAGTTTTACTGTAATGTTGCGAGACACCCGGTCCACTGATCTAAGATCAGCATTAACCACTGCTCTCTTTCTGTCACGAATCGTGACGTAACTGAAGTTAGGACGAATGCAATCGCAGTTAAAGTTATGAGTTTTATATAAAGACACACAGGCAGCTAAATCCAAATCGTAATCCAACACGTAATCCATAAACAGGCAAGAGGTTCGAAGATCCGCAAGTAGGGTCAAGAAACAAAACGAGAAACAAGAAACACAGCGAGGGACTGGTAGTGGAGAACCAGTAAACTAAGCTAACTAACCTAACCATGAACTATGACCTGAACTAGACATGAACTATGACATGAAAACATGAAACTAAGAACTGTGACTACAACTACGACTAACGCATTAAACTCATCTAATCTTACTCTAATATTCTGCTTCGAGTGTAGCATGGCACACGGTATATATACCGGCATGATTACCCACGCAACTGCTAACAGCTGCGGGTAATTCAAGCACACGTGACTTGACAACACATGACAGGATGCGGCGGAGACATGACATCAACAATAACAAAGACACGTGTCCAAATGTCACTGCTGTCAACATTGCAAATGCAGGTCCTCGCGCATTAGCACTTAGAGCACGCTGCTTCACGGGGAAATCATGACACTTTCACACATAGAAGAAAAAGCACATAGAAAAATCCTAAGGAGTGCACACAACCACACACACGCACACACACACACACACACACACACACACACACACACACACAATGGTAGCAGGCTGCTTGCTTGCCATCGGGAGCAACTTGTGGTTCAGTTTCTTGCCCAAGGACACTTCGGCTTGTCAATAGGGCAAATCATGTAGGCCAGGAATCAAACCGCAAACCCTACGATTAGTGGACAACCTGCCCTACTACACAGGCTGTAGGTGTCTGCATAGGCATTGTATCAGGCATTGTATCTACAAAGTACCGAACAATTTCTGTTTTTAAATATATACAGTGTCGAGATAAATGCCTAAATGCCTGCCAGCAGTGGCCCGATGTTTTTGTGCCGTCTTGTGTGCGGTTTTTGACATGTAGATATGCAGGAGATCTTAGCGTACATGTTGCTCACACAGCACTGCGTGGCAAATTTAACTGCATTCAGTTTAATTTACAAATGTTTTTATATTTGGACAAATAAAACCACCTGAATTACTCAGAAAATTTCGCTGGAGCGGTGGAATTCTTTTAAAGGTTTTCTTTTTTAAAGGTGAATTAGTTGCAATTTAGCAACCCTGCTGCTCCTTTCAGTCTGGGGGAGGAGTTCCTCCAGGAGGCCACGCGATGGCGCTGAAACTCCGGAGTGTGAAACTCGTAGACCGTGTGAACGAGCGTCAGTCATGTGACAGTTCCTTCTTAACACCGGCGATTCCCGGGAATTCCTTCTTCCACGTGTTGCAACCGTGTGACTCTACAATTTATTTACTTTTGTCTTTTTTTTTAAAGGATGTTCACATTTACATAAAAAGTAAATACAATATCAGTTAATCATATACACATATTTATGAGTGTGAGTGTATTGTACCTGAGCTCTCAGATTGCTTGACGCTTCCGGGTCCTCCGGGTCTCCAAATTGTCCTCATTTGCATAAACATCTTCATAGGAGTGTTCATCATCACTGGAATCAACTCTGTCGTTTGCTATAACTCCTGCATTTGCATAAATCTCCTTACTCATCTCCATTCTTCTCTTTACAGTAATCCTGAACTTTCAGTGAAGTAGTTATCAGTCCTCATAGACGCACTTATACTGATATTTAATTGTCTAAAACTACCCTCCGAGTGGCCGTCTGAAGGAACACTGCCTAAGTGACTGCGTGTGTTGGTGTTATGTTGAAGAGCCTATTTCCTGTTTTATTTATTTTAAACATCAACTAGCCACAAGTGTGACCCATGGGCTATTTTCAGGTGTGAAACTGACACTCTGTGAAGACTCTTTAATCAGAAAGGCCTCAATACAGCAGTGACACAATGCAAAATGTCACTACACAGTCATATGACTACCAGACCTCCTGATGAGGAGTTTACCAGTTTTTTTAGTATGAAGTTAATAATGGGTGAAGATATTAAATGTTTATTACTGATTACTACTACAATCAAAGTACATAAAAATTACAGTCTCTGTCAGACAAAATGATAATGAATTAATACTATAGATTTCAGCAATGTTGAATTCTTGAATTTGATTGGTCAGAAGATACTGAATAATTTTGAATAATTACTGAATATTAACAGCAGATCGGACACTAGTTCCAGCTGCATGATATTTCTATATTAATGAACTCGTTCTGATGTTTTCACACCTTGACCACAGGAAGTTACAGCAGTTTGTTCTCTTCCTTTACTGGCAGCCAAAACTATTAATAGTCTTTATCTGCACTACTGTCACGCGCCCGTTGGCACAATACCGAGACGAGGACGTAATTGCAGCGAAGCACGGTGATGTTTATTTACAAGTGCAAAAAAAATACACAAAACAAAACCAAAACAAGAACACAATCACTAACCTAGGCTCACTGGGCTAGCACTGCTAATGCTAGTGCTAGCGGCTAAAGCTAGGAGTGCTACTAAGCAAAAACAGGTACACGGCAACGTAGTAGTCTTTGCTTAATTCCTCATGAGCTCTCAGCTGTGCATGCTTTCCCGGCACGCCCCCACATGACCCTGTGACCGTTCGTGACAAAGGTGTGACGAGCTGAACCGTGACAGAACCCCCCCCCCCAAAGGCACCTCTTCCGGTGCCAAGAGTCCCTCCCCTGGGCTGAATGCCCCCTACAGCACCAGGAAACCGCACGCTGTTCTTGGCGGAGCAGGGAAGCGGAGCAAGGTCTCTAGCCGAACAAGGAGGCAGAGCAAGGACTCTAGCCGAACAGGGGGGCAGAGCAAGGACTACAGCCGGGCAGACAGGATGTGCGACGTTCTCCGCGGTGCTTGGGAGTGGTGCAACGTCCTCAGCTGAGCGGGGAGGCTGGGCGGCGTCCCCAGCTGGACGTGGAGGCTGGGTGGTGTCCCCAGCGAAACAGGCAGGCTGGGTGGCATCCCCAGTGGAACAGGCAGGCTGGGCGGCGTCTCCAGCAGAACAGGCAGGCTGGGTGGCGTCCCCAGCGGAACAGACAGGGCTCAGAGGCGTGGCCTGGACAGGGCTCAGAGTCGTGGCCGGGACAGGGCTCAGAGGCGTGGCCGGAACAGGGCTCAGAGGCGTGGCCAGGACAGGGCTCAGAGGCGTGGCCGGGACAGGGCTCAGAGGCGTGGCCGGGACAGGGCTCAGAGGCGTGGCCGGGACAGGGCTCAGAACATGACTAGGAGCATGGCTAGGAACATGGCTAGGAACATGGCTAGGAGCATGGCTAGAAACTTGACTAGAAACTTGACTAGAAACTTGACTAGAGACAGGACTAGAGACAGGACTAGGGCTCGAAACACAACTAAAAACATGGCGAGGGCCAGAAACGTGGCGTGAGGCATGACGTGAGTTATAGCTAGGGCCTGGGGACTTGGCATGGACTGTAGCCAGGGCTTGAATGAGGGGCGTGGCTGTGGTATCTGGATCATGGACCTGGGACGGGACATGGGACATGGTGTGAACTAGAGTGAGAACCCCGGCTTGAGCTTGGATGAGGGTCTCGAATTTGGCTCTCGGAGACTTGAGCTTGGCTTTCATAGACTTGAGCTTGGCTTTCATAGACTTGAGCGTGGAACCCGGGCACTTGAGCGTGGAACCCAGGCACTTGAGCGTGGAACCCGGGCACTTGGGCTGGGCTTTCGGACACTGGAGCTTGGCATTCGGACACGGCAGCTTGGCTTTCGGACACGGCAGCTTGGCTTTCGGAAACTTGGCCGGGACCTGAGATTTTGGCTTGGCTGAACCTTCTAGCTCCTGGGTTTTGGCCGTGAGATCCATATGCAATGCCGAGATCTTGGAGTTGCAGCTGGTCACTTCTTCCTTCTCCAGAAGCTTTTTCAGTCGACCCTGTTCGTCCTCCAGTTGACGAATCTGTGTGATCAGAGCTTGTTTCTGGAGTGTCACTTCTCTCAACATACTTTGGGACTTCTGTAGTTGCAACTCTACAGCTGAGGATTTTTCAGTAGCTTGGTCATGACTACTCCTCATCTCAGACAGAGTGCTGCTCAAAACCTCCAACTCCACCTGCATCATGCTCATCTCCTTCTTCTGCTTCTCGCTCTCGCTGTGTCTCCGTTGGGGCTCCCACAGCTGAACTGTGCCGTTTCCTTGTCGCGGTTCGGGATCCCTCTTACCCCGAATGATTCCGACTGGAACGTGAGGCTGGGCTGTGATTGGAGCTCGAACTCGGAGCTTAGCTTGGTACGGGACTCTGGGAATCAGGTCTGCAGATTTTGAGATGAGGAGATTCCTCCTACTTGGAAGTGTGGTGCTCACTCTGTCTTTCTCCTGATAACAGAGGTTGGAGGGTGGCTCGGGCTGAGCTTGGTCCACTAGCTCAGGGGGTATGGCCAGGGCGCTGGCTATAGCTGGAAGCGGAGACTCGGCTAGAACAGGCGCTGGCGGCGGGCGGTGACTGGTGCTTTCGATGCCCCTACCCTTTCTCAGTTCTACCTGCTCATAATAGTCACAAATCAGTGGTTCAGCCGGGGTCTCGGGATTACCTTTCTGCAGTATACTATCCAAATTATACTGCTGCCCTGGCTCCCCGAAGTCCACAAGAAAGAGGTCCAGGAACTGCCAAATGTCCATTGTCACTTCGGGTATCTCCGTCCATAACTGCTGTGCCCAGACACGCATGGAACCCTCAAAGCGAGACATGATTAACTGCGTGAACTGACCTTCAGAGGGTTTTGGATCGCTCAGACTGGCAAAGTACTGCTGGCATTCCATAAGGAAATAATCCGGGCGGTCCAGGCTGTCAAACGGCCTAGGCAGAAACATCGGAACTTTCTGGGCGAAGCGCATGGAGGTTAAGGCAGGGAAGGCAGGAGCGCTGGGCCACTGTCGGCGGTCCTTCCGTCTTTGTGCTACGTCCATGGTGGGCGGTTCGTTCTGTCACGCGCCGTTGGCGCAGTAATGAAGCAAGGACGTAAATGCAGCGAAGCACGGTGATGTTTATTTACAAGTGCAAAAAAAATACACAAAAGAAAACCAAAGAAAGAACACAATCACTAACCTAGGCTCACTGAATCATACAATCGTGATGATACACAAACATGTACAGGCACAACCAATCTCGAAGTCAAAAACCAAGAGTCAAAACCAGAACAGCAGTCAGAATATAGCATAAAACAGCACAACCAAACACACACTCTACACCACCAACAAATATGTAACCACCTAGAACAATCCACACCATTCTCACTCCTCTTCCTCTTTAAATGTGGCCGCCATTTAGCGAGGTCATCCGGGGAGGCAGGAGCAAGGCAGGCTAGGGCAGGGTGGAAACTCTGGGAGTTTGGAGTTTGAACCTGCACACAAAATATGGCACAGCACACAAACAACACTTCCCATCCCAAAGATTAGCAGGTTGTAGCAATACATAATAATATATATAATTAATCTCAATCTCTTACGCGGTGGTCAGTGGCGTACTGTCCACCTGTTTCCACACCCCCTCTGTGTCACTGTCACTCAGACCAATCAAAGCCTCATTGCTGCTGAGCTGTTTAAATTCTGCACTTGAATCTGACTCTTTGGATTCCATGACAGCATCACAAAACCCCATCACTGATAATTTTCCTCTAAATGCACTGTTTATTCTTTACGGAAGAATGACGCTGTAATGCCACAAATGTTCTATCAAAGTTTTTTATTTAAATGTTGTTTTTTAACCTGAATAATTTTCAATGACAAGAAACTGAAACAGAAACACAATCATCATCAAAATACTGTTTTTTTTTAAATCTTTTATACTTTTGTATATATATATATATATATATATATATATATATATATATATATATATATATATATATATATATATCTACACATAATACACACACACACACACACACACATTTGGTTCAATATATGTATGTGCTTTTCATTATTAAATGTTACATGTCACTGAGAAACACGTCTCTCACAGATCCAGTGTCCCACATTAAAGCATTTCTGGTCATTCCAGAAGTTCCCATTTGTAGAACTCCAAATCTCAGCACAGTCCTCTTTTTACATTATTCGGTTCCCCTGTAGCCCAGAACCTGAAACCCAGAGAATCAGAACAGACCCAGATCAGTGTTTAGTTTCCATCAATTCCACACATTTAACTGAATCCTCTCAGACTCTGTGCACCTTAAAGGTAAGGAAATTATAATTTCTACGCGGTGGTCAGTGGTGTACCATCCACCCATTTCCATTCATTCTCTTTTTCTCCATCACTCAGACCAATCCAAGCCTTACTGCTGCCCAGCTGTTTACTGATGAACTCCTGTAAATGACAGCACAATAAAAACAGCTTTAATTTCTCTCTCTCTCTCTCTCTCTCTCTCTCTCTCTCTCTCTCTCTCTCTCTCACCTGTTCCTCTCTGCTGTTTATGATCACCAGGTCTGCTCCTTTGTTCCTGCAGTCCTGTCTGCTCTCCTCCCAGTTCTTCTTCTCATTAGATATGCAGTAAATACTGGAGTCGGAGTTGAAACACCTCCCTTTATCTATAGAGATATATGGAGAGAATTTACTGAGATCAAAACACAGTTTCTGAACTATTGCTTGTTTACAGACATGACTAGTATTTCACCACAAACAATATAGCTGAATATATACCATAATATATAATGTAATATAACTGTAATATATAGCATAATATATACTGTAATATAACTGTAATATATACATGTAATCACAATTTATTAGCGTAAAAAAAAGCATTATTTACCACAAGAAACTTTGGGGTTAGGTATGTAACCCTGTTCCTTGAGAAGGGAATGAGACGATTGCATTTAGCATAACAGTATGGGAACAGGAATACCCACTTCGTCATACCGAGGGTACGGCCTGTTCAAAAATACCCAGGCCCAAGGGTCACTGCAAGATACTCGAGCACAGGGTGAAATGGATATCCAGTCTGTAATAACGAATGAATGTGTGTTTCGTAGACCACCCTGCAGCCACAAACAGCCGCACACACAAGCTATAAACTGGACCTCGTAACCCTTTCTATGGTAGACACAACCCATGGAGACATATTTGGCAGTAGTTTGCACGCTGCCCAATGGTCTTTTAGTGATGTTAACTATTCCACATTCTATTGTAGGGAAAGCATCAGATTTTCATTGCCCTGTGACAGCTCGCTGAACAGAGAACACTGAAAACTTGGGGACCACCTTGGCTAGGGGTAGCCCTACAGTAGCATTGGGGGCTACCTGCCCTAACAACCTCATGTCCCCTGATACATCCCTCCACGGCCCCTCAGGACCGCTCATCTATGCCTGCTTGTCCTTTATGACTATTGTCAGATCAGGCTTAGTAGCAGACCGCGACTGTGGCTGCCCGGTTCCCCTGGCTGTCTGTGGGGGTTGG
The DNA here is from genome assembly GCA_012411365.1 of Ameiurus melas. Taxonomy (NCBI): domain Eukaryota; kingdom Metazoa; phylum Chordata; class Actinopteri; order Siluriformes; family Ictaluridae; genus Ameiurus; species Ameiurus melas. The sequence goes on along the minus strand of CM022778.1, from coordinate 15,493,253 downwards.
TGAGCTGGCATACTTGTCTTCTGGGTCTCCCTCACACTAGTGCTGGCCCAGGCTCCACTCGTGGACGCCCAGGTGAGCTCGAGACAGCAAGGAAGGAACTGGCTTTTTTGAATGCCGCCATATGTCGAGCTCACTCAGCAGGTCTGCTTGGTAGGCCTGCAACACTGTCATTGTCTGCAGTGACCCACAAGCAAGACTACTACTGCAAAGGCTTGGCCACCAATGCCACGCTGGCCTTATACAGTGGTTTGGATGCAAAGCTGGCCCCTGTAATTAAGTGCCGTTGATGGAGAGAGGTAGCTGGCAAGCGTCTCCTTCACCATCATAATTATAAGAATAATCCAACATCATGGGGTTATGAATATGGCTTATGCATGGTTTTCTCCCAGAAGCCTGATATTTTGTCATGCACTTCTGGAAGACAGGGGAGATTCTGCAGTGTGAGGGATTTAATTTCACTGGCTCATCCAGTAATCACTTCAAGCAGCGCTTTATATGCAGCTCTCAGTTTTTAACACATCCTTCTAACTCCTTGGAGTCAGAGAGGAATTATTACCTTTTGGCTTTCCTTGGCGGAAGGAGTTGCCGCGGAGCGAGCTCCAAAATCCAGTGGAGAGGCGAACCCAGAAAAAAGATCTATAAGATCTTCTGGATCTATAAGACATCCCCCGAACCTGAGACGACTGGCTGCCTCGGTTTCCGGGAAGAGTGCGAGGCGCGAGCTGAGCTGCTTAATGTAGGCATTACTTTGCGCAGCCTCTAGAGGCTGCCATTGCATGCTACACTCCTAAACACTTCACCCAGCAAGTGCGTGCTATTCCCGTAATGAAACGGGAGCATGCCGTAACATGCTCATTACTTACCTCTCTTTTCTTCTCCTCTAAAAGAGGGATAGAAAAGTTTAGAGATTTTGAGAAAATATCGAATAGAAATAAAGCATTTTTGTCACACAACAACAGACATGCAGTCTCGCTGAAGATAATGACTGGAGACTGGTAGCGTGCTTCACAGGTGCCATATATTTATATCATGCGACACACTTACTTGCCATGTCACCTGATCAAGGCAGGCCTATAAGTAGAGGCATGATTTTACACAAGCTTCAGATACTGTTCACGGCGTTCACTGAACGTTCAAGGCATTCAAATACTGTTATGCTAAATGCAACATCTCGTTCCCTTTAAAGGGAACAGCATGTTATTGTGATTTTACACCAATTATCTGTCTCGCACATTCAAGTCAGATCAAATTAAATACTTTGCTTTGATTACTTTTTGGTTTGGGTTTTTTTAACATGTAACATAATAAAAATCTCCAAAGCCCAAAAAAGTCATCGTAAAACTCATTGTCTTTTTGTCAGAAATACAGCGATGTGAGAAACTTTATCCAAATGGGGACAGTGTACTGCATCCTGCATTTATTTTCTGTTTTTGTTTGTTGCTCCAAATTTGGAGAACACATGGCATTTCTGCAGCATTAAAGCTTGTACTTTTGTAGGTTATTGTTGTCTATTTCTCTGTTTAGACCCTGACCGGATAAATAAATACAGCACACCAACTCTGTGTCCCCTGTTTGTGTGGACAATAATAACTCATATAGACATTTACATTTTAGACACTGAGTTCAGTTTTAAAATGACACCAGGATTTCCACTGAGGGCATTTAACCTTTGGGTAGCAAACTTTATTCTAAAATTCATGCGCTTACCACACAGATCAAGTGTACTCCGGTATCCATCTCTCTCCCTCTGTAACTGGTCTCTCTCTATAGTCAGGGTGTTGTACCTGGTCTGTAACTGGTCTCTCTCTATAGTCAGGGTGTTGAAACGGGTCTGTAACTGGTCTCTCTCTATACTCAGGTTGTTGTACCTGGTCTGTAACTGGTCTCTCTCTTTAGTCAGGGTGTTGTAACTGGTCTGTATCTGGTCTCTCTCTATAATCAGGGTGTTGTCACTGGTCTGTAACTGGTCTCTCTCTATAGTCAGGGTGTTGTAACTGGTCTGTAACTGGTTGTTTTCTGTATTCAGAATGGTGAATTTGATCCACAGCACCGTGACGGCAGTCAGCAGTAGAACACACAGCAGCACCACACACACTGCAGTCACTCTGTAACACCTGCTCCATGCAGTGTCTCCTACTAGAGGGAAATGGACACAAAAACACCTGTCTGAGTCACATTTAATCTCCAAATTTAGGCCTACCATTCACAGTCTCATCAGTTACCAGGCCCTTCAACAGTGAACTGGAGAACATCTCAGTAACTCCATCCAACTTCACGGTAAAACTCCTCCCTTTCCACTAAACGCATGCAGTGATGGGCGGGGCTTGGGGCTGGTTTTGAATGAACTGACTTGCAGATCAGAATGATGTCACCTGTTCTCCCTGTGCACCACGACGAGACACCCTGAGCAAAACTTTTTCACTTGATTTACAGTAACTTCAGATTTTTATAAACACTGAAAACACAAAGACATTTTCTTCAAAAATCCAACATGTATGTTGATATGCAGAGCGCAATCCCAACACAGCTCATTTGTATTAAGTGACGCCCACAAAACTCCAGAAAAGTGCAAGCGCACAGACAGCTAGGAGCACGAAAGAAATGATCAGAAGTGGAAATTATTTTGACTCAATACTATCCCAATGAACATTTTAATAATAAACAGTATAATATTACTAATAATAAGAAAGCGGTAAATCTTCTATCAACTAAGGCATATGCAGCTTACGGCTCTGCACACAGACCGGCCTGTCCTCCGTTTAAACCGCATCCTTTTTTTGATTATAATTTAATTATTGTTTTTATTTGCCTTTGTTTATAGGTTTATTCTGGCTTGCCTAGATTATTTTTTATATTTTTAGTCAATAATATTAATGGATTTTTATTAGAGATGCACCGATACTAAATTTCTCACTCCATACAGATAATGGGATATGCCTATGATCATAAATAATTAATAACAGGATAATATGCTTTCTTTTAAATTAATAATAATTATTCCACAACTCTGAAAGAAATGCAAATAAAAACTGTATTCTCTCCATTCATCTCCAAGTTGATTCAAAGTAACTGTTCTCATAAACAGAAAACACATTACTGTAATTAACATTATTAACAACTAATGTCTGAAGATTAAAGTAAGATTCCTTAACTTATTGAATGTTAATAATTCATATTAACAGAATTAACTGACTGGATTTAAAAAAAACCTCCTGTTAGGCTCTGTCACGTATTCCTCGTAATGAAGGTTAGGACGGATGCAAGTGCAGAAAAGAGCTTTTAATAAAGAGAGGCAGGCAGACAAATCCAAATCATGAGACAATAGCGTGGTCGAAAAAAAAGGAAAAGGGTCAGGCGATCTGCAAACAGACATAAACTAGGCAAGGTAAGAAACAAGAATGAGAAACAAGAAACTAGATCAATGAACATGAATCAAAACGCAGAACATAGTACAAACGCTTGGTACAGTGATAACACTCAATACTACGCACCATACAAAGAGACATGAGCGGTATAAATGACAAACAAATAAAAAAAAATTTAAACTCAACGCTGAAACTCCCGCGTCACTGCTGCAGTGTCCGGTGTAAAATTTTATCAGTACAGACATTACAGAGATTACAAACTGCAATTTTGTCATCATTCCACACAAGAGACATCTTCATTACACACAACATGAAATTAATGTTTTCCCCGCCCTCTTTTGATTGACAGGAAATAATCGGCCCTGATCATCGGATGTTTCTACACTAATTTTCAGTTTTATCGATGGTACTCTTAGTCCCTGATCTAGTGAACTAGCATGAGGAAGCAGTTTTGATAAAGACCACAACGCACTTCTGTAATTCGCTCTGGATTACGGCGTCGGCTAAATGCTGTAAACGTCATTTAAAAACTAATAACCAATTTAAACTCGACAGTATAATCTGTATATAAAAGTGCAGAAATCCATGCAGTTTTATCATTTGAAGTTAAAAGTCCATGGCTGGGGTCAAAACACAAGCAGATAGCGTAACACAAGTATGATCTGTAATTGTAATCAGAAAGACGAGCAAAGTCCAGAAAAGTGAGTAAAGAGAGGAATTCTCTCATTTCCACCTGTGTGTTACCTCTAACAGTGTCTACATTCTCACAGATATCCACCATCATCTCCTCTCACTGTAATCTAGAAAAGCCTGAATTACTGCACCTCTGCATGTTGGAACACTTTTGACCATGCAAACGTAAACATTTTGTACCTGTGTGTTGTACTTCTAGGCGTCTCACTGCATCAGCATCTTCATCCTGTGTGTCGAGGTCGTGACCTTCAGAAGTGTCTACAATCTCATAGATTACTACTACAATATCCTCTTGCTCAGAAGAACACCAAAACATCTCTAATCTAAAAAGAGTCACTAAAACATGAAAGGACTGCGTCTCTGTGTGGACGTGACTGACAGGCTGCAGCTCTGTACTCTGTGTGAAGTGAAATAAATGTGCTGCTGTCAGTAACGGAAGTCAGAGGATGTTAATAATCAGAGCAGAGGGCATCAGTGGTTTTCGTGTGGTCGAAGTGTGAAAACATTTGAGCTACAATTCTTACACATACTGAAGATGTTCTTCTCAACGTCAAGCAGTTTTATAAATATCTAAATCACATTGTTATAATGTGTTATAATGATGTGTACATTGCAGATTCATCACATGTTTATTTTTCATAACATTATTACACAAAGCGATTAGACTTTTCATCTGATACTTTTAAAATCTATGTATATATTTATAGCAGTTTGAATTATTTCATATGAATTAGTTGACACGTTCCTGCAGTGGATATGGAATTATCTGTAGATTTACTTTCTCAGAAGCTTTTATACAGCTTTAATGTGAGGTTGTAAGATGCAAGTGCCACTGATCTAAGATCAGCGTTAACCACTGTCTCTTTCACACCTAGAAGAAAAAGCACATAGAAAAATCCCAAAGGTGTGCACACACACACACACACACACACACACAATGGTAGCAGTGCTGATATGCAGGCTTCTAGCTTGGCATCGGGAGCAACTTGGGGTTCAGTGTTCTGCCCAAATACACTTCGGCATGTGGAGTCATGTAGGCCAGGAATCAAACCACAAACCCTACGATTAGTGGACAACCCGCACTACTACACAGCCTGTAGGTGTATGTATAGGCTATGGCAATGTGCAGGCATTGTATCTACAAAGTACAGAACCATTTCTATTTTAAATATATATAGTGTCGGGATAAATGTCTAAATGCCAGCCAGCAGTGCCCGGATGATTTTTGGCCCAGTTGTGTGTGGTTTTAGAGATGTAGTTATGCAGGAGATCTGGCAACCATGAGCATACATGCTGCTCACACAGCACTGCGTGGCGCATTTCACTGCATTTAGTTTAATTTACAAATGTTTTTATATTTGGACAAATAAAACCACCCGAATTGCAGCGGTAACGACGGATTAGTTGCAATTTGGCAACCCTGCTTCTCCTTTCAGTCTAGGCAGGAGTTTCTCCAGGAGGCCGCGCGAGGGCGCTGAAACTCCGGCGTGAGAAACCGTAGACCGTGTGAACAAGCGTCAGTCATGTGACCGGCGGTCGCGCGAACGTTTCCTTCTTAACACCGGCGATTCCCGGGGATCCCTTCTTCCACGTGCTGCAACCGTCAAGTGACTCTAACCCCCCCCAAAAAAAACGCCGTTTTGAAGAGAAAGAAGTCTGTTCGCGCGACCTGGTGGGTGTTATGGAGGAGCCTCCTGGTTTCCGGTAGTCTACGCGCGCAACGCGTGAGCTCGAGGCGGAGCACAGCCTTCCAGCATGGTCCCGATGCTCCTGCAGAAGCTGTTCAACAAGAAAGCGACGGCCACCACCGCGCGGAGAATCGGTAAGCTAACGGTGTCCAAGAACATGGGGAGGATACTAAATCGTGCAGCGCAGGTGCTAAACTACCAGCACGCGCCACTTCCTGTGCATGCAGTTGCATTCACTGCGTGTTATGAGCGTTTACACGCTTATTATGTGTTATGTGAATGCATAAATTTACACGTTTAATACGGGTTACGGGAGTGTAGCTTTACCGAACAAAGCCGTTTGCTCGCGTGCTGCTCTCGTGCATCTTTCCCTCACTCCCTCATATCTTCCCCTTATACGTTCCTGTGTTTACGTTTGGGGGTAAACATGACTTGTTCATTACTTCCGGTATAATGTTGACACGGTTACTACAGCTAATTACCGGCATCACACTAATCTCGTCTGTCGAATTAAACACAAGGGAAACTTATAATGGCACCAAACGTGATATACAAATACGCGTAAAGGGAGAAATAATCGATTAGTTTGTCGCTACACGACGATATTAAAATAAAAAAAAAAAAAAAGGCACGCATGCGCATTCGGGACCGGGCAGCGCTGTGGGCTGTACTATGTTGTGCGCATGCACGGGGAACTTGCGGGAACTGAACCAGTAGAGTCCGTCATATGATTCAGTTGTTAATCTACCATTTCATCTACAGAGGAGAAGGGGGGAGAAAAAAGATAAAGGCAGACAGAGAGACAGAGACCTTATTTATTCTCATAGTTACTACTAAATGAAGGAGTTATCAGTAAAACTGAGCAGGAAAAGCTTTGATTGGACTGAATGACGGAGACAGAGAGGGCGAGTGGAAGTGGTTGGACGGCACCGCTGAACACTGGGTAAGAAATCACTGAACTAATATTTTCTCATGATGATGAGTTACTGACTCTTCATTGTCCTGAGAAACACACGACGGATCCTCTGATTCTCTCCTTCAGGTTCTGGGGAGATGAAGAAACCAAGCGGTGATGCGAGGAGATGAGGACTGTGTTGTAACTGGTGAGAAGACTGATCCTGTCTGGAACTGGTCTGATTATCCCTGTAATAATCAGTTTATTTGGATCTGTGAGAAGTCTTTATCTGAATTTTTGTACTTGAATGAAAAGCAGTAAACTAAATGTAAATTTTTATCTGTTTAAGTCAGTGAAAAATCCTCTGTACTGTTAATAACCCCACCCCTAAATGATATTTTCTTATTGCCACGTGAAATCAGTGATTATCAATAAGCATACCAATTATTGCATATTCAATATGAGACAATTATGAACTACATTTCAACAGTTTATTAAATTATAATATATACAAATAACTATATATACAGTAAAAGTAATTAACACCATTGTTCTTTCTCTCTCTCTCTCCAACACACACAGACACTGTAGAAACTGTCTGGATGTCTTTATAAGCTGTCGACTTGCAATTTCTTATTCGATACAATAAAATATGTCTGTAAATTAAGTAACTACCCCGTATTCATTACATTAGCATCTTACGAATCATTTCTGCACACATGCTACATGATCTGTAAATAATTCAATTACAATTCAATAAATATAAACAACAATAAAGCTTGTTTTTTAAAACTCAGCTTCTGCCTCAGATAACTGTCACCTCCTCTTCCCCCTGTCTCAGACCTTCTCCAGTAAAGCATGAGTGTTTGTTTCTGACACAGAAGGGATAGATCAAAGAATAGCTTGTAAAAGAACAATGAACGTATATATTATTAATTGAGTGAATAATAAGTTTCACACACCAGCAGCTCCAGAAAGAAATGTGGGAATTAGCCAAAACAGCGACAGGATCACTGAATCAGTGAGTTGAACTCAAGAATTGAATCGGTTCTTTTCGTGAATGAATCATTCAGATGGGTTTTATCAGTGGGATTCTCCAATTCACTAAAATGAACCGACTCAAACAAACGATTCACAAACGAATCAGACATCGTTATGCAACGAAGACCAGTTCATTGTTCTTCTATAAAGGCATGTTGAAGTTTTCTGGAGTTCTGAAGATCGAATCAGCTTCATTTATAACTGATAACCTGTTAAATAAATACAGCCATAACATTAAAACCACTGACACGTGACGTGAATAAAATTGATTATCTCGTTACAAAGGCACCTGTCAAAGGTTGGGATATATTAGAGAGCAAGTGAACAGTCGGTTCTTGAAACCGATGCGTTGGAAGCAGGAAAAATGGGCAAGTGACTTCGACAAGGGCCAGATTGTGATGGCATTGACGACTGAGGCAGAGCATCTCCAAAACCACAGGTCTTCAGGGGTGTTCCCAGTATGCAGTGGTTAGTACCTACTAGTAAGTGGTCCAAGTAAGGACAATCGGAAAACTGGCAACAGGAAGAAGGTGGCCTGGTCTGATGAATCACGTCTTCTTTTACATCATGTGTTCACATACCTGGAGAATAGATGGAGGAAAACCAGCGGAGGCAATGTGATGCTTAGATAATTAATAAACACCTTCTGACTTGAAGGGCAAATTGTAAACTGAGGAAATGAGGTGGTTATTCCTGATCAGAAGGACGTGTAATGAGTTTGGCTATGTTTTTTGGGGGGTTTTGTTTTGAAGAACTGGTTCTTATTGGGTTGGTACACATTATTGTGAAAGGTGTTTAAGGAACACTGTTTTTTTTTCTTCTTTTTAAGGATGGGTTTGTAATGTGGTTGGTGAGTGTTTTACAGAAGAAGTGCTGATGTACATGTTCAGAGCCGGAGTGAATTTGACGATGCACGAACCAGCTGAAAACACACACGTACAAGCAATGACTGTAAAAAAAAAACAATATCTATAACTATATCGATCATACGTAGCCTTAATAATTATACAGAAATACTGACGTTAATGCATTACAGCAATATACTGTATATGGTAAGAAACACTACCACCCTACAACAATTTACACTCTAAATACTGCACCATATGTTCAATTTTTTTATTATTTTGTCAAAAGTTCAGTTTATTGTTTTTTTTTACTTCGTAAATGACAATTTTTATTTCATTATAAAATCATCTTGTAAAACCAATGAATTAGCCATAGTATTAAAACCATGAAAGTCCAACATGTGAGAAGTGTGTGAAACACAACAAGATAAACATAGCATAATAAAATTGTGTTATTGAGCTCAAACTCCTCTGTCCTGAAGATGTTCCCATGGCTTTAAACTCCCTGAATATTATAAAGTGCTGACACTGGAGTCTCCTTCCATAAATGTTTGATAAACAGAAATCTCACAACAGAACATTTCACCATATCAACAACTATACATTTTCCTTTGTTAAATAACACTTTTTAACCCGGTTATCTGTGTATTATTAGCTCTAAATTAACGTCGATCACACGCTATCCAAGTCCCTCTGTAAATTGTTACTACAGTAACTATATCGTATTAGACACACACAGAACTGTATCAGAGCCATCGTTGTATCATTTGAATGGTCTTTATTTATTCTTGTAGTAAATAATATTTAAAATGTTTCTACACATTGATAAAATTTGAGTTTCTGCAGTGTTCTTCAGCATCTTTCTCTGCAGCAAGCTCCTGTAAGGCTCTCACATATGTTGTGTAGCGCTCTATATCCTCTAAAATATCTTCCCTAAGAGCCATTGCTGGATATTGATCCATAGGTTTTGAAACTATCTCTAACTGGTCCTTGTGGGACTCGAGCTGCTGCTCTTATTATTATTAATAACTCTTATGAGTTATTCTTATAGAGGTCTCTCACAACTTCTTTCTCCTCTGTTGCTCCTGTGCAACTACTTCCTGCTCCGTTTCTCCAGATCCATTTCTCTTCCTGCTTGGTTGCTCTGGATGCAACGTTTTCCTGCTTTGTTGCTTCTGATGCAACTTCTTTCTGCTCCGTTGCTCCAGATGCAACTTATTTCTGCTCTGATGCTCTGGATGCAACTTCTTTATCCTCTGTTGCTCCTGATACAGCTGGTTCCTGCTCCGTTGCTCCAGATGTGACTTCTTCCTGCTCCGTTGTTCCGGATGCAACTTCTTCCTGCTCTGTTGCTCTAGATGCAACTTCTTTCTCCATGCCCAAGAGGGTTAAGGCAGTGCTGGAAAATAATGTTGGCCACACAAAATATCGACACTTTGGGCTCAATTTGGACATTTTCACTTAGGGGTGTACTCACTTTTGTTGCCAGCGGTTTAGACATTAATGGCTGTGTGTTGAGTTATTTTGAGGGGACAGCAAATTTACACTGTTTCACAAGCTGTACACTCACTACTTTACATTGTAGCAAAGTGTCATTTCTTCAGTGTTGTCACGTTAAAATATATAATCAAATATTTACAAAAATGTGAGGGGTGTACTCACGGTATTTAACCTGGAAACAGGAATATGGTACAGCTTTAAAATAATTGAAAGTACTTTAAGGACCGCTGATCTGCCATTTTAGCTTTACTTTAAAATCTATTGCCATCATCATCATCATCATGTAAAGTTGGTTTAATCTACTAGTTTCATGGATAAACCTGTTATGGAATTAAATCCCAAATGTAGACATGACTAGGCATCTGCTTGGTTGGAAGGAAAACCTGCACCCACACGGGCCCTTTTTCGGATTAGATTGGACACCCCTGTCTTAGACTGACTGGTTTTCTGGGAAACAGATCAAGGCTCTCCATAGTAAAGGAATCATCGACTCAAAAGTAACAGAACCCAACAGAAACTAACACTTTTCGGCTTTGGGTGCTGCTGAGCTCGGCTCTCTTCACTGCAAGACACGGTCTCATTGTATAAATAGGACCACGTTAATCATATGAGTTAGATCACATGCTGTAGATTTACTTTTTCAGAATATCAAAGCTTCTATTCCGCGTTACTGTGACCGTGTGAGACAAGTTTGACTGATCTAAGATCAGCATTAACACACACACACACACACACACACACACACACACACACACACAGATATGCAAATGGGGCAAGAAATTTATTTTAAATTACATTCATGAAAGTAAACGTCCATCACTACGTTATCTGAATACGATGTATTGACATGTAATAAATAAGTTCATCTCTTTTTTAAAAACATATTAAGGGAAGCGCACTTCATGAGTAAAGTTTGTGCTTTTGATGTGATAATGATGTACGTATTATTAGATTTAACAGTCTCAGGAAATACCTCATAACGCCAGCAAGTCAGCAAACTCTTGTGTATAACACAACCTGTGAAAATCTTCACTTTCACTCATGTGTTCTATCTGGTGCTGCTTTAATAAACACTCCTTTAAAACCCCCAAAACTCCAATTAGTCTGTTAATAAGTTCAGAAACCTAATTAACATCTAATAGGAACTGAGTATATTTCCAATATATTATTAATCACTGCAATATTTGGTTTAATTTAACAATATGACTCATTATTCAACAGGTAACAGGTGTCAGGTGACATCATGGAGGTGACAGAGTTATTAACAGTAATGCGGATTTTTCACACACAACACACTGACCTACACAGATAAAAATATCAACTTATTTACTGCTTTTCAATCACATACAGTAATTGAGATGACTGTCTTCTCACAGATCCAAATGATCTGATAATGACAGGGATAATCATACCAGTTCCAGACAGGATCAGTGTAATCATGAATTACTACACAGTCCTCATCCCCTACAGCACTGTTGGGTTCTCCATGTCCCCAGAACCTGAAGGAGAGAATCAGAGGATCCGCTGTGTGTTTCTCAGGACAATGAAGAGTCAGTAACTCATCATCATGAGAAAATATTAGTTCAGTGATTTCTTACCCAGTGTTCAGCGGTGTACCGTCCACCCACTTCCACTCGCCCTCTCTGTCTCCGTCATTCAGTCCAATCCAAGCTTTTCTGGTGCTCAGTTTACTGATGAACTCCTGTCATTGTAGTAGTAAAATATGAGAATTAATATGAGAGGGTCTCTCTCTCTGTCTATGCGCATGCGCGGTAGAGGAGCAAGTGTGGTGTTTTGCCAACTTTTTGCAGCATTTAATGCATTTTTTTCCGTGTAAACATCTCGGATCGATTAAATTTTTTGTGTGAATGAGTGTGAAAGCGATCAAGTGCGTGCGTGTGTTTGTGTGCGTGTGTGTGGCGGTGGAGGACCATGGTGGCTCTGAATGTGCGGCTGTGTGAGAGTTTAACTCGCCGGCACAGTGTGATGGTGGTGTGCAGGACGTGTGTGGAGGAGTGTGTCAGCAGTAGGAGAAATGGTGGGGCATGAGAACACTAGCTGCATTTACATGGACAACAATAATCCACTCTTAATCCGATTAGGACCATACTCTAATTAAGAAACTACCATGTAAACAGCAATTTTTGCTTAACTTAATCTAATTAAGGTCATACTCAAAGTAAGCTCTAATCGAATTAAGACAGATGGAGTACCCTGTTTTAGTGACATTTGGATGTATATTACAGACATGTAAACAAACACCTTAATCACATTATGAACGTCGTGTGAGAGTTTTCACATTTCACATTTTGCGACAGGACACAATCACACACGGCAGCGAAACCTGCTTTACGGCGAACAAGAGAGTTCTTCTGCGTCCCAAATCGCATACTGCATACTATAGGCCTGTAGTGGGGGAAAATACATGTATCTCGGCTACTATATAGACGGTAACTATGCAATTTGGGACACACCCATGGCTTCAGGCGGTTGTCTATTAGCACGTACAGCATGACAAATAATTAACTGCACTTAAACGTTCGTAAAAATAAATGCAACACCCAAAACTGTATACTGTACCATAACGAAGACCAACTGTATGTCGATACGTGAAATTCTGGAGGGACGTCGGAGGGCGTGGCGTGGTGACGTAATGGTGTGTGCCGTTAATCTAATTATGATCACACGTAAAACACGTAAAACGGGAACATGACCGGAGTATTCTAAAAGCGACTAATGTAAACACCTTAACCACTTTATTATCTTAATCAGAATAAGGTCAACAATTAGATTACTGCTGTCCATGTAAACGTAGTCATTCTCTCTGCCTCACGCATGAACAATGTGATTGTAGTGTTTGTGAATGACGTCAATAGAGCAAAAAAGCTAGTCCAGAAAGGAATTATAATTAACAATGAATTTACGATAGTCTCTTCCCTAAGTTCCCCATCCAAAAAGATTATACTATCTAATGTCCCTCCTTTTATCTCCGATGAGATCATATCCAAAGAACTGTCGAGATACGGGTGACTGGTCTCCCCCATAACACCAACACTTGGTGTCTTTATCTCTCTCCTCTCACCTGTTCCTCTTTGTTGTTTATGATCACCAGGTCTGCTCCTCTCTCTCTGCAGTCCTCCCTGCCCTCAGTCCAGTTCTTATTCTCAGTAGAGATGTAGTAAACACTGGAGCTAAAATAAATCCATCCTGGATCCAGACCATTTTAATGACATAATATAATAATTATTACAATTATTTAAGCCTCAACATTGAAAAAAACATTGTACAGTCAGTCTGGTTAGAGAAGACATTATAAACTCATTTTAAATTGTGATTAGTGAGAAGGTGTTGATTCATTTTCTACAACAGCAGCTCTGATGATAGTGCAGCTGAGAATCAGATTTAAAGGGCATTTATGTGCGGTTTCTAATACATTTTCTTTTATATTACATGTAACTATGAATTGTTAAAACTATGAAGTGATGTTCATTAATATGAATGTTTTGCAATAAAGTATTACTCACCCTGTTTAGAAAGCTTCTGGAGTTCCTCTCTAACCTTCTGTAACTGGTTTCTCTCTATAGTCAGGGTGTTGTAACTGGTCTGTAACTGGTCTCTCTCTATAATCAGGTTGTTGTAACTGGTCTGTAACTGGTCTCTCTCTATAGTCAGGTTGTTGTAACTGGTCTGTAACTGGTTGTTTTCTGTATTCAGGTTGGTGAATTTGATCCACAGCAGTGTGACGGCAGTCAGCAGGAGAACACACAGCAGCACCACACACACTGCAGTCACTCTGTAACACCTGCTCCATGCAGTGTCTCCTCCTAGAGGGAAATGGACACAAAGACACGTTTTTGAGTCGTATTTAACCTCTAAATTTTCTCTAAATAGCATTCACAGTCTCATCAGTAAAAAGTCTCTTCAACAGTGAGCTGGAGAACATCTCAGTAACTCAGTCCAACTTCACTGTGAAACTCCTCCCTTTCCACAAAACGCATGCTGTGATGGGCGGGGCTTTGGGCTGGTATTGAATAAACTGACTTGCAGATCTGAATGACGTCACCAGTTCTCCCCTTGCACCACAATGACTGTGTAAGCCAAAGCGAGCAAACAGATTATTCCGTGTTCCGAGTGATATGCTTTCTTTTAAATTAATAATAATTCTACAATTCTGAAAGAAAACTTTATTCTCTCCATTTCAACACATTACTGTAATTATCATTAACATTAAAAACTAAAGTCTGAATGATTAAAGTAAGATTTCTTAACTTATTGAATGCTATTAATTCATATTAACAGAATTAATTGACTGAATTAAAAAAACCTGTTAGGCTCCGTCACGTTATCCTCATAATGAAGGTTTGGATGGACATTAAATTACTAGATAATTAGTATTGATGAAATAATCACTGTGGTAACACAAATGAATTATGGGAAAAGCCCAGGACCTGATGGGCTACCTGTTGAAGTTGATAAATTGTGTATTAATGAAGCAGCATACTTATATAATGGGTATACAACCAGGTACGTTAAATAAATCCTTTTATCATTTTATTATCTCTCTAATCTTTAAGAAAGCTGTCAGTCAGCTTACCTCACTCATCCTGTCAGTCGACTTGCCTCTCACTTCCTGTCAGTCGACTTGCCTCACTTCCTGTCAGTCAGCTCGCATCAATCTTGCTCAGTCAGCTCGCCTCAACCTTCCTGTCAGTCAGCTAACCTCTTTCTTCCTGTCAGTCAGCTCACCACTCTCTTCCTGTTAGCCAGCTCGCCACACTCTTCGTCAGTTAGCTTGCCTCACTTTTCCTCTCAGTCAGCTTCCCCCACTCTTCCTCAGTCAGCTCGCCTCACTTTCGTCACATGATACATGCAATCTGACTCCTGTTCATCTGTGCTGCGACTGAATCGATCAAACACATTCAGTTTTTAATCATAGCATCTGTTTTCATGCTCAAAAAACAAATGTTGCATGCTGCACCTGCGTCACACTCATGCTGGGAGTATGTGGACAGCATTTACCATGAGATTTACAAATCATGATAATCGCGCACAGTTGAATGATAATTAAATGAGACACAGTAATACTACCTGTCTGGGAATTTTATCATGGTTTACCGTGAAACCTTTAACCGTTTTATCTCTAGTGGACCAGATCTGGTAAACAGGAGTGCGTTGCCAAAATGCCACCATTCCATGCAGCATGTGGGTCATATGAACATGAGCAATGTGGAAAAGCCCAGGATTCTAAAAAAAAAAAATCAACGTTGGCCCACATTGAGGCCAGGGTTGGTTTATTTGGTACGTTCTTGGTTGACACCTGGCCATGCTGTTACCTACTTGCGGCTTTGTTCGGGTAAACATGACCAAACCATCAGCACCATAATTCCATACAGCATTTTGTCCAGATGAGGAAACAGAATGTGGGCCAAAATAAAACCGAACTGTGGCCCAGATTAGGGTTGGTTTGATCTTGGCTTACATGTGGGATTGCAATGGCTTGCCTGTGGCCCAGATCTGGAAAACAGGAGCGGACCACCCATGTGCCATCATTCCATGCGCGACATGGACCAGAGAAAGGTGTTGGGTCTGTGCCGGATCTGGGCCAGAATTAAAATGAACTGTGGCCCAGATTAGGATCAGTTGTGGTTTATTTGTTTTGTTTGGCTTACATGCGGCATTGCTACTGCTTACTTGTTTCCCAAACCTGGCTAAAAAGGAGCGGACTGCCCAAGTGCAATCATCTACGTGGGCCTAATGAAAGTGTCAGGTGTTGGCCAGATCTGGCCCACAGCAATTTTGCTATCTATGATGTGTTAGATATGCTGGAGCCCCAGAAACACAGAGCCAGCAGCATTTTAATGAAACATGCATTCCTAAACTGTACGAAAGAGGACGGTTTGGAAAGAGAATTGATGTAGTATAAAGAAATAAGGTAGAACAAAGTAAATAGTAGTAATTTTCAGGAGAAAAAATTAAGAAAATTAAGAAATGTTTTTAAACTATTGTTCTTTACAAAGTGAAA
This sequence comes from Ameiurus melas, assembly GCA_012411365.1. Taxonomy (NCBI): domain Eukaryota; kingdom Metazoa; phylum Chordata; class Actinopteri; order Siluriformes; family Ictaluridae; genus Ameiurus; species Ameiurus melas. The sequence continues at coordinate 15,477,204 of CM022778.1, read as the reverse complement.
ACTGCAAATGATTGATGTAACTGAACTGAATCTTATTGAATTGGGCCTGCGTTTGAATTGATTTGATGCTAAACTGTTGTTTGCTTTCAGTTCAAGTAACATAGCGTCTTTGTAAAACAACAATCAAATCCTTTTGGTTCAAGTTTACAGATTTTTGAAGCCTTTCTTTTTTAATGGATGTTCACATTTTACCCAAGTAAATTAAGTTCAGTAGATCAGTACATATACACATATTTCTGAGTGTGGATGTATTTTACCGGAGTTCTCAGATGGCTTGAAACCTCCGGTCCTCTGGGTCTCCAAATTGTCCTCATTCACATAAATATCTTCATAAGAGTTCCCACCGTCACTGGAATCAGTTCCGTCGCCTGCTGTACCTTCTGCATTTGCATAAATCTCCTCAATCATCTCCATTCTTCTCTTTACAGTAATCCTGATTTTTCAGTGAAGTAGTTATCAGTCCTTTAAGACGCACTTATACCGATATTTAATTATTTAAAACTACACTCCGGGTGGTCGTCTGAAGGAACACTGCCTAAGTGTCTGTGTGTGTTGCTGTTATGCTGAAAGCCCTATTTCCTGTTTTATTTATTTAAAACATGCAGCTAGCAACAAGTCTGACTCATGTGTTATTCTCTGGTGTGAAACTGACACTCTGTGAAGGGTCTTTAATCAGAAAGGCATTAATGCAGGAGTGACACTATGCAAAATATCACTACACAGTCATGTGACTACCAGACTTCCTGATGACGAGTTTACCAGTTTTTTTTTAGTATGAAGTTAATCATGGATGATGATTTTAAATGTTTTTCACTGATTACTACTATAATCACAGTACATAAAAAGAACAGTCAGACAAATCTTGATGAATTAATACAATATATTTCAGCAATGTTGAATTCTTGAATCTGATCGGTCAGAAGATTCTGAATAATTTTATATATATATATATATAATTATATATATTTATATATAACTTTGAATAAATCTGAATAATTTTCTTTAACAGCAGATCTGACAGTAGTTCCAACTGCATGGAATTTCTACATTAATGCACTGCTTCTAGTAAGTTAATGTTTCTATAGTGTTCTGATGTTTTCACACTTTGACCACAGGAAGCTACTACAGTTTGCGCTCTTCCTTTACTGCCAGCCTATTCATAGTCTTTATCTGCACGCAAAGCTACTCATTATTAGAAAAACTACAATTTTTCTAAACTGAAGTACAACTGATGCTCTTTGATGACTAATGTACACATTTGTAATATTATTTTATGAGTGCTTTCTTGTCATTTCCTATATTACAAATAAGAAATTGCCTACACGTGTTTAACAGCCCAGCCTGGGGCTACATCTTCAACCACCAGGGGAGGCACAGGAGTACTCCGAAGTAATCAGGAGCAATGAGCTTCTCCTGACCCCCTGGCCATTGGCAGCGGTGGGGGTAGGAGTGGGGATGGGATAAGGATGATTATAAGGGCCCTGGTCAGACAGGGGGCCCAGCAGAACCCCATATACTATAGTGTATGATTTTGGTATTTAACTGGCCTCTTTGCACAATAATCTATTAAGCAGGATATAATGAATGCCCTCAGACTGCCAAGTGCACGTGTGTGTTCACGGATTATTTAGAAATGCAACATTTCACATTTGTGAGTCGTTACACGCATCAGGTAGATGGATAGACAAAATCGGAATACCAAAAGAGGTAAGAAAAAACCGAAAAAGAGGAGAGAGCCTGAAGACAGCTAGTCACCCAGTCATTCAAAAAACAATGTGATTTATGTTCCCTGTTTTGTGCTATGATTCTGAAGCTAGCTCATATGAAGCTGTTATTATTAACATCAAATAGAAATTCCATCCGTTACTCCTCCTTCCGTTGTTTATCCTTGGGAGTTGGAACACAATATTTGCAAGAATGTAGGCTATGTAGGAATGAATGTAGGCTAAGGACGGAAAAGCACCAAGCGACGATAAAACTAGTCCAGTGTTGGATATATTCAAGCTTTCCGAAGCCTTGCAACATATTTCTGTGAGAAATCGATCGAAATTGAATCTAATCATATAAATCTGAGATTTCATTTTGCATGGCGTAATAACTTTTTATCGTGATTATCATAAATGATTATAATTCCAACTGTTGCTGGAAATCTCGATTTGATCATATTTCCCCCCCACACTGTTTAATAAAAGCAATAAGACACACAAAACACGGGCTACAGCAATGTTATCACAGATTTACTGTTATGCTCCTGCCGGCAGATGGCACAGCGGCATCAACGTGCACGTGCGCTCTCTAAAGCCAAGACTGCACTCTTGTATATGGATACGCCACCTCGATGTTAAGCGGTTGTGTTCTCGTGTCCTGTTTATTTTTCATGCCTTGAATCTCGCTTCATGTCCAAGACCGCGTATCGCTGCTCATGTTTATTGACCTTGTGTTTGAACAATAAAGACTGTGATCTGCACCTGCTCCCGCCTTACCTTTTGTAATGTAACAGAATACTGCACTTTAATGCCCAAGAACACTCTTCCCATCTTCTCACCTTCCCACATCTGAGAAGAGAGAAGATAAATGAATTGCTTGTGGGTCTGAAGAAACAACAGTCCATTTTGACCCTGAGCCGAGAGGTCAATGAAGCAACAGTAAAAGCCAGCTACCTAATTGCTAATGAAATAGCATTAGCATCAAAGCCGTATTCCGATGGTGAGTTCATTAAACATGCAGTATGAAGACTGCAGAACTCGTGTGTCCCGAATGAACATTGGCTGCTACTCAGGACATGACGCTTGATATTGATGCACTTGTGCAGACCAAAAGATGCTCAGTTTCAGGAGCAAAAACAAAGTAGTCTAGACATGACTAACTCCTTTAAAATGCTGCTTCAGACACTGATTGCACTTAAAGAATACAGTTCTAGGAAAATGAATTCTTTCTGTAGTAATGGTTAAAAAATGTGCAATTTAATGTTAGTCAACAGCTCCACTACAAAAGAGTCTGGTTAGATGGAATCCTATTGTTCATGCAATGCAATGAATTGTAAAGTCCAATACTATATTTTTCAATTCCAAATACCAGTTTTTTTGCATTTGTACAAACACTGTGACCAGTTGTAATGCACACATATAAATGATAATCAGAAGCAAAATGCACGTTTGTCTTAAGAAATCTGAGGTTGTTCATGATATGTTTTGTAAAAGGATATTTCATTAAATATGAAGATTTTCCTAATGTACTTGTACTTCTATGCATGAAAACAAATGGAACATCATGGACTTATTGTTATTTATACGTAATTATGCTATGATTTTACTGGCCCAGCCCAGTTGACATCTAATTAGGCTGTATGTGGCCCTTGAATTAAAATGAGTTTGACACCCCTGAGTTAGACCATTACGGGCTCGTGAAGTAAATGCTCAGCAGCCTCATCTCTGTTGTTAACCAAGTTTTAGTGTTCGTATTCGTTAAACCAGTATTCTGGGTATTGTGCTTTGGTTTTTTTCTACAATTATCTGCCAAAGCTTTGTACTGCCTGTTCGCCTGATCGTCTGACCACTGCCTGCCTTGTGACTACGCTTTCTGCCTGATCCTCGCATTTCGGAGTCAATCTTACCCGCGCTTGCTTCCATCTCAGGTACTGTAACAATTAAATAAAACAAGGCGACTTCTGCTAACCCTTAAGTGCAAGTTTATTAGCGGCTATGTGACACAAACAGGGTTCAGTTTACTGCTTAGTCTGATTCACAATGTTGCTGACTCTCCAGCTATTTCAGCTAAAGCCAGCTAGTTGTTGACGCATGCTCAGAGACAGGAACGGTCTTGTAGTCTCCTTTCATCTTCATTCTCCTTTCTTATCAGTTCAGTGCATAATATCAAAGTTCCAGTCTTGATTTTTCAAATCCAACTGAAATATTTTATGTTAAATTCATGAGGATTATGAATTTTCTATAACAGCTCTAACAGTAGTTTAACTGTGAGATAAATCACAGGTTTATATTAATTTGCTAATGCTAATCTAGCTGGTGAGGGTAAAAAAGAGGATCAAAAAGTATATCGGGTATCAAGGTCAACTGAGCATGACAGAACACTATTCCAGAAAATAATTTGTGGACATGACAATTTCCATCTGTCCCATTCACTAACATGAGGATGTGCTGAGGTAAAAATCGTACTGCAGGCAGCCACTAGAGGGCCTCAGAGACATTTTGGCATCATCCATCCATCCATCTTCTACCTCTTACTCCTTCTTCACTATTAAAAAAAAATACATTTGGTGGGTGAGCAAAAATATTGGAACATACAGTCTTACACTAAAATGCATTTAAGTAAACTTTAAACTTGAGCCAAAGAAATTTTTTAGCATCTTTAAATTGTTCATATTATAATTAACAATTTAATACGTTCTAACATTTCACTTCTCTCATTTTCCAGTTAAATAACAAAAAAAGTATTTGTTTTATTCATAAAACAAGACCAAATATTTGTACCAGACATTTGTTAATGATTTAATACTAAAAAAGAAAAAAAAATATTCGGCTATACAGCGAGATGTTCCTTAAAGAAAAGAACTGAAGCAACTTTTGACGTTTTTACAGTTTTTACACTATACCTCTTATATTGCACCTCTTACAATATAATATATATATATATATATGTGTGTGTGTGTGTGTTGTGTGTGTGTGTGTGTGTGTGTTCGTGTGTGTGTGTGTGTGTGTGTGTGTTTTGTCATAGTTCTGGTTACTTTTGTTCAAAATTGCTGCACCCAGGTAATAATTGTACTGCAGACAGCAACTAGATGGCCTCAGAGACATTTTGGCGTCACTATTTTTAATTTTAAAAAACACATTTGGTGGGTGAGCAAAAATATTGGAACAGATAATCTTACACTAAAAAATGCATTAAAGTAAACTTTAAGCTTGAGCCAAATAATTTTATCATCTTTAAATTATTCATATCATAATTAACAATTTAATACATTCTAACATTTCACTTCTCTTATTTTCTGGTTAAATAATGGAAAAAAGTATCCCTCTAGACTATTTTATGCCTTCAGAGAGCCCTCGCTCACAAAAAGGTTGGAGACCCCTGGTCTAACTCTTACCCTCACTGTAATGCCAAACTCCTGCATTCTCCGTTTAACTGTTCGTGATGACATGCCAAGCAGTTCTGAAATGAAATGTACACTCAGACCAATTTATTCACTTAGCAGACGCTTTTATCCAAAGCAACTTACAAATACGCAAAGCGATATATCAAGCAGAGAACAATACAAGTAGTGCTACTATACAAGATCAATTAATTGAATACCAGAGGAAGCAAAGTGCACAGAGTAAAGGTGTAAGTGCGTTGTGTGTGGGGTTTTTTTCCTCTTCCCTCTAGGAGAGGGTTAGGTGTTCACGGAAGAGGTGGGTCTTTAGCTGTTTTTTGAAGATAGTGAGAGATTCTCCAGTGTGGATTGAGATTGGAAGTGCATTCCACCACTGGGGAACGGTAAGCGTGAAGGTTCTGGAAAGGGACTTTACGCCATGCTGAGTGGGAACTACTAAACGTCGGTCGCTAGTCAATAGCAAATTGCGAGAGGGAACAGTCTTTACTACATCTCTTCTGAGAAGAAGAACTGGACTGAGAGCAGAGAGGACTGCAGAAAGAGAGGAGCAGACCTTGTGATCATAAACAGTGCAGAGGAACAGGTGTGTGTGTGTGTGTGTGTGTGTGTGTGTGTGTGTGTGTGTGTGTGTGTGTGTGTGCGTGTGCGCGTGCAAGTTGGAGAAAGTCTACACCAGTGAAATTTTTTCATATTGTTTTCTCAATCTCAGGAGTTCATCATTAAACAGCTGGGAAACATTAATCGGGCTTGGATTGGTCTGAGTGACAGAGACACAGAGGGAGAGTGGAAGTGGGTGGACGGGACAGAATTGAAGAGCGGCACTAGGTAAGAAACAGAAATTTATTCAGTATGTTTGTCTATTTGGGCACACGGTGGTTTAGTGGTTAGCATGTCCCGCCGGGGCCATGTGTGTGCGGAGTTTGCATGTTCTCCCCGTGCTGCGGGGGTTTCCTCCGGGTACTCCAGTTTCCTCCCCCAGTCCAAAGACATGCATGGTAGGCTGATTGGCGTGTCAAAAGTCTCCGTAGTGTATGAATGGGGGTGTGTGAGTGTGTATGTGCCCTGCGATGGACTGGCACCCTGTCCAGGGTATACCCCGACTTGTGCCCGATGCTCCCTGGGATTGGCTCCAGGTTCCCCCGTGACCCTGAAGAAGGAGTAAGCGGTAGAAGGTGGATGGATGGATGGATGGATCTTTGTCTATTTATTAGACTGTCTCACCAAGTGTGAATTTACTGTACACTGCAGCAGATGCATTAAACCAAGCTAACATTATCTCCTGTTATACAGTGGCAAGAAAAAGTATGTGAAGCCTTTATAATTTCATGGTTTTCTGAATAAATTTGTCATAAAATGTGATCTGATCTTCATCTAAGTCAGGGGTATTGACAAATATAATGTGCCTAAAAGAAAAACACAAAAAAATTCTGATCTTTCATGTCTTTATTGACAACCAAAAAAAAAACTCATAGCGCTTTATTGACAACCAAAAAAAAAACTCATAGCGCTTGTGGAAAAAGTATGTGAACCCTTGAGTTAATGACCTCAGAAAAGCTTTTTTTTTTTTTTGCACACCTTTAGTCTCGTCAAGAAAATGAGTTTGGAGGTGTGGACTACAGCTACCTTGACTGATAAAAACCCCTCAAACTTTTGGAGTTTGCTCTGCACAATAAGCACATGCTTATGTGAGCCATGCCTCGACAAAAAGAGCTTTCAGAGGATCTACGATCAAGAATAGTTGATTTACATAAAGCTGGCAAGGGTCACAAAGTGATTTCAAAGTCTACAGTTAGGTAAACATTCTACAAATAGAGATATTTTGGGACTGTTGCTACTCTACCAAGAATTAGGCGCCTAGTCAAAATGACACCAAGAGCACATCGAAGACTCATCAATGAGGTAAAGAAATAAACCCGAATGACAGGCAAAGATTTGAAGGCATCATTGGAGCTGGCTAACATCTCTGTTCATGAGTCTACAATACGCAAAACATTGAACAAGCAGGGTATCTATGGCAGGACACCATGAAGGAAGCCACTGCTTACTGAAAAGAAAATTGCTGCACGCCTGAAGTTTGTAAAAGAGCACACTGACACTCCACAGTGGTATTGGCAAAATGTTTTGTGGACTGATGAAACTAAGATTGAATTATTTGGAAAAGGGCACAGCATATCATCATGAAAACATCATTCCAACCGTAAAGTATGGTGGAGTAAACATCATGATTTGGGCCTGCGTTGCTGCATCAGGGCCTGGCCAGCTTGGAATCACTGAGGGGAAGATGAATTCCCAAGTATATCAGACAACTCTTCAGGATAATGTGAGAATGTCTGTACGTCTGCTGAAACTGTGTAGAAGTTGGGTGATGCAACAGGACAACTGTTCAGGAAAGCATGAAAGTGTTCACAAAGGGTTCACATACTGTTCCTTTCCACTGCATTCTTATTGGTCAGCAATATGGAGTCTTAATAATAATAATAATAATAAAGTTTTATTATAAAATTATCAATCTCAGTGAGGTGAATGCACGTGTAACGATACCTGTTGGAGACAAGCGAGGACAGGCAGGTTAGCATGCGTAGAATCGACGGAAGAGTAAACACGGAAGACAGATGTAAGTCAGGCAATCAGGCAAACAATCCAAACAATTCAGGGCAGGGAATCGTAAACAAGGAACAGGCAGATATATTCGAAAACCAAGAAAATCCGGAATATAAAGGCTTGGTCAAACGACTGAGTTACGATAACTAAGCGTTTACTTCGCAAAATGCTGATGTTATCAAGACCTTTTATAACTTAGGCTGAAGCACAGGTGTTCAAACTCAAACTCGAGCATGGGCATGGCTGGGAAGTGTGTTTTTTAAGCATGTTTGTAGGCGGCACTGCATTCTGAGAACTGCCACTGCGAGTTCGCCGCAACATAACAGTATGGAATTGAAGAAAACTGAACACTGATTCTGTCTTTCAGGTACTGGTATAAAGGTGAACCGAATGATCAAGGTAAAAATGAAGACTGTGTTGAGATCTTGACTTTTCCAGATAGGAAGGCCTGGAATGACAGAACATGTCCTTATGACACACTGTGGATCTGTGAGATAAGTGTTTCTTAATTATTTACATGTATCACATTTTATGAGCGTTTTTTAAAAAAAACAACATTATTTTCCACAAAAAAATGGCATCTTATTGTGATTTTACACCAATTATCTTTCTCCCACATTCAAATCAGATAAAACTTAATATTTTGGTTTGATTACTATTTGTTTTTTGTTTTTTTAAAACATGCAACATAATAAAATTTTCCAAAACGAAAAAAGTCATTGTAAACCTCGTTCAGTCTTTTTGTCATAAATACAGCGATGTGAGAAACTTTATCCAAATGGGGACAGTGTACTGCATCCAGCATTTATTTTCTCTTTTTGTTTGTTGCTCCAAATTTGGAGAACACGTGGCATTTCTGCAGCATTAAAGCTTGTACTTTTGTAGATTATTGTTGTCTATTTCTCTGTTTAGACCCTGACCGGATAAATAAATACAGCACACCAACTCTGTGTCCCCTGTTTGTGTGGACAATAATAACTCATATAGACATTTACATTTTAGACAGTGAGTTCAGTTTTAAAATGACACCAGGATTTCCACTGAGGACATTTAACCTTTGGGTAGAAAATTTTATTCTAAAATTCATGCACTTACCACACAGATCAAGTTTACTCCGGTATCCATCTCTCTCCCTCTGTAACTGGTCTCTCTCTATAGTCAGGGTGTTGTACCTGGTCTGTAGCTGGTTGTTTTCTGTATTCAGGTTGGTGAATTTGATCCACAGCACTGTGACGGCAGTCAGCAGGAGAACACACAGCAGCACCACACACACTACAGTCACTCTGTAACACTTGCTCCATGCAGTGTCTCCTCCTAGAGGGAAATGGACACAAAGACACGTGTTTGAGTCACATTTAATCTCCAAATTTAGACCCAGCATTCACAGTAACAAGGCCTTTCAACAGTGAGCTGGAGAACATCTCAGTAACTCCATCCAACTTCACTGTGAAACTCCTCCCTTTCCACTAAACACATGTAGTGATGTGCGGGGCTTTGGTTTTGAATAAACTGACTTGCAGAAAACCTCCAGTGTCGGAGGTTCGATTCCCACCGTGGCCCTGTGCGTGCAGTGTTTGCATGTTCTCCCCGTGCTGTGGGGGTTTCCTCCGGGTACTCTGGTTTCCTCCTCCAGTCCAAAGACATGCATGGTAGGCTGATTGGCATGTCTAAAGTGTCTGTAGTGTATGAATGGGTGTGTGACGATGGATGGCACCCTTTCCAGGGTGTACCCCGCCTTGTCCCCAATGCTTCCTGGGATAGGCTCCAGGTTTGCCGTGACCCTGAAAAGGATAAGCGGCATAGAAGATGGATGTTGGTCACCCGTAATATGCAGAGCGCGTTCCCAACAAAGCTCATTTGCATTAAGTGACGCCCACAAAACTCCAGAAGTGAAAGCGCACAGACAGCTAGGAGCACGAAAGAAATGATCAGAAGTGGAAATTATTTTGACTCAATACTATGCCAATGAACATTTTAATAATAAACAGTATAATATTACTAATAATAAGCAAGTGGTAAATCTTTCACCAACTGAGGCATTTGCAGCTTACGGCTCTGCACACAGACCGGCCTGTCCTCCGTTTAAACTGCTGCCTTTTTTTTTTTTTTTATAATTTAATGATTATTTTTATTTCTCTTTCTTTATGGGATTTTTTTCTGGTTCACCTTGTTTATTTTTTATATTCTAAGGCAATAATATAAAATGATTTTCATTAGAGATGCACCGATACTAAATTTCTCAGCCGATACGATAACCGATTATTAGAGTGATATCGGCTGATAACGATAACCAATCCTGAAAGTTCTGTTTTTTATACTTTCTTTTAAATTAATAATAATTCATTCCACATTTCTGAAAGAAATATAAATAAAAACTTTATTCTCTCCATTTCAACAAGTTGTTTCACAGTAACTGTTCTCATAAACAGAAAACACATTACTGTAATTAACATTAACACATGAACTAAAGCCTGAAGATTAAGGTAAGATTTCTTAACTTATTGAGTGTTATTAATTCATATTAACAGAATAATTTGACTGAATTCTAAAAAACCTCCTGTTAGGCTCTGTCATTTCTCATAATTGTCATGATTCCCACGTGAAGCAGCGTCCTTTAAGCGCTAATGCGTGGGCACCTGCTTTTTCTATGTTGACAGCAGTGACATTTCAACACATATATAAACACGTTTTGTTATTGTTGATGTCATGTCTCCGCCCCGTCCTGTCATGTGTTGTCAAGTCACATGTGTTTCTGTATTGCCCGCAGCTGTTAGCAGTTGCATGGCTAATCATGCCGGTATATATACCGTGTGCCATGCTACACTCATTGCGGAAGATTCACGAAGATTAGTAACATATTAAAGAAAATGTAGAGTAGTTTCGAGTTAGTTAGATTTAGATGATAGTTTCTATAGTCTTGTTCATGTCATGTTCATGTGTTAATCACATTCCATGTTAGCGTTAGTTCACGCTGGGTTATCCCCTCCCAGTTCCACATCGTAGTTCCCATTTCATGTTTTGTTTATCGACCCTGTTTTCCGTACCACGACCTTGATCTCTGCCTTGCCCTGTATATGCCTGTTTGCTGTTTGCCTGACCTTCGCCTTTCTTAGATTACGTTTATGGTTCACGTTTTGGATTTGTCTGCTCACATATCTGTAAATAAAGTTACCGTTCGAACTGTGATTGCATCCATCCTATCTTCCCTGACGTCACCATTCGTGACAATAATGAATGTTAGGATGGATGCAAGTGCAGAAAAGAGCTTTTAATGAAAAGAGGCAGGCAGACAAATCCAAATAATGAGACAATAGCGTGGTCAAAAAAACAGGAAAAGGGTCAGGTGATCTGCAAACAGGCATAAACTAGGCAAGGCAAGAAATGAGAACAAGAAACAAGAAACTAGATCAATGAACATGAATCAAAATGCAGAACATGGTGCAAACGCTTGGTACAGTGATAACACTCAAAACTACGCACCGTACAAACAGACACGAGGTGAATAAATGACAAACGTAATCAGGGGTGAAACACAAGACAGCTGAAAACACTGGTCACACATACGGGACACAACCAATACAGGGGCGGAGACAGAATATAGACCATAACAAAAGCACATGTTGAAAGTAAACAAAGTCAGTGTCACTGAAGACCCAAAACATCGGCTCGTGCTTCTGGTTTCCGAGCACGCTGCATGCTACAGCGCTTGCTCGAGGGGAAATGGTGACAGGCTCACACTCACTCACCACAAACAAAAGCATTTGTACTTCATCACTGACATCAAACTGGTAATATATAATATAAACTTCTTATATATTAACATTAACTGGATAAGAAATATATCACTCTACAAATATATTTTTCTCTGCAATATATACCATTTTGCCAACTCATCTTCATTTAAATCTTTCAACGGTTTACTGGTGCTTTAATTCAGCGTGAGCAGCACGCAAAAAAATTTGACTCAATGCTGAAACTCCTGCGTCACTGCTGCAGTGTCCGGTGTAAAAAAATATATATATATTTTTTTGCATTTATTTATTCATTTTCATATGATTCATTTACATGTGATTCATTTACATATGATTCATTATCATGTGATTCATATTCATGAATGTGATTCATTTACATGTAATTCATTTTCATGTGATTCATTTACATGATACATTTTCATGTGATTCATATTCATGCATGTGATTCATATTCATGTGATTCTTTTACATATGATTCATTTACATATGATACATTTTCATGTGATTCATATTCATGCATGTGATTCATTTACATATGATTCATTTTCATGTGATTCATATTCATGCATGTGATTCATTTACGGTGTAAAATTTTATCAGTACAGACATTACAGAGATTACAAACTGCAATTTTGTCGTTATTCCACACAAGAGACATCTTCTTTACACACAACATGAAATTAATATGTTTTCCCCGCCCTCTTTTGATTGCCAGGAAATAATCAGCCCTGATCATCGCATGTTTCTAAATTAATTTTCATAGTTTTCTCGATGTTAGTCTTAGTCCCTGATCTAGTGAACTAGCATGAGGAAGCAGTTTTGACAAAGACCACAACGCACTTCTGTAATTTGCTCTGGATTAGGGCGTCGGCTAAATGCTGTAAACATCATTTAAAAACTAATAACCAATTTAAACTACGACAGTATAATCTGTATATAAAAGTGCAGAAATCCATGCAGTTTTATCATTTGAAGTTAAAAGTCCGTGGCTGGGGTCAAAACACAAGCAGATAGTGTAACACAAGTATGATCTGTAATTGTAATCAGAAAGACGAGCAAAGTCCAAAAAAGTGAGTAAAGAGAGGAATTCTCTCATTTCCACCTGTGTGTTACCTCTAACAGTGTCTACATTCTCACAGATATCCACCATCATCTCCTCTCACTGTACTCTAGAAAAGCCTGAATTACTGCACCTCTGCATGTTGGAACACTTTTGACCATGCAAACGTAAACATTTTGTACCTGTGTGTTGTACTTCTAGGCGTCTCACTGCATCAGCATCTTCATCCTGTGTGTCGAGGTCATGACCTTCAACAGTGTCTACAATCTCATAGATTACTACTACCATATCCTCTTGCTGAGAAGAACACTGAAACATCTCTAATCTATAAAAGAGTCACTAAAACATGAAATGACTGCGTCTTTGTGTGGACGTGACTGACAGCCTGCAGCTCTGTACTCTGTGTGAAGTGAAATAAATGTGTTGCTGTCAGTAAAGGAAGTCAGAGGATGTTAATAATCAGAGCAGAGGGCATCAGTGGTTTCGTGTGGTCAAAGTGTGAAACAATTTGAGCTACAATTCTTACAAATACTGAAGATGTTCTTCTCAACGTCCAGCAGTTTTATAAATATCAAAATCACATTGTTATAATGTGTTATAATGATGTGTACATTGCAGATTCATCACATATGTTTTTCATAACATTATTACACAAAGCGATTAGACTTTTCATCTGATACTTTTAAAATCTATGTATATATTTATAGCAGTTTTAATTATTTCATATGAATTAGTTGACACGTTCCTGCAGTGGATATGGAATTATCTGTAGATTTACTTTCTCAGAAGCTTTTATACAGCTTTAATGTGAGGTTGTAAGATGCAAGTGCCACTGATCTAAGATCAGCATTAACCACTGCTCTCTTTCACACATAGAAGAAAAAGCACATATGAAAATCCCAAAGGTGTGCACACACTTGCACACACTCTGTCTCTGTCTCTCTCACACACACACACACGCACACACACACACACACACACACACACACACACACACACACACAAACACACACACAATAGTAGCAGTGCTGCCATGCAGGCTGCTAGCTTGCCATCGGGAGCAACTTGGGGTTCAGTTTCTTTCCCAACTACACTTCGGCATGTGGAGTCATGTAGACCAGGAATCAAACCACAAACCCTACGATTAGTGGACAACCCGCACTATTACACAGCCTGTAGGTGTCTGCATAGGCTATGGCAATGTGCAGGCATTGTATCTACAAAGTACAGAACCATTTCTGTTTTAAATATATATAGTGTCGGGAAAATGACTAAATGCCAGCCAGCAGTGCCCGGATGTTTTTTGTCCCACTTGTTGTGTTTTTTTTTAGATGTAGTTATGCAGGAGATCTGGCAACCATGACCATACATGCTGCGCACAGAGCACTGCGTGGCGCATTTCACTGCATTTAGTTTAATTTACAAATGTTTTATATTTGGAAAATTAAAACCACCCGAATTAATCAGAAAATATCGCTGCAGCGGTGGAATTCTTTGAAAGTTTTTTTTTAACGACGGATTAGTTGCAATTTGGCAACCCTGCTGCTCCTTTCAGTCTAGGGGAGGAGTTCCTCCAGGAGGCCGCGCGAGGGCGCTGAAACTCCGGAGTGAGAAACCGTAGACCGTGTGAACGAGCGTCAGTCATGTGACCGGCGGTCGCGCGAACGGTTCTTTCCCCGGCGATTCCCGGGGATCCCTTCTTCCACGTGCTGCAACCGTCACGTGACTCTAAAAAAAAAACCCAAAAACGCCGTTTTGAAGAGAAAGAAGTCCGTCCGCGCGACCTGCTGTGTATTATGGAGGAGCCTCCTGGTTTCCGGTAGCCTACGCGCGCAACGCGTGAGCTCGAGGCGGACGGCGCGCGCCACACAGCCTTCCAGCATGGTCCCGATGCTCCTGCAGAAGCTGTCCAAGAAGAAAGCGACGGCCACCACCGGGGGCGCAAGAGAGTGCGCGACCGACGCGGAGAATCGGTAAGCTAACGGTTTCCAAAACATGGGGAGGATACAGTGCAGCGCAGGTGCTAAACTACCAACATGCGCCACTTCCGGTACATGCAGTTGCATTCACTGCGTGTTATGAGCGTTTACACGCTTATTATGCGTTATGTGAATGCATGAATTTACACGTTTAATACGGGAGTGCAGCTTTACCAAAGCCGTTTGCTCGCGTGCTGCTCTCATGCATCTTTCCCTCACTCCCTCATATCTTCCCCTTATACGTTCCTGTGTTTACGTTTGGGGGGTAAACACGACTTGTTCATTACTTCCGGTATAATGTTGACTCGGTTACTACAGCTAATTACCGGCATCACACTAATCTCGTCTGTCGAATTAAACACAAGGGAAACTTATAATGGCACCAAACGTGATATAAACACCACAACTGTGAGGAATAATCGATTAGTTTGTCGCTGCACGACGATATTAAAATGTAAAAAAAAAAAAAAAATGGCACGCATGCGCATTCGGGACCGGACAACGCTGTGGGCTGTACTATCTTGTGCGCATGCGCGGGGAACTTGCAGGAACTGAACCAGTAGAGTCAGTCATATGATCCAGTTGTAAATCTCCATTTCATCTACAGCTTGGATTGGACTGAATGACAGAGACAGTGAGGGCGAGTGGAAGTGGGTGGACGGTACACCGCTGAACACTGGGTAAGAAATCACTGAACTAATATTTTCTCATGATGATGAGTTACTGACTCTTCATTGTCCTGAGAAACACACAGCGGATCCTCTGATTCTCTCCTTCAGGTTCTGGGGAGATGATGAACCCAGCGGTGATACAGGAGATGAGGACTGTGTTGTAACTGGTGAGAAGACTGATCTTGTCTGGAACTGGTCTGATTATCCCTGTAATAATCAGTTTATTTGGATCTGTGAGAAGTCTTTATCTGAATTGTTGTACTTGAATGAAAAGCAGTAAACTAAATGTAAATTTTTATCTGTTTAAGTCAGTGAAAAATCCTCAGTACTGTTAATAACCCCACCCCCTAAATGATCTTTTCTTATTGTCACGTGTGAAAGCAGTCATTATCAATAAGCATACCAATTATTGCATATTCAATATGAGACAATTAAGAACTACATTTGAACAGTTTATTAAATTATCTGAAATGATGCATTTTTAACTTCATACAAATAACTATATATACAGTAAAAGTAATTAACACCATTGTTCTCCCTCTCTCTCTCACACTCACTCACACACACACACACACACACACAGACACTGTAGAAACTGTCTGGATGTCTTTATAAGCTGTTGACTTGTAATTTCTTATTCAATACAATAAAATATGTCTGTAAATTAAGTAACTACCCCGTATTCATTACATTAGCAACTTACAAATCATTTCTGCACACATGCTACATGAGCTGTAAATAATTCAATTACAATTCAATAAATGTAAACTACAATAAAGCTTGTTTTCTAAAGCTTACCTTCTGCCTTAGATAACTGTCATCTCCTCTTCCCCCTGTCTCAGACCTTCTCCAGTAAAGCATGAGTGTTTGTTTCTGACACAGAAGGGATAGGTCAAGGAATAGCTTGTAAAAGAACAATGAACGTTATTATTATTATTAATTGAGTGAATAATAAGTTTCACACACCAGCAGCTCCAGAAAGAAATGTGGGAATTAGCCAAAACAGCTACAGGATCACTGAATCAGTGAGTTGAACTCAAGAATTGAATCGGTTCTTTTCGTGAATGAATCATTCAGACGGGTTTTATCAGTGGGATTCTCCAATTCACTGAAATGAACCGACTCAAACAAACGATTCACAAACGAATCAGACATCGTTATGCAACGAAGACCAGTTCATTCTTCTATAATGGCATGTTTTCTGGAGTTCTGAAGATCGAATCAGCTTCATCTATATCTGATAAAATGTTAAATACAGCCATAACATTAAAACCACTGACCCGTGACGTGAATAACATTGATTATCTTGACTAGATGACTGGTGCAGAGCATCTCCAAAACCACAGGTCTTCTGGGGTTTTCCCAGTATGCAGTGGTCAGTACCTACTAGTAAGTGGTCCAAGTAAGGACAATCAAAAAACTCAACAGGAAGAAGGTGGCCTGGTCTGATGAATCACGTCTTCTTTTACATCATGTGTTCACATACCTGGAGAATAGATGGAGGAAAACCAGCGGAGGCAATGTGATGCTTAGATAATTTATAAACACCTTCTGACTTTAAGGGCAAATTGTAAACTGAGGAAATGAGGTGGTTATTCCTCATCAGAAGGACGTGTAATGTAGTTTGGCAATGTTTTTTGGGGGGTTTTGTTTTGAAGAACTGGTTCTTATTGGGTTGGTACACATTATTGTGAAAGGTGTTTAAGGAACACTGTTTTTTCTCCCTTTTAAGGATGGGTTTGTAATGTGGTTGGCGAGTGTTTTATAGAAGAAGTGCTGATGTACATGTTCAGAGCCGGAGTGAATTTGACGATTGACTGTAAAAAAATGACTGTAAAAAAAAAACAAGCAAATGCTAACTGTATCGATCATACGTAGCCGTAATAATTATACAGAAATACTGACGTTAATGCATTACAGCAATATACTGTATATGGTAAGAAACTCTACCACCCTACAACAATTTACACTCTAAATACTGCACCATATGTTCAATATTCTTTCATTATTTTGTCAAAAGTTCATTTTATTGTTTTTTAAACTCCGTAAATGTCCATTTTTATTTAATTATAAAATCATCTTGTAAAACCAATGAATTAGCCTTAGTATTAAAACCATGAAAGTCCAACATGTGAGAAGTGTATGAAACACAACAAGATAAACATAGCATAATAAAATTGTGTTATTGAGCTCAAACTCCTCTGTCCTGAAGATGTTCCCATGACTTAAAACTCCCTGAATATTATTAAGTGCTGACACTGGAGTCTCCTTCCATAAATGTTTGATAAACAGAAATCTCACAACAGAACATTTCACCATATCAACAACTATACATTTTCCTTTGTTAAATAACACTTTTTAACCCGGTTATCTGTGTATTATTAGCTCTAAATTAATGTCGATCACACGCTATCCAAGTCCTTCTGTAAATTGTTACTACAGTAACTATATCGTATTAGACACACACAGAACTGTATCAGAGCCATCGTTGTATCATTTGAATGGTCTTTATTTATTCTTGTAGTAAATAATATTTAAAATGTTTCTACACATTGATGAAAATTTGAGTTTCTGCAGTGTTCTCCAGCATCTTTCTCTGCAGCAAGCTCCTGTAAGGCTCTCACATATGTTGTGTAGCGCTCTATATCCTCTAAAATATCCTCCCTAAGAGCCATTGCTGGATATTGATCCATAGGTTTTGAAACTATCTCTAACTGGTCCTTGTGGGACTCGAGCTGCTGCTCTTATTATTATTAATAACTCTTATGAGTTATTCTTATAGAGGTCTCTCACAACTTCTTTCTCCTCTGTTGCTCCTGATGCAACTACTTCCTGCTCCGTTGCTCCTGTGCAACTACTTCCTGCTCCGTTTCTCCAGATCCATTTCTCTTCCTGCTTGGTTGCTCTGGATGCAACGTTTTCCTGCTTTGTTGCTTCTGATGCAACTTCTTCCTGCTCCGTTGCTCCAGATGCAACTTCTTCCTGCTCCGTTGCTCCGGATTCAACTTATTTCTGCTCTGATGCTCTGGATGCAACTTCTTTCTCCTCTGTTGCTCCTGATACAGCTGGTTCCTGCTCCGTTGCTCCAAATGTGACTTCTTCCTGCTCCGTTGTTCAGGATGCACTTTCTTCCTGCTCTGTTGCTCTAGATGCAACTTCTTTCTGTGTCGTTTCTCTGGATGCAACTTCTTCCTGCTCTGCTGCTCCTGATCCTACTTCTTCCTGTTCATCTCTGTCTCGCATTGTCCACTCGTTTTTAAGTGCTGATGGGCGACAGTTATAGGAGAAAGTCACTGTGTTTTAGTGAGAAGTTTTTTAAGCAGAGCTTAGTAAAATCTGTGAACTTCGAACTTGGGCCACAGGGCAGTATTCCAGCATGATAATGACCCCAAACACACCTCCAAGATGGCCACCTGCCTTGCTAAAGAATCTGAGGGTGAAGGTGATGAACTAAACCCCTTTGAGCATCTGTAGGGCATCCTCAAATGGAAGGTGGATGGAGCACAAGGTTTCTAACATCCACCAGCTCTGTGATGTCATCATGGAGGAGTGGAAGAGGACTCCAGTGGCAACCTGTGAAGCTCTGGTGAACTCTATGCCCAAGAGGGTTAAGGCAGTGCTGGAAAATAATGTTGGCCACACAAAACATCGACACTTTGGGCCCAATTTGGACATTTTCACTTAGGGGTGTACTCACTTTTGTTGCCAGCGGTTTAGACATTAATGACTGTGTGTTGAGTTATTTTGAGGGGACAGCAAATTTACACTGTTTCACAAGCTGTGCACTCACTACTTTACATTGTACCAAAGTGTCATTTCTTCAGTGTTGTCACGTTAAAATATATAATCAAATATTTACAAAAATGTGAGGGGTGTACTCACGGTATTTAACCTGGAAACAGGAATATGGTACAGCTTTAAAATAATTGAAAGTAATTTAAAGACCGCTGATCTGCCATTTTAGCTTTACTTTAAAATCTATTGCCATCATCATCATCATCATGTAAAGTTGGTTTAATCTACTAGTTTCATGGATAAACCTGTTATGGAATTAAATCCCAAATGTAGATATGACTAGGCATCTGCTTGGTTGGAAGGAAAACCTGCACCCACACGGGCCCTTTTTCGGATTAGATTGGACACTGTCTTAGACTGACTGGTTTTCTGGGAAACAGATCAAGGCTCTCCATAGATTCCAAAGGAATCATCGACACAAAAGTAACAGAACCCAACAGAAACGAACACTTTTCGGCTTTGGGTGCTGCTGAGCTCGGCTCTCTTCACTGCAAGAAACGGTCTCATTGTATAAATAGGACCACGTTAATCATATGAGATTAAATCACATGCTGTAGATTTACTTTTTCAGAATATCAAAGCTTATTCCGCGTTACTGTGACCGTGTGAGACAAGTTTGACTGATGCTCGCATCAGGACACTCACACACACACACACACACACACACACACACACACACAGATATGCAAATGGGGCAAGAAATTTATTTTAAATTACATTCATGGAAGCAAACATCCATCACTACGTTATCTGAATATGATGTATTGACATGTAATAAATAAGTTCATCTCTTTTTTAAAAACATATTAAGGGTAGCGCACTTCATGAGTAAAGTTTGTGCTTTTGATATGATAATGATGTACGTATTATTAGATTTAACAGGCTCAGGAAATACCTCATAATGCCAGCAAGTCAGCAAACTCTTGTGTATAACACAACCTGTGAAAATCTTCACTTTCACTCATGTGTTCTATCTGGTGCTGCTTTAATAAACAGTCCTTTAAAACCCCCAAAACTCCAATTAGTCTGTTAATAAGTTCAGAAACCTAATTAACATCTAATAGGAACTGAGTATATTTCCAATATATTATTAATCACTGCAAGATTTGGTTTAATTTAACAATATGGCTTATTATTCAACAGGTAACAGGTGTCAGGTGACATCATGGAGGTGACAGAGTTATTAACAGTAATGCGGATTTTTCACACACAACACACTGACCTACACAGATAAAAATATAAACTTATTTACTGCTTTTCAATCACATACAGTAATTCAGATGACTGTCTTCTCACAGATCCAAATTATCTGATAATGACAGGGATAATCATACCAGTTCCTGACAGGATCAGTGTTACCATGAATTACTACACAGTCCTCATCCCCTACAGCACTGTTGGGTTCTCCATTTCCCCAGAACCTGAAGGAGAGAATCAGAGGATCCGCTGTGTGTTTCTCAGGGCAATGAAGAGTCAGTAACTCATCATCATGAGAAAATATTAGTTCAGTGATTTCTTACCCAGTGTTCAGCGGTGTACCGTCCACCCACTTCCACTCGCCCTCTCTGTCTCCGTCATTCAGTCCAATCCAAGCGTTTCTGCTGCTCAGGATTTTACTGATGAACTCCTGTCATTGTAGTAGTAAAATATGAGAATTAATATGAGAGGGTCTCTCTCTCTCTCTCTCTCTCTGTCTATGCGCATGCGCGGTAGAGGAGCGAGTGTGGTGTTTTGCCAACTTTTTGTGGCATTTAATGCAATTTTTTCCGTGTAAACATCTCCGATCGATTAAATATTTTGTGTGAATGAGTGTGAAAGCGATCAAGTGCGTGCGTGTGTTTGTGTGCGTGTGTGTGGCGGTGGAGGAGCATGGTGGCTCTGAATGTGCGGCTGTGTGAGAGTTTAACTCGCCGGCACAGTGTGATGGTGGTGTGCAGGACGTGTGTGGAGGAGTGTGTGTCAGCAGTAGGAGAAATGGTGGGGCATGAGAACACTAGCTGCATTTACATGGACAACAATAATCCACTCTTAATCCGATTAGGACCATACTCTAATTAAGAAACTACCATGTAAATAGCAATTTTTACTTAACTTAATCTAATTAAGGTCATACTCAAAGTAAGCTCTAATCGAATTAAGACAGATGGAGTACTCCTGTTTTAGTCGCATTATGGATGTATATTACAGACATGTAAACAAACACCTTAATCACATTATGAACGTCGTGTGAGAGTTTTCACCGCATTTTGCGACAGGACACGATCACACACGGCAGCGAAACCTGCTTTACGGCGAACAAGAGAGTTCGTCTGCGTCCCAAATCGCATACTGCATACTATAGGCCTGTAGTGGGGAAAAATACATGTATCTCGGCTACTATATAGACGGTAACTATGCAATTTGGGACACACCCATGGCTTCAGGCGGTTGTCTATTAGCACATACAGCATGACAAATAATTAACTGCACTTAAACGTTCGTAAAAATAAATGCAACACCCAAAACTGTATACGGTACCATAACGAAGACCAACTGTATGTCGATACGTGAAATTCTGGAGGGACGTCGGAGGGCGTGGCGTGGTGACGTAATGGCGTGTGCCGTTAATCTAATTATGATCACACGTAAAACACGTAAAACGGGAACATGACCGGAGTATTCTAAAAGCGACTCATGTAAACACCTTAACCACATTATTATCTTAATCAGAATAAGGTCAATAATTAGATTACTGCTGTCCATGTAAACGTAGTCATTCTCTCTGCCTCCCGCATGAACAATGTGATTGTAGTGTTTGTGAATGACGTCAATAGAGCAAAAAAGCTAGTCCAGAAAGGAATTATAATTAACAATGAACTTACGATAGTCTCTTCCCTAAGTTCCCCATCCAAAAAGATTATACTATCTAATGTCCCTCCTTTTATCTCCGATGAGATCATATCCAAAGAACTGTCGAGATACGGGTGACTGGTCTCCCCCATAACACCAACACTTGGTGTCTTTATCTCTCTCCTCTCACCTGTTCCTCTTTGTTGTTTATGATCACCAGGTCTGCTCCTCTCTCTCTGCAGTCCTCCCTGCCCTCAGTCCAGTTCTTATTCTCAGTAGAGATGTAGTAAACACTGGAGCTAAAATAAATCCATCCTGGATCCAGACCATTTTAATGACATAATATAATAATTATTACAATTATTTAAGCCTCAACATTGAAAAAAACATTCATACAGTCAGTCTGGTTAGAGAAGACATTATAAACTCATTTTAAATTGTGATTGGTGAGAAAGTGTTGATAAATATTGTACAACAGCAGCTCTGATGATAGTGCAGCTGAGAATCAGATTTAAAGGGCATTTATGTGCAGTTTCTAATACGTTTTCTTTTATATTATATGTAACTATGAATTGTTAAAACTATGACGTGATGTTCATTAATATGACGGTTTTGCAATAAAGTATTACCCTGTTTAGAAAACTTCTGGAGTTCCTCTCTACCCTTCTGTAACTGGTCTCTCTCTATAGTCAGGTTGTTGTAACTGGTCTGTAACTGGTCTCTCTCTATAGTCAGGTTGTTGTAACTGGTCTGTAACTGGTTGTTTTCTGTATTCAGGATGGTGAATTTCATCCACAGCAGTGTGACGGCAGTCAGCAGGAGAACACACAGCAGCACCACACACACTGCAGTCACTCTGTAAAACCTGCTCCATGCAGTGTCTCCTCCTAGAGGGAAATGGACACAAAGACAGGTGTTTGAGTCGTATTTAATCTCCAAATTTTGACCTAGCATTCACAAACTCATTAGTAACAAGGCCCTTCAACCATGAGCTGGAGAACATCTCAGTAACTCCATCCAAATTCACTGTGAAACTCCTCCCTTTCCAGTAAACTCATGCAGTGATGGGCGGGGATTGGGGCTGGGTATATATTTATTGTACATATATATTATTTATTTATAGCTGTTTGAATTCTGTCATATTCATTAGTTGACACGTTCCTGCATTAGATCTGTTATTATCTGTAGATTTACTTTCTCAGAAGCTTTTATGCAGTTTTATTGTAATGTTGCGAGACACCCGGTCCACTGATCTAAGATCAGCATTAACCACTGCTCTCTTTCTGTCACGAATCGTGACGTAACTGAAGTTAGGACGAATGCAATCGCAGTTAAAGTTCTGAGTTTTATTTAGAGACACACAGGCAGCTAAATCCAAATCATAATCCAACACGTAATCCATAAACAGGCAAGAGGTTCGAAGATCGGCAAGTAGGGTCAAAAAACAAAACGAGAAACAAGAAACACAGCGAGGGACTGGTAGTGGAGAACCAGTAAACTAAACTAACTAACCTTACCATGGTTAGTTAATTTAGTGAACTATGAACTATGAACTATGACCTGAACTAGACATGAACTATGACATGAAAACATGAAACTAAGAACTGTGACTACAACTACGACTAACGCATTAAACTCATCTAATCTTACTCTAATATTCCGCTTCGGGTGTAGCATGGCACACGGTATATATACCGGCATGATTACCCACGCAACTGCTAACAGCTGCGGGTAATTCAAGCACACGTGACTTGACAACACATGACAGGATGCGGCGGAGACATGACATCAACAATAACAAAGTCACGTGTCCAAATGTCACTGCTGTCAACATTGCAAAAGCAGGTCCTCGCGCATCTGCTAGCTTGCCATCGGGAGCAACTTGGGGTTCAGTTTCTTGCCCAAGGACACTTCGGCTTGTCAATAGGGCAAATCATGTAGGCCAGGAATCAAACCGCAAAACTTACGATTAGTGATTAGTGGACAACCTGCCCTACTACACAGCCTGTAGGTTGCATAGGCATTTTATCAGGCATTGTATCTACAAAGTACAGAACAATTTCTGTTTTTAAATATATATAGTGTCGAGATAAATGCCTAAATGCCAGCCAGCAGTCATGTGACAGTTCCTTCTTAACACCGGCGATTCCCGGGAATTCCTTCTTCCACGTGCTGCAACCGTGTGACTCTACAATTTTATTATTATTATTTTTTTTATATAAACACAACACTGTTTAGAACACGTCAAAGGCAGGGGTGTCAGGTGTACTGGATGAATTTTGAAAGTGAAAAAATGTATAAAAGACACGAACTAGAAATTTTTAATAAAATGTTATTCTTGCATTATCCGCTCGGGGCACATTGTTTTAGTCAGAGTAGAAGACGTGGCATGGCTCTGGAACTCAGACCGAACAGCGGATGGTAGCAATGCCGGAGCAGGTATTCACGTTCCCAAAGTGTTGAGCTCACACAACGTGAAGTTCCCTTTAAAAGGAATTGTCTGTGTTACGCATGCAACCCTGTTCCCTGAGAACGGAATCAGACATCGCATAACTTTGTCATACTGGGTCATGCCTTGAATTGTTTTGATGCTAAACTGTTGGTTGCTTTATGTTCAAATAACATAGCGTCTTTGTAATACAACAAACAAATCCATTTAATTCAAGTTTACAGATTTTTGATGTATTTCTTTTTTAAAGGATGGTCACATTTTACACAAGTAAATAAAATTCAGTAGATCAGTTATACACATATTTATGAGTGTGAGTGTATTTTACCTGAGCTCTCAGATTGCTTGACGCTTCTTGTCCTCTGGGTCTCCAAATTGTCCTCATTTGCATAAACATCTTCATAGCAGTGCTCATCATCACTGGAATCAACTCTGTCTTTTGCTATAACTGCTGCATTTGCATAAATCTCCTTACTCATCTCCATTCTTCTCTTTACAGTAATCCTAATCTTTCAGTGAAGTAGTTATCAGTCCTTATAGATGCACTTATACTGATATTCAATTGTCTAAAACTACCCTCTGAGTGGCCGTCTGAAGGGATACTGCCTAAGTGACTGGGTGTGTTGCTGTTATGTTGAAAGCCTATTTCCTGTTTTATTTATTTTAAACATGCAACTAGCCACAAGTGTGACCCATGGGTTATTTTCAGGTCTGACACTGACATTATGTGAAGACTCTTTAATCAGAAAGGCCTCAATGCAGCAGTGACACAATGCAAAATGTCACTACACAGTCATGTGACTACCAGACTTCCTGATGAGGAGTTTACCAGTTTTTTTAGTATGAAGTTAATAATGGGTGAAGATATTAAATGTTTATCACTGATTACTACTACAATCAAAGTACATAAAAATTACAGTCTCTGTCAGACAAAATTATGCTGAATTAATACTATAGATTTCAGCAATATTGAATTCTTGAATCTGATTGGTCAGAAAATACTGAATAATTTTGAATAATTACTGAATATTAACAGAAGATCTGACAGTAGTTCCAGCTGCATGGCATTTCTATATTCATGCACTCCTGCTAGTAAGTTAATGTTTCTATAGCATTCTGATGTTTTCACACCTTGACCACAGGAAGTTACTGCAGTTTGCTCTCTTCCTTTACTGGCAGTCAACACTATTAATAGTCTCTATCTGCATGCAAAGCTAATCATTATTATAAAAACCATAACTTTACAAGGCCAGAGTAAAACTGTAGTACAAGGTGATGTTCTTTGAAGACTAATGTACACATTTGTAATATTATTTTATGAGTGCTTTCTTGTCATTTCCTATATTACAAGTAAGAAACTGACTACACGTGTTTAACAGCCCAGCCTGGGGCTGCATCTTCAGCCACCAGAGGGAGGCACAGGAGTACTTCGAATTATTCAGGAGCAATGAACTACTCCTGACCCCCTGGCCAGGGACAAGGTGAGGGTTTTGAGGGGGAGGGGATAAGGATGATTCTAAGGGCCCTGGTCAGACAGGGGGCCCAGCAGAACCCCATATACTTTCATGCATATCGTATTGGTATTTAACTGGCCTCGTTGCACAATAATCTATTAAGAATCAGGCTATAATCAATGCCCTCAGACTGCCAAGTGCATGTGTGTGTTCATGGATTATTCAGAAACGTGGCATTTCACAGTTGTGAGTCGTTACATGCATCAGGTAGATGGATAGACAAAACCGGGATACCAAAAGATGAAAGAAAAACACGAAAAAGAGGAGAGAGCAAGACGGAGAAGACAGCTAGTCACCCAGTCATTCAAAAAACAATGTGATTTATGTTCCCTGTTTTGTGCTATGATTCTGAAGCTAGCCCGTATGAAGCTGTTATAATTAACAAGAAATTCCATCATTTACTCCGCCCCCAATGTTTATCCTTGGAAGTTGGAACACTTTGGAATATTTGCAAGAATGTAGGCTATGTAGGAATGAAAGTAGGCTAAGGACGGAAAAGCACCAAGCGATGATAAAACTAGTCCAGTGTTGGATGTATTCAAGCTTTCTGAAGCCTTGCAACATATTTCCTGTGAGAAATCGATCGAAATTGAATGTAATCATATAAATCTGCGATTACATTCTGCATGGCATAATAATTTTTTATCGTGATTATCATAAATGAAATGATGTAACTGTTGTTGGAAATCTCGATTTTATCATATTGTTTTTTCCCCACACTGTTTTATGAAAGCAATAAGACACCCAAATGCACACGCTACAGCAATGTTATCATAGATTTACTCCGCTTCCTTTAACGCCCTTCACACTCTCTTGTTGCTCATTGCGTTATTTTAACCTTACAACAAAAACACGTTCTTTTCACAAATACACCGTACATTTGCAGAGCATGATCTGTCCTTCCAGCTGTTCCTCCAACCAACAATCTCAACACAGTCCTCATTGCCTGCATTATTCGGTTCTCCATCAGACCAGAACCTGAAACCCAGAGAATCAGAATCAGATTAAACAGTGTTTGTTTGCCTTTACTTATGCACCTCTGTTACGACACGTAAACTTGAGGCGGTTGCAGGTGCAGGTCACAGTCTTTATTTAACATACTCCTACACAACTTATGCACAGGGTAACGCGGTCTCTACAAGGATACTGGCACTGGGACATATAACATACGAGTCCTTAACATAACACGGCACGACCGCTACTAACGTGTCAACATGTCAAGGAACATAAACACAATCAAGAGCAACCGTGCTTTGTAACTCAGGCACTTAAATAAGGAGCACAATCAGTGGCAAACACAAACACCTGTGACCATTCAGTTCTCACGCTCGCGCTATCCCGGAAGTGAGCGAAACAAACAAAGTCCAGTCCATTTAAACGAAGCGCCGCAGTGCCCTCTGTCGGCGGTGGCATGACAATCTCTAACTCAACCCTCTCAGTCTGAGTTCATAATCTCTTACGAATTGGTCAGTGGTGTATCATCCACCCATTTCCACACCCCCTCTGTGTCGCTGTCAGTCAGATCGATCCAAGCCTGACTGCTGCTTGTAAGCTGTTTAAGAATGAACTCCTGAAAAAAGGACAGCACAAACTATAAATATATGTGGGTTTGATCTTTCTCTCACGCTCTCTCTCACACACTCTCTCTCTATCTCTTTTTAAATAACAGCCAATTTTCATTAAATGGGGGAAGTTGTGAGTATACAGTAGTGTACAGTTGATACATGTCTCTCTCTCTCTCTCTCTTTTTGTCACACATATATGTTTTATGTTATCATGGATTAATCCCACCTGTGTCACGTATCCGGAAACCCGGGACTTCAAGTCCCATCAGCCACTGCACTACACCACCTGACCACATGCACCTGACTCACGTTTTTGTTAATTAGCACCAATGTGTATATATAGTCTTTGTCTGCACTCTTTCGGGGTCTTTCGTTGTTATAGACTCACGTCACTTCTGTCTCCGTGTTTGTTTCTTGCCACAGTGTTATACCCAGTTGTCCTAGTGTTTTTGTTTCGTTATTCGTGTGTTTAAAATAAATGTTTAAAAATCTGCAATTGCTTCGGCCTCCATTTGCCATACGTGACAGAACGAAAGACCGTGACTACGAAGCAGTGGATTTTTTATTTGTTTATTTTTTTCGGATACAGCAGTTTGCTCCCACCCTCCCTCCCCGATGGGTCTCATGGATTCCCCTCTGTTCGCGGACCTCAAGGATTCCCCGCTGTTCAGCTACCTCAGAGTCGCGCAGCCGGTGAGTCCTGTGCAGGAAGTCTCTCCGCCGCCCCGCTATGTGTGTGAGGACGCTCCGGCTCCGTGCGGACTCATGAATTCACCTCTGTTCGCGGACCTCAAGGATTCCCCGCTGTTCAGCTATCTCAGAGTCGCGCAGCCGGTGAGTCCTGTGAAGGAGGTCTCTCCCCCGCCCCGCTATGTGTGTGTAGGACGCTCTCCCCCCCGGGCCGGACTCATGAATTCACCTATGTTCGCCGACCTCAAGGATTCCCCGCTGTTCAGCTATCTCAGAGACCAGCCCGTCGTGAGTCCTGTGAAGGAGGTCTCTCCGCCACCCGCTATGTGTGTGAGAGGCGCTCCAGCCTCCGGGCGGACTCATGAATTCACCTATGTTCGCCGACCTCAAGGATTCCCCGCTGTTCAGCTACCTTAAGGTGCCTCAGCCTTCCTGTTCAGCTGAGGTCGTCGCTCAGCCGTCCTGTTCAGCTGAGGTCGTCGCACAGCCTTCCTGTTCAGCTGTGGACGCCGCTCAGCATCCCTGCCCGGCTGTGGACGCCGCTCAGCATCCCTGCTCGGCTGTGGACGTCGCTCGGCCTTCCTGCTCGGCTGTGGACGTCGCTCGGCCTTCCTGCTCGGCTGTGGACGTCGCTCGGCCTTCCTGCTCGGCTGTGGACGTCGCTCGGCCTTCCTGCTCGGCTGTGGACGTCGCTCGGCCTTCCTGCTCGGGTTGTGGACGTCGCTCGGCCTTCCTGCTCGGCTGTGGACGTCGCTTCGGGCCTTCCTGCTCGGCTGTGGACGTCGCTCGGCCTTCCTGCTCGGCTGTGGACGTCGCTCGGCCTTCCTGCTCGGCTTGTGGACGTTCGCTCGCCTTCCTGCTTTTTCTTGGCCCTTTGCGGGGCTTCTTCTCTTCACACCCGCTCCTCTTCCCCACCGCTCTCCTTTCCAAAAGCTCCTTTTCCTCAAACAACCAACCCCCCTTCCCGGGCAGAACCTCGCCGCTCCCGTGAGCCTCGCGGAGAACCTCGCTCCCCGTGAGCCTCGCGGAGACCCTCGCTCCCCGATGCGCCTCGTCAGGTACTTCGCTCCCCCTTCAACCTCGCGGTGAGGCATGCTCCGCTCTCCTGTCCCGTGGGGGCGTACGCCCCTCTTTCATGCTTTGCCAAGGACTTCCCCCCGCTTCCTTGTGCGCGTGGTGGAAGCTGCTCCGGCCTCCTGCTTCTGCTGGGGACTTTTGGCCCGGTGGGCCGGGGGGGGGGGGGCGCCCTTTGATTTTGGCGCGCTCAGGAGTAGCGCCCCTTGGGGAAGGGGGATCTGTCACGTATCCGGAAACCGGGACTTCAAGTCCCATCAGCCACTGCACTACACCACCTGACCACATGCACCTGACTCACGTTTTTGTTAATTAGCACCAATGTGTATATATGGTCTTTGTCTGCACTCTTTCGGGGTCTTTCGTTTGTTATAGACTCCACGTCACTTCTGTCTCCGTGTTTGTTTCTTGCCACAGTGTTATACCCAGTTGTCCTAGTGTTTTTGTTTCGTTATTCGTGTGTTTAAAATAAATGTTTAAAAATCTGCAATTGCTTCGGCCTCCATTCGCCATACGTGACAACCTGCTGAAAATTTTCCTCTAAATGCACTGTTTATTTTTTATGGAAGAACGACGCTGTAACATCACAGATGTGCTGTACATTTTTTATTTAAATCTTTTTTTAACTTGAATAGTTTTTCATGGCAAGAAACTGAAACAGAAACAGAAACACAATCATCATCAAAATACTGTATTTTATACTTTACATACACACACACATATATATATATATATATATATATATATATATATATATATATATATATATATATATATATATATATATATATATGGTTCAATTTGTGTATGTTCTTTTCTTAATAGATTGGTGCATGATGGATGGATGGATCTGTGAGAAAAACATTTCTTCTACCACTTACTCGTTCTTCAGGGTCACACACCCATTCATACACTACAGACACTTTAGACACGCCAATCAACCTACCATGCATGTCTTTGGACTGGGGGAGGAAACCGGAGTACCCGGAGGAAACCCCCACAGCACGGGGAGAACATGCAAACTCCGCACACACATGGTACACACATGGCAGGAATCAAACCCTGGACCCTGGAGGTGTGAGGTGAAAGTGCTAACCACTAAGCCACCGTGCACCCTTCTCACAGATCCAGTTTTCCTTATAAGAGCATTTCTTGTCATTCCAGAAATTCCCATTTAAACTGAAAATCTCAGCACAGTCCTCTTCATCTACATTATTCGGTTCCCCTTTAGCCCAGAACCTGAAACCCAGAGAATCAGAACAGACTCAGATCAGTGTTCAGTTTCCATCAATTCCACATATTTAACTGAATCCTCTCAGACTCTGTGCACCTTAAAGGTAGGGAAATAATTTCTTACGCAGTGGTCAGTGGTGTACTGTCCACCCATTTCCATTCTTTCTCTTTTTCTCTGTCACTCAGACCAATCCAAACCCGACTGCTGCCCAGCTGTTTACCGATGAACTCCTGTAAATGACCGCACAATAAACCAGCTTTAATCTCTCTCTCTCTCTCTCTCTCTCTCTCTCTCTCTCTCTCTCTCTCACCTGTTCCTCTCTGCTGTTTATGATCACCAGGTCTGCTCCTTTGTTCCTGCAGTCCTGTCTGCTCTCCTCCCAGGTCTTCTTCTCATTAGATATGCAGTAAATACTGGAGTCGGAGTTGAAACACCTCCCTTTATCTATAGAGATATATGGAGAGAATTTACTGTGATCAAAACACACAGTTTCTGAACTATTTCTTGTTTACAGCCATGACTTGTATTTCACCACAAACAATATAGCTCAATATATACCATAATATATACTGTAATATAACTGTAATATGTACCATAATATATACTGTAATATAACTGTAATATATACCATATTATACTATAATATAACTTTAATATATACCATAATATATACTGTAATATAACTGTAATATTTTCATGTATTGAATCACATTTTATTAGCGTTAAAAAAAGCATTATTTACCACAATAAACTTCGGGGTTAGCTATGTAACCCTGTTCCCTGAGAAGGGAATGAGACGTTGCATTTAGCATAACAAGGCCTGCCACGATCAGGTGATGCTGCAATTAAGCGCGTCGCATGATATATATATATATATGGCACCTGTGAACCACGCCGCCAGCCTCTATTTTCTGAAGCGAAGACGCAATTCACAGGCCTGCCCTGGTATGACAGTGCTATGCAACGTCTCGTTCCATTCTCAGGAAACAGGGTTACATGCGTAACTTTGATGTTGCATTTAGCATAACAGTATGGGAACGGGAATACCCACTCCGTCATACAGAGGGTACGGCCTGTTCAAAAATACCCAAGCCCAAGTGTCGCTGCAAGCCCAGGGTGGAATGGATGTCCAGGCTGTAATAATGAATGAATGTGTGTGGCGTAGACCACCCTGCAGCTGCACACACAAGATATAAACTGGACCTGGTAACCATTTCTATGGTAGAAATCATAATCATAATAATAAGAATAATCCAACAGCATGGTTTTATGAATATGGCTTATGCATGGTTTTCCCCCAGAAGCCTGATATTTTGTCATGCACTTCTGGAAGACAGGGGAGATTCTACAGTGTGAGGGATTTACTTTCACTGGCTCATCCAGCCTTAGTAATCACTTCAAGCAGCTCTTTATATGCTGCTCTCAGTTTTTAACACATCCTTCTAACTCCTTGGAGTCAGAGAGGAATTATTACCTTTTGAATTTCAATAGCGGAAGGAGTCGCCGCACCGCGAGCTCCAAAATCCAGCGGAGAGCGAGTCACAAGCCGAGCTGCTTAATGTAGGCGTTACCATGTGCAGCCTCTAGAGGCTGCCATTGCATGCTACACTCCTAAACACTTCACCCAGCAAGTGTGCGCTATTCCCGTGATGAAACAGGAGCAAGCCGTAACACACTTCCTGAATTCTTTCTCGCTCATTACGTACTTCTCTTTTCCTTTAAAAAATGGATAGAAAAGTTTAGAGATTTTGAGAAAATATCGAGTAGAAATGAAGCGTTGTTGTTGTCACACAAACAACAGGCATGCAGTCTCGCTGAAGATAATAAGGCTGGCGCGGTGCTTCACAGGTGCTATATATATATATATATATATATATATATATATATATATATATATATATATATATATATATATATCATGCGACACGCTTACTTGCCATGTCACCTGATCAAGGCAAGCCTATAAGTAGAGGCATGATTTTACACAAGCTTCAGATACTGTTCACGCATGCAAGTGTCATGAATTGAGGTCGAGGCAGAAGCAATCGCAGATATTAACATTTAGTAAACAAACATACAACAAAACAAAGACATGAAGACAACTTGGCATAACACCGTGACATAGAAGTCAAAAGTCTAAGACAAAGAAAGACAGGAAAACAGTGCAGACAATGACTATATATACAAGTGCTCACTACCTGTCACATGACCGGCAGGTGGTCATGTGACAGGTAGTGAAGTGCAGTGGCTGATGGGAACTGGAGTCCAGAGTTTCTTGATACATGACAGCAAGGCAGCGAAGGACTGGTAGCAGAGAAACCAGCATGAACTAAACTAACAACCCTAAACATGGACTTGGACTATGACTATCTCATTCACTATGAAATGCATTCACCTAAATCTAACTCGATATTCCACGTTGTGTGCTGGGAGGCACGCGGTATATATATACGGATGTAATCAGCTTCGTAATGGCTGACAGCTGAGGGAAATTCAGACACACATGAAACAACCAATGATAGGACGGGGAGGAGACATAACAGAAACATAAACAATTGCATGTGTAGAAATGTCACGATTGTCCACAAGGGAAAAGCAGGTGCTCGCGCACATGCTCTTGCACGCGCGCTCACATGCTCCACAGCACGCTGCTCAAAGGGGAACTTGTGACAATAATAAGGCTGGCGGCCTGCTTTACAGGTGCCATACATACACACACACACACATATATATATATATATATATATATATATATATATATATATATATATATATATATATATATATATATATATATATATATATATATCAATCATGCCACGCACTTACTTTCCATATCACCTGATCAAGGCAGGCCTATAAGTAGAGGCATGATTTACACAATCTTCAGATACTGTTCACGTGTTACGGACTGTAGTTGGAGGCGGATGCAGGTGCATTTCAAAGTCTTTATTGAACTTAAACATACAACTGAAAGCAAACGTGGTCCTTACCGGGACACATGAAAACATGGCATGGAAACAATATCCTCTTAGCATAAACAAACACTAGACATAATCAACTACTACAACTAACATTAACACGGATAATAACGAGCTCCGTAAACCCAAGACTTTAAATATGGAACATAATCATGACTCAAAACACCAACACCTGTGATTAGATAAGTGAGTGAACCAAAACAATGTCATGTGGCCAGTCCGAAGACGAGTCACAGTGCCCTCTGCTGGCTGTGGTGTAACATCACGCAAGCAAGGCGTTCAAATACTGTTATGCTAAATGCAACATCTCGTTCCCTTTAAAGGGAACAGCATCTTATTGTGATTTTACACCAATTATCTTTCTCCCAAATTCAAATCAGATCAAACCTAATACTATGCTTTGATTGCTAGTCGGTTTGGGTTTTTTTTTTTAACATGTAACATAATAAAATTCTCCAAAACCCCAAAAAGCAATTGTAAAACTCATTCAGTCCTTTTGTTAAAAATACAGCGATGTGAGAAACTTTATCCAAATGGGGACAGTGTACGACATCCAGCATTTATTTTCTCTTTTTGTTTGTTGCTCCAAATTTGGAGAACATGTGGCATTTCTGCAGCATTAAAGCTTGTACTTTTTTAGATTATTGTTGTCTACTTCCATGTTCAGACCATGACAGGATAAACAGCACATGAACTCCCTGTTTGTGTGGACAACAATAACTCATATAGACATTTACATTTTAGACACTGAGTCCGTTTTTAAAATGACACCAGGATTTCCACTGAGGGCATTTAACCCTTGAGTAGAAAATTATATTTTAAAATTCATGCACTTACAACACAGATCAAGTGTTCTCCGGTATCCATCTCTCTCCTTCTGTAACTGGTCTCTCGCTTTAGTCAGGGTGTTGAAACTGGTCTGTAACTGGTCTTTCGCTTTAGTCAGGGTGTTGTAACTGGTCTGTACCTGTTCTCTCTCTTTAGTCAGGGTGTTATACCTCGTCTGTACCTGTTCTCTCTCTTTAGTCAGGGTGTTGTACCTGGTCTGTAACTGGTCTCTCTCTTTAGTCAGGGTGTTGTAACTGGTCTGTACCTGTTCTCTCTCTTTAGTCAGGGTGTTGTACCTGGTCTGTAACTGGTCTCTCTCTATTGTCAGGTTGTTGTAACTGGTCTGTAACTGGTCTCTCTCTATTGTCAGGTTGTTGTAACTGGTCTGTAACTGGTTGTTTTCTGTATTCAGGATGGTGAATTTGATCCACAGCACCGTGACGGCAGTCAGCAGGAGAACACACAGCAGCGCCACACACACTGCAGTCAGTCTGTAATACCTGCTCAATGGAGTGTCTCCTCCTAAATGGAAATGGACACAAAAACACGTGTCTGAGTCACATTTAATCTCCAAATTTAGAACTAGCATTCACAGTCTGATCAGTGCCAAAGCCCTTCAACAGTGAACTGGAGAACATCTCATTAACTCCATCCAACTTCACTGTGAAACTCCTCCCTTTCCAGTAAACGCATGAAGTGATGGGAGGGGCTTTGGGATGGTTTTCTCCATTTCAACAAGTTGCTTCACAGTAACTGGTCTCATAAACAGAAAACACATTACTGTAATTAACATGAACTAAAGTCTGAAGATTAAAGCAAGATTTCTTAACTTATTGAATGTTATTAATTCATATTAACAGAATTAATTGACTGAATTCTAAAAAAAAAAAACTCTGTCACGTATTCCTCGTAATAAAGGTTAGGATGGATGCAAGTGCAGAAACGAAGTTTTAATAAAGAGAGGCAGGCAGACAAATCCAAATAATGAGACAATAGCATGGTCGAAAATACAGGAAAACAATCAGGGGAGCTGCAAACAGGCATAAACTAGGAAAAGCAAGAAACGAGAACAAGTAACAAGAAACTAGATCAATGAACATAAATCAAAATGTGGAACAAGGTATTAAGACTTGGTATGGTGATAATTACTCACCCTGCAAAGAGACACGAGGGGTGTAAATGACAAACGTAATCAGGGTGAAACAGAAGACAGCTGAAAACACTGATGACACACATACAGGAAACAAACAATACAGGGGCAGAGACAGGACATGGACCATAACAAAAATACATGTCGAAAGTAAACAAAGTCAATGTCACTGAAGACCCAAAAGCATCCATTCGCTAAGAGCTCGCACATCGGCTCATGTTTCGTGCTCACGCATTGGGTTTCTAAACATGCTGCCTGCTACAGTGCTAGCTCGAGGGGAAATCATGACAGAACCCCCCCGCCAAAGGCGCTCCTCCCGGAGCATCAGAAAACATCCCCCAGGAAGGTGGAGCATCGTGCTCCATCGACTCTGCAGGCTGAACTTGGTTGGCTGTGTAAACAGACTCGGGTTTGAGCAGAACTTGGTTGTCCAAGTCAACAGAATCAAGCGTGAGCAGAACCTGGTTGTCTGTGTCAGCAGACTCAGACATGAGCAAAACTTGGTTCGTTGTGACATTGGTTTCAGATGTGAGCATAACTTGGTTGGTTGTGACATCGGTTTCACATGTGAGCATAACTTGGTTGGTCATGATGTCAGTTTCAGGCATGAGGAGAACTTGGGTGGTCATGTCAACAGACTCTGGCGTGATCATAACTTGGTTGGTCATAACGTCGGTTTCAGACTGGAACTTGGCGTGGAAGGTCACCTCGTCGAGCCTTAGCTGGAACTTGCCGTGGGAAGTCGCCGCCTTGATCTCAGACAGGAACGTATCTTGGGAGGTCGTCTCTTCGACCTCGGACAGGAACTTGGTGTGAGAGGCCATCTTTTCGACCTCGGACAGAAACTCGGCTTGGGAGGCCGTCTCTTCGACCTGGGAAAGGAACTTCGCTTGAGTGGTCACCTCTTCGACCTCAGACAGGAATGTGTCTTGGGAGATCATCTCTTCGACCTCGAACAGGATCTTGACTTGAGAAGTCGTCTCTTAGACCTTGGACAGAAACTTGGCCAGTAGAATTGTTCAGTAGAAATGTTCAGTAGAAATGTTCAATAAAAATGAAACTTGGCTTCAGAGGTCGCCTCTTTAAACTCGGACAGAAACTTGACTTGGGAGGCCGTCTCTTTAACCTCGGACAGAAACTTGATTTGGGAGGTCATCTCTTCAACCTCGGAGAGAAACTTGGCTTGAGAGGCCGTTTCTTCGAGCTCGGACAGGATATTGGCTTGAGAGGTCATCTCTTCGACCTCGGAGAGGATGCCAGATCTCTTGCATAACTACATCTCAAAAACTGCACACAAGATTGCCCTAAAATATCTGAGCACTGCTGGCTGGTATTTAGACATTTATCTCAACACTATAAACAGTATCACACAAAAGTGAGTTACTCATGAATGTACTCACTTTTGTTTCCAGCGGTTTAGACATTAATGTTATTTTGAGTTATAATGAGTTATTTTGAGGGGACAGCAAATTTTGCACTGTTATGCAAGCTGTACGCTCACTATTTTACATTGCAGCAAAGTATAATTTCTTCAGTGTTGTCAAAACAAAAATGTGAGGGGTGTACTCACTTTTGTGAGATACTGTATAATATAAACGTTTTTATATTTTAACATTAACTGGATATGAAATACTCTACTAATATATTTTTCTGTGCAATATATACCTTTTTGTCAGCTCATCTTCACTTACATCTTTCAATGGTGTACTGGTGCTTTAATTCAGCGCGAGCAGCAGGCTAAAAATATTAGACTTAATTCCGAAACTCCCGCGTCACTGCTGCAGCAGTGGAGAGCTTACAGAGCTTACAAACAGCAGTTTTGTCATCATTCCACACAAGAGACATCATCTTTATACACAACATGAAATTAATATGTTTTTCCTGCCCTCTTGAACATGAAATGATTGTGTCTATGTGTGGACGTGACTGACAGGCTGCAGCTCTGTACTCTGTGTGTAATGAAATAAATGTGCTGCTGTCAGTAACGGAAGTCAGAGGAAGTTAAACATCAGAGTGTGAAAACATTTGAGCTACAATTCTTACACATACTGTAGATGTTCTTGTTAAAGTCCAGCAGTTTTATAAATATCAAAATATAGAAAAAAAGTATAATGATGTGTACATTGCAGATTCATCACATTTTTGTTTTTCATATCATTACACAAAGCGATTAGACTTTTCACCTGTTGCTTTTAAAATCTATGTATATATTTATAGTAGTTTGAATTCTGTCATTTGAATTAGTTGACACTTTCCTGCATTAGATCTGGAATTATCTGTAGATTTACTTTGTCAGAAGCTTTTATGCAGTTTTACTGTGACGTTGCATGATACATGGTCCACTGATCTAAGATCAGCATTAACCACTGCTCTCTTTTACACATAGAAGAAAAAGTACATAGAACAATCCAAAGGAGTGCACACACATGCACACACTAATACACACATGCATGTAAAGAGGGCAGGACATTTATTTACTATTTACTTTGTAACAGTAGGTTTTCCCCTCATGGGAGACTCTTCAGGACAGAGAAGTTTGTGCTTTGTGGTTTTTCAGTAACATGCCGACAGAAGGGCTGTTTATAGCTGTTATGACGTAAGCGATAACAGGAACTAACTTCTGTCACATATGTTCAACAATATTAAGCATAACTATAAATGGATAAAAAGTGTGTCCTTCTTTTATTAGAAGTACTGTAAGCACAGACAAATCTCTCTGAGACACGGACACAATTAGGATCAAAATAAATAAATAAATCAGAAGACACGGGCATTGCAAATGGTCTGCACCTAAAGTGGCAAGAAAAAGTATGTGAACCCATTGGAATTTCATGGTTTTCTGAATAAATTTGTCATAAGATGTGATCTGATCTTCATCTAAGTCAAGGGTATTGACAAATATAATGTGCCTAAAAGAATAACACACACACACAAAAATCTGATCTTTCATGTTTGTATTGAGAACAACCAAAAAAACATCATAGTGCTTGTGGAAAAAGTATGTGAACCCTTGAGTTAATGACCTCAAAAAACCATTTTTTTTGCCCACCTGGAGTCTCATTAAGAAAATGTGGACTACACAAATGTGGACTACACAATGTGGAGGTGTGGACTACAGCTACTTTGACTGATCAAAACCCCTCAAACTTTTGGAGTTTGCTCTGCACAATAAGCACATGCTTATGTGAGCCATGCCTCGCCAAAAAGAGCTTTCAGAGGATCTACGAGCAAGAATAGTTGATTTACATAAAGCTGGCAATGGTCACAAAGTGATTTCAAAGACTTAAAAAATTCACCAGTCTACAGTTAGGTAAACATTCTACAAATGGAGACACTTTGGGACTGTTGCTACTCCACCAAGAATTGAGCGCCTAGTCAAAATGACACCAAGAGCACATCGAAGACTCATCAATGAGGTAAAGAAACAACCCCGAATGACAGCCAAAGATTTGAAGGCATCATTGGAGCTGGCTAACATCTCTGTTCATGAGTCTACAATACGCAAAACATTGAACAAGCAGGGTATCTACGGCAGGACACCATGATGGAAGCCACTGCTTACTAAAAAGAACATTCCTGCATGCCTGAAGTTTGCAAAAGAGCACATTGACACTCCACAGTGGTATTGGCAACATGTTTTGTGGACTGATGATTCTAAGATTGAGCTATTTGGAAAAACCACACAGCACTACATCTGGAGTAGAAAGAGCATGGCATATCATCATGAAAACATCATCCCAACCGTAAAGAATGGCAGAGGAAAAATCATGATTTGGGCCTGCTTTGCTGCATCAGGGCCTTGCCAGCTTGCAATTGTGGCAGGGTAAGTAATTTGGCTATCCAATTGGTTCTGCTTGGGATATTGGTTCGGCAGACCAAAAGGATGAGAGCTACTCGATTATTTATGGATCCTTATTTTGGTAAGCGGATAGGTGTCTTGGTGATTCCGAGTCCCTTGCTCCCTATGGCATTTCCGGTTCGCACTTCCGTTCAGGTACGTTCAGGCTTTGTCACGGCGTAATGAAGTGAACACCTCAATGCTAATTTGTTATTTTTATAGTTTTAGAGCGCGCTGGTGGTGCATGCATTGTGGCGAATTGGCGACAGAGATCATGTAAAGTGATCGCAACTTTTAGCTGATGGCTGAATTATGTGTATGTATATCGAGCCGCGGTACCTGTGAGTAATCATGCAACTTTGCGTTCGGTGTTTGTTCAACCCAATGGTAAGTGCACTTCTCCCTTTTCCACATTGGGACTTGGGAGATTTAGGTTGGCTCTGATCTTCGTGTGAAGGTGAGAGTGGGGAGTTGAGCTAAGTCTTCTCTTTTACAAACCCCTAGCTGAAGATGCTACATGTGACAAAACTGCTGTTTTGATTATTGTATTGTTTTGCTTTTACTTACTGTTTTGCTTCAACAATTGTTTTGTCTTAACTCTGGTTTTTGTTTAATGGTCATTTTCTGCGTTTGACTTATTGTTATGGCTTTATGTATTTTGTTTTTCTTTAGTTTTGGATGTATGTCTGGTTTGTTTTGTAACCACATAGTAAAAGAGTGAGCAGTCTGAGAGTGGTAAAATTAGTGTTTCCTAGCTTCAAACCTGTTTCAGGTTTGTTATTCCACCTAAACACTTTACTACTGAGAGGGTTTATGTTAAGCCTTACTGTCTCCATGCTATAGTGGCCATAATTGTCCTTTGTACTGTTTGCCATAATTCTGGTTCTGCTTGGGTGTTGTCAACTGCCTCCATTTCCATGGGTGTTATAGCCACCATACCACAGTGTCTGAAATATTTTGTCTTCCTGTGTCTTGTTGTTTAGTGTTTGTATAAACTTTCTCTCCAGTAGCCAGTGAGTCTTGGTGGGACTGGGAGGCTAGCTGCATTTATTCGGTGTTGTGCTTCACAGCGTGCTCAGTGAACTTCATTATGGTGTAGGTAGTGTGATTTTTGGTGTGACTTGCAGTGGGTTTGGATGACCTCCCGGGTTGTAGCTGGGCTGCCTTATCCCTGCCAAGCCTAGGCCTGGAGAAGTTCTTAGTTTTAAAACGCTTACTGTGCTTCATGGGAAAGCAATTTTATATTTTTAAGTCAAGTTTTAAATGATGCTCAAGTGTCATAATAAAATATAAATTTATTTGTACTCATGTCTCACTCTCATGTTCCTTGCCCAGATTGGTGAAACTTATCTGAGTGCCTTTTGTTTGGGAGTATTTCCCTGGTTCTCCCCCAGGGTGGCGTAGTTGGATTTACTGAATTTGGGACAAACGTCTCCCTCCAATTGGGAATATTGCCACGTTCTGGTGTGGTCGGCAGGGTAGATATCTCCCTCCACTTCAGAGAGAATAACCGCCACACAATCATTGAGGGGTATGATGAATTCCCAAGTATATCAGACAATTCTTCAGGATAATGTGAGAATGTCTGTACGTCTGAACTTGTGTAGAAGTTGGGTTATGCAACAGGACAATGACACAAAACACCGGAGAAACTCCACAACAGAATGGCTTCAGAAAAACAAAATCCACCTTTTGGAGTGGCCAAGCCAGAGCCCAGACCTCAACCCAATAGAGATGCTATGGAATGACTTGAAGAAAGCCATACACGTGAGATGTCCAAAGAATATGACCAAATAAAGCAGTTCTGCAGGAAGAATTGGCTAAAATTCCTCCTGAACGATGTGCAGGTCTGATCCACAGCTAGAGGAAGCGCCTGGTTGAGGTTATTGCTGCCAAGGGGGGTCAACCAGTTATTAATTCTAAGGGTTCACTTACTTTTTCCACTGCCATTTTGAATGTTGAATGAGTGTGTTCAATAAAGGCATGAAAGATCAGATTTTTTTGTGTTATTCTTTTAGGCACATTATATTTGTCAATACCCCCGACTTAGATGAAGATCAGATCACATTTTATTCAGAAAACCATGAAATTCCAAAAGGTTCACATACTTTTTCTTGCTACTGTATAATGGGTATACAACCAGGTACGTTAAATAAACACTTTCATCATTGTATTATCTCTCCAATTTAAAAGAAAGCTGTCAGTCAGCTCATCTCACTCTTCCTGTTTTTGGAAGTGTTTTTGGAGGAGTTTGGAGAACCAGGACAGAACTATGATCAGTTGCTGGAGGAAGTGAATGTGGCGGAGCGCCCATTCCCCAGGTATTATGGGCAGGTGAGCACTCCAGAGGAGACAGACAAGACCTCCACCGCTCATCCAGGGAAGCGAGTTCCGCTCATCTCCAAGTTTCCAGACCAAGCTAAGTCTCCAGCCCCTACCATGCCTCAGGTCCATGTCCCGGTCCAGACCAAGCCACAAGTCCAAGTTACCATGCATCCTGCTAAACAGAATCCATTCATCTCCAAGTCTGCCGACCCAATTCACAAGGTTCCACTTACAGCCAAGTTCCAAGTTCAAGCTCCAGTCACAGCCAAGCCTCATGTTCCAGTCACAATCACTCAGGCTAAGAGGGAAATGGTGGAAAAAATTAGCAGAATGCAGTTGGAGTTGGAGAGTTTGAGGAGCCCTCTGTCTGAAATGGAGAAGAAATGCATCGAAGCTACTAAAGAATGCTCATCCGTGGAGTTGAGACACTCCGGAAACGGGTTCTGAGCATTCGGCTCTGTCGACTAGAGGATGAACGAAACCAACTAAAGCAGCTTCTGGAGGAGGAGAAGGATAAAGGGAAAATTACAGAGACCCAGCTTCACCAAATCCAGACTCGGTCTCAAGCTCACAGCGTCCAGGTCCAGACACAGTCTCAAGCTCACGACGTCCAGGCCCAGACACAGTCTCAAGCTCACGACGCTCAAGTCCAGACACAGCCTCAAGCTCACAGCGTCCAGGTCCAGACACAGCCTCAAGCTCACAGTGTCCAGGTCCAGACACAGCCTCAAGCTCACAGCGTCCAGGTCCAGACACAGCCTCAAGCTCACAGCGTCCAGGTCCAGACACAGTCTCAAGCTCACAGCGTCCAGGTCCAGACTCAGTCTCAAGCTCACGACGTCCAGGTCCAGACTCAGTCTCAAGCTCACGATGTCCAAGTCCAGACTCAGTCTCAAGCTCACGACGCCCAAGTCCAGATTCAGTCTCAAGCTCACGACGCCCAAGTCCAGATTCAGTCTCAAGCTCACGACGCCCAAGTCCAGACACAATCTCAAGCTCACAGCGTCCAGGTCCAGACTCAGTCTCAAGCTCACGACATCCCAGTCACCGCCAAGCCTCACGGCCCGTTGGTAATCGCTCAGAGTAAAAAGGAGTCAGGTCGACAGGAGGGGGAATCTGGGGTCGGGACTGAGACCGGCTCCCACCCTCCCTCCCCGTTCTAGATGCCTGCTCAGCCTCCACGTCCTGCTGGGGATGCCGCTCAGCCTTCCTGCTCTGCTGAGGACGCCGCTCAGCCTTCCTGCTCTGCTGAGGGCGCCGCTCAGCCTCCACGTCCGGCTGAGGACGTTGCTAGGCCTTCCTGCTCTGCGGTGGATGTCGCTCGGCCTTCATGCTCGGCTGTGGACGTCGCTCGGCCTTCATGCTCGGCTGTGGACGTCGCTCGGCCTTCCTGTTCGGCTGAGGTCGTCTCTCCGCCATGCTCCGCGGAAGACGTCGCCCCTTGGGTCGCTCCCCCTTCCTGCTCCACGGAGGACATCGCTCCACCCCTGGGCTCAGCGGAGGGCATCGTTCCTCCCTTGAGCCTCACGGAGAACTTCGCTCCTTCCCCTGGCCTCGCGGAGATCCTCGCTCCCCCCTGGAGCCTCGCGGAGAACCTCGCTCCCCCCTGGAGCCTCACGGAGATCCTCGCTCCCCCCTGGAGCCTCACGGAAAACCTCGCTCCCCCCTGGAGCCTCGCGGTGAACTTTGCTCCGCGTCCCTACTTCGCCAGAAACATCGTGCGGTTTCCTGGCTCTGCTTGGGACATTCAGCCCAGGGGCCCGGGGCCGCCGGTGATATGGGATGTTTCATGGCACTCCGGGAGGAGTGCCCGTGGGGGGGGACTCTGTCACGGTTCCCCCTTGACGCAGCATGCTCGCGCGCGTTTGCGCATGCGTGTTGCGACTTCTGAACTTGAGCTCTTTGTTTTCGTTTCTGTCAATGGCTGGGAGTACACGTGTGTTTTGTTTATGTTCGTCATGACCCCGCCCCGTGTCTCTCATAGGTTGTATCCCCATGTGTCTGAACTACTCCCAGCTGAATTTGGTTTACGTTGATTCATGCCGGTATATATACTACGCGCCGTACTAGACACGGCGCGGTTAATTAAACTGAGTAAACTTGTTAAACTTACTAAACGTAGTTCCTTGTTAGTTATAGTTCACGCTGGGTTATCCGCTCCCAGATCTTTATCATAGCTCTCGTTCATGTTTATGCTGATGTTCATGTTTGTGTATCGACCCTGTTTTTCCGTGCCACAACCTTGATCTCTGCCTTGCCCTTTATATGCCTGTTTGCCGTTCGCCTGACCTTCGCCTGTTTTTGGATTATGTTTCTGGATCATGTTTTGGGATTTGTCTGCTCTCCTCACATGTAAATAAACATCACTCGTTCTTAAGTGCGCTTACCTCCTTCCTTCATACGCTCCGTC
Source organism: Ameiurus melas (assembly GCA_012411365.1). Taxonomy (NCBI): domain Eukaryota; kingdom Metazoa; phylum Chordata; class Actinopteri; order Siluriformes; family Ictaluridae; genus Ameiurus; species Ameiurus melas. The sequence continues at coordinate 15,433,352 of CM022778.1, read as the reverse complement.
ACGACGTGTGACAGGAAGAAAGTGGAAGATTTGGAGAGAGAATTGATGTCGTATAAAGAAATAAGGTAGTACAAAGTAAGTAGTAGCAATTTTCGGGTGAAAAAATTAAGAAAATGAAGAAATGTTTAAAAACTGTTGTTCTTTACAAAGTCAAAACTAGTATACAACAGCACATTGATGTAACTGAACTGAATCTTTTTGGATTGGGCCTGAGTTTGAATTGATTTGATGCAAAACTGTTGATTGCTTTCAGTTCAAGTAACATAGCGTCTTTGTAAAACAAGAAACAAATCCATTTCCTTCAAGTTTACAGATTTTTTATGCCTTTGTTTTTAATGGATGGTCACATTTTACAAAAGTAAATTAATTTCAGTAGATCAGTGCATATACACATATTTATGAGTTTGAGTGAATTGTACCTGATTTCTCAGATTGCTTGAAACTTCCTGTCCTTTGGATCTCCAAATTGTCCTCATTCGCATAAACATCTTCATAAGCGTGCTCACTGTCACTGGAATCAGCTCCGTCGTCTGCTGTACCTTCTGCATTTGCATAAATCTCCTCACTCATCTCCATTCTTCTCTTTACAGTAATCCTGAACTTTCAGTGAAGTAGTTATCAGTCCTTATAGACGCACTTACATTGATATTTAATTGTATAAAACTACACTCGAGTGGCCGTCTGAAGGAACACTGCCTAAGTGTCTGCGTGTGTTGCTGTTATGTTGAAAGCCTATTTCCTGTTTTATTCATTTTAAACATGCAGCTAGCAACAAGTATGACCAATGTGTCATTGTTGGGTGTGAAACTGACACTCAGTGAAGACTCTTTAATCAGAAAGGCCTTAATGCAGATGTGACACTATGGAAAATGTCACTACACAGTCTCTACACAGACTTCCTGATGAGGCGTGTACCAAGTATTTTTTTAGTATGAAGTTAATCATGATGATTTTAAATGTTTTTCACTGATTACTATTACAATCATACTACATAAAAAGTACAGTCAGACAAAATCATGATGAATTAATACAGTTATTTCAGCAGTGTTGATTTCTTGAATCTGATTGGTCAGTAGATGAATAATTTTAAATATAATTTTTAATAACTCTGAATAATTTTCTATAACAGCAGATCTGACAGTAGTTCCAGTTGCACAGCATTTCTATATTAATGCACTCCTGCTAGTAAGTTAATGTTTCTATAGTGTTCTGATGTTTTCACACTTTCATACAGGAAGCTACTGCTTTTTGCTCTCTTCCTTTACTGGCAGCCTATTAATAGACTATTAATAGTCTTTATCTTGATGCAAAACTAATCATTATTAGGAAACCCATAACTTTACAAGACTAGAGTACAACTGATGCTCTTTGACGACTAATGTACACATTTGTAATCTTATTTTATGAGTCCGTTCTTTTCACTTCCTATATTACAAGTAAGAAATTGACTACACATGTTTAACAGCCCAGACTGGGGCTGCATCTTCAGCCACCAGAGGGAGGCACAGGAGTACTCTGTAATTAATGGGGAGGAATGAGCTACTTCTGACCCCCTGGCCAGGGGCACCAGTGGGGGTAGGAGGGGGGAGGGGATAAGGATGATTCTAAGGGCCCTGGTCAGACAGGGGACCCAGCAGAACACCATACTTTCATGTATAATTTTGGTATTTAAATGGAATCTTTGCACAATAATCTATTAAGAAGCTGGCTATAATGAATGCCCTCAGACTGCCAAGTGCATGTGTGTGTTCACATATTATTCAGAAGCGTGGCATTTCACAGTTGTGAGTCGTTACTCTTGTAGTCTTGTTGACGTTGCTCTGCTTACGTGTTCCTCTGAGGACGTCGCTCTGCTTACCTGTTCCACTAAGGACATCACTCTGCTTACTTGTTCTACTGAGGATGTTGCGTTGCTTTCTTGCTCCACTGAGGGCGCTGCCCAGTCTCCTGGTTCAGTTGGGGACATTTTGCCCAGGGGGCCAGGACCACCAGAGGGAGGGAGTGTATTTTGGGCGCTCTGGGAGAAGCGCCCTTCGGGTGGTGTTTCTGTCATGAAATCAGTATGGGAACTCTGAACTACAGTTCCCAACAGCCACTGCTTCACAACCACCTGCACCTGATTCACGTTCCTGGTAATTAGTACTCTTGTATACAGTCACAGTTTGCAATGCACTCTTTGTCTCACGTTATCGTCTCACTATGCCTTTGTCTTTACTGCCATATTTTGTTTTTGCCACAGTTTTTTGCCTTGTGTTAATGTATTTCGTATGTCTGTTTTTTATTAAATGCTTAAGAATCTGTGCTTGCTTCCGTCTCCAACTTTGATAAGTGATGATAAGCTAAGGATGGAAAAGGTCCAAGCGATGATAAAACTAGTCCAGTGTTGGATTGAGCTTCCACACATAATCCACACATAACCTTAGTGCACCATCAGCTTTGCACACTAGCACCATTGGAGAGGCATGAGCACTAACACTCTCCTGAATAACACCCTTCTTCAACAACCTAACAATGTGCTCTCTAACCTCCTGATATTGGTTAGGGGAATTCCCCTGTATGGCTGGTTCACTGGTACGTATCATTCAGATGTATCTCATGTCGAACCATGTTGGTATAACCCAAATCCTCATCCTCCAACGCAAACACATGTGAGTACTTACTCAGCACTGCTTTAAACTGGACCTGCAGTTCAGGCGTACCTCCCATACTGATCTGGTCAAAAAGTGACTTGACCAGAGATTTACAACCGTGATTTGCACCTATCGTGACCTGCTCTGTGTCTGCAGAAATCCTCTGAAACCTCACTGGAGCTCTCTACTGCAGCTGGAGCTGTCTACTGCAGACAACACTCCCAGGCAGAACCTAGGCTGAAGCCAAAGGTCTTCCTGTGACAGGTTAAGCACCCTTACTGATCACACAGGTAACTCAGACGTGACTAATGTAGGCAAACTACCAAACCTTCTGGTAAAGCAACTCAACAGTATAATCTGTATATAAAAGTGCAGAAATCCATGAAGTTTTATCATTTGAAATTAAAAGTCCATGGCTACGTTCAAAACACAAGCATAACACAAGTATGATCTGAACACAAGTATGATCTAATTGTAATCAGAACGACGAGCAAGGTCCAAAAAAGTGAGTAAAGAGAGGAAAGAGATTGCTGCCGCAATCATGATAGATCCCTCTGTCACAATCATATTTCTGCTAACAGGAATGCTTATGTTTTTGCATTCCAAATTCTGCTAATATTTCTTTAAAAAAAAAGCTGGTGTACCCACAAACGGGTACAATGTAGATCAATGTGGCAATCTCATCTCCAGAGCTTCAGCATGAGACCCAAGAGGTGGTCTCACCTGTAGGGCACCAACCAGAGATCAACTTAGTAACCTCATCTCCAGAGCTTCAGCCCAAGACCCAAAAGGTGCTCTCACATGTAGAGCTCCAGCTAGAGGTCAATGTGTCAAGCTCACTGGCAGAGCTCCAGCTCAAGAGGACCAAGAGGCGGTCTAATTTCCAGAGCTCCAGACCGAGAAAGAAGTGGCTTCACCTGCAAAGCTCCAGCCAGAAGTCAACGTGGTGACCGCATCTCCAGAGACCCAGGAAATGGTCTCACCTGCTGAGCTCCAGTCGGAGGTCAAGGTGGCGACCTCCTCACCCCAGGTGATGTTGCCCCACCTTCCTGTTCAGCTGAGGACATTACTCTGCCATCCTTTTCTGCTGCGGAAGCCGTCCTTCCTCCATGTTCTGCTGAAAGCATCGCTCCACACTCAAGAAAGGCTGACAAGACGTCTCACCAAGTCAAGCTCCTGTCTGAAGCTGACGACAGAGCTCCACAAGCCTGGGTCTTGGCCAGACTCTGAGGAACCTGCTATTTGTTGGACAATGCCTGCCTCGGGACCTGAGGGGCTGTGAGAACATTTCTCCCAGAGGGCCAGGACAACTGGGAGAGGAATTGTTTTCTGGCCCTCTGGGAGTAGTGCCCTTGTTGGCGGGTGGGTGTGTCGGGGGGCTCGGTCATCCCTATGTTTCACACTTTGGATTCATTTGGATTCATCTGACAAGACTCATTACAAGTACAGAGTAAATAGGGAGAATGAACAGAAGAATATGACAAATAAGTAACAGGCTCAAATAAGTAACAGACCTCAAGAAATAGAGAGAGTGGCTAGGTTTACAAGGCGAGGCCAATCTAGTACAGAGGAAGGACTAGAGTATAGCGCTAGTTTTCAAACACCGGAAATTACCTGTGAAGTCTTTTGCTAGGACTTTTAAACAAAGACTGAGCGCATGAGACCCTGCGTGCTACTATTAAGTAGCCAGGAGGACAGGAGTAGCTCATTACTGCAATGCTAGCTTCTGTCTCTCTAATGCTCCTGATTAATTCGGAGTGGTTCTGTAGGATATTTCTAACTTGTAATAAACTTGTCTTCTTTTCCATCCACGCTAAGTATTGTATCGGGCGACGAGAGAGAATTCCCTCCCGTCATTTCCATAGCGGTTTTTACGGGGACGGGTTGCTAGCCTAACGCCCAACCCTTCCTTTTGCATTCTGGCTTGGGACTGGCAATGGCAGACTCTCACACACCCATTCACGGAGCGACTTTGTTTGCATGACTTGTTCTAGCCTTAGCCTTACTCACAGTCATAGTTCTAGTCATAGTCATAGCCATAGCCAAGTTAGCTTTAGCCTTAGCCATAGTCAGTAAGCATAGCTTAGTTTAGGAGTTCCGTTTCTATTGTTTTGTTTTTCACTCAACACTGTAAATAAAACATCACCGTTTCACTGCGATTGCATCCTGCCTACTTCCTTCTCGTCATGCCACGTGACAGCGTCACTGCTGCATTAAGGCCTTTCTGCTTTAAGAGTCTTCACAGAGTGTCAGTTTCACACCTGAAAATGACACTCTGATCATACTTATTGCCAGCTGCAAGATTAAAATGCATAAAACAGGAAATACGTTTTCAACATAACAGCAACACACACAGTTGCTTAGGCAGTGTTCCTTCAGACGTCGACTCGGAGTGTAGTTTTAAACAATTAAATATCAGTATAAGTGCGTCTATAAGGACTGATAACTACTTCACTGAAAGATCAGGATTACTGTAAACAGAAGAATGGAGATGATTGAGGAGATTTATGCAAATGCAGAAGGTACAGCAGACGACAGAGCTGATTCCAGTGACGGTGAGAACTCTTATGAAGATGTTTATGCGAATGAAGAGAATCTGGAGACCCAGAGGACCGGAAGCTTCAAGCAATCTGAGAACTCAGGTAAAATACACTCAAATTCATAAATATGTGTATATGTACTGATCTACTGAATTTAATTTACTTGTGTAAAATGTGGCCATCCATTAAAAAAGAAAGGCTTCAAGAATCTGTACTCTTGAACCAGATGGAGTTATTTGTTTTGTTATATGTTACTTGAATTGATAGAACCCCTGGTTCCTTCCCTTATATGTTCTCAGATGTTTTGTGTTACAACCCTGATTATGTTCATTATTTAAACCCCTCATGTGTCTTTGTTCAGATGTGAAGTATTACACTCAGTTGCACATTGTCTCTGCCGTGTTCCAAGCCTTGTTCCTCATTTCCGTGTAATTGTTTTGATCCTGATCGTGTCCTTGTTATTTAACTCTGGTTTGCCAAGTTAATGCCCCGTTTGCCGATCGTCTGACCTTCTGAATGTTTCTGACCATGCTATTGATTCACGTTTTGGATTCATCTGCCTGGTTTCCTCAATAAAGCTCTTAACTGCACATGCATCCTGCATCTCCTCCCTGACCAGCTGCTACAATCATTTTCTTAAATAACTAAACTGTACTACAGTAGTGTGTGTACACACAAACTCAACACGCACAGTCCTTTCATACACATTTACCTATGGAACTTTTTTTTTATGTATTTTTTTTGTGTTTTGATTCTTTCATGAAGATTTCTAAATATTCATTTGGACACACACGTCTCTGTATCTGTTCTTCCATTAGGATTCAACACTGAAGGAGGCAGGTGTTACAGACTGACTGCAGTGTGTGTGCTGTTGCTGTGCGTTTTTCTGCTGACCGCCATCACAGTGCTGTGGATCAAATTCACCAACTTGAATACACAGATAGACCAGACAGACCAGTTACAACAACCTGACTATAGAGAGAGACCAGTTACAGACCAGTTACAACAACCTGACTATAGAGAGAGACCAGTTACAGACCAGTTACAACAACCTGACTACAGAGAGAGACCAGTTACAGACCAGTTACAACAACCTGACTATAGAGAGAGACCAGTTACAGACCAGTTACAACAACCTGACTACAGAGAGAGACCAGTTACAGAAGAGGTACAACACCCTTTCTGAAAAGAGAGACCAGTGTAGTAAAATGTTGGTTACAGGTGAGCAATTAATAATTTATCAAAATCTATTAAACATGTACATTTAAAAATGGGTATTAATGAAACACTGAGTGCTTTATGTTCTACTGTGTGATCATATCTTGTTAAACAAGGATGGAGAGTCGTCAGCTCCCGTCTTCACTACATCTCTACTGAGAAGAAGAGTTGGACTGAGAGCAGAGAGGACTGCAGAGAGAGAGGAGCAGACCTGGTGATCATAAACAGTAAAGAGGAACAACAGGTGTGTGTGTGTGTGTGTGTGTGTGTGTGTGTGTGTGTGTGTGTGTGTGTGTAAGTTGGAGAAAGTCTAAACCATTGTAATTTTTTCATATTGTTTTCTCAATCTCAGGACTTCATCATTAGGCATCTGGGCAACAATAAGGCTTGGATTGGTCTGAGTGGTTGGAGACACAGAGGGAGAGTGGAAGTGGGTGGACAGGACAGAATTGAAGAGCGGCACTGGGTAAGAAACTGAAACTAATTCAGTGTCTTTGTCTATTTATCAGACTGTCTCACCAGGTGTGAATTTCCTGTACACTGCAGCAGATGGATTAAAGCCAAGCTAACATTATCTCCTGTAATATTCTTATTGGTCAAAGTTATGGAGCTGTATTATTATTATTAAAAGTTTTATTATTAAATTATTATCAATCTCAGCGAGGTGAATGTATGGAATTGAAGAAAACTGAACACTGGTTCTGATTCTCTGACTTTCAGGTACTGGTACCTTTTGGTGAACCAAAAGATCAAGGTAAAAATGAAGACTTTGCTGAGATCTGGACTTTTCCAGATAAGGCCTGGAATGACAGAGCATGCTCTGATGAACAATGGTGGATCTGTGAAAAAAATCTTTTTTAGTGGTAATTTTAGATCCGAAGGCAATATTATAAAATACTTGCACACATTTATCAAATGTATGTAATGAGCAGTTGGACCCTTTGTAACTATCATTTATAAAGAGCTGTTTATCATGTGACCCTCTCAATTAACCTGCTCATGCAGAACTACCACATGTTAATTCACCCATTTCATATTTATTTCATATAATTCTTATAGATTTCAGTAAAATAAAGTGCACAGATTAACAAGGCCATTTCATATTTATTTCATATAATTCTTAACAAGGCAAGGATTTTCTTAGACACCATAAATACTTTTAGATATTTTCTTAAGATATGATCAGTCCCCCGCGCGGGAAAAAAAAAAAAAAAAAATAAAAAAAATGTGTGTGTAATATATAAAAAAAAAAAAAAAAAAAAAAAAAAAAAAAAAAACACAATTTTTTTGTAAAAAAAAAAAAGCAAAAGAGGGGGGGGGGCATGTTCATGCCCCATCAAACTGAAATTTTTTTTTCCTTACAAAACACAGCATGTCTCTGTAGTGAGAGAAAAACGAAGGGCTTGTAAATACGAACTATCTTTTACTAGAAATGGACAATAAATAAAACTGATAGGAACATTGATCCGCTAATGTAGGGTGGGAGCATAATGTCCAATTACCATGAAATGATTTCTTTTTGCTTTAAATAGGTCAGAAATGGTCCAATCTGAAACTGAACTGAAAGCTGAAACCACTGAGGCCAGAGAGAAAGAAGAATGAGTTTAAAGCCTAAACTGTTTTATTATCATTATGATGATGATGGTAGTAATAATAATAATAATAATAATAATAATAAGTAATGGGGTGTTAACCAGTTCATGTGCATCATTATTTTTATTTAGATTATCTCAGATTCTGATACCTAAAGTAATGGAACATAAATGTTTATATGGCTGCTATTGTTTTATTGAAGGAAGTTGCATGGGTTATTGTCATTCAGAAATTCACTGAGGCTGCAGTAGTAATCTGGTAAAAAAGACATCGCCCTTCATTAACTAAAACAAAGCAACTTCTGCTAACACTTAAATGCATGTTTATTAGCGGCTATGTGACACAAACAGGGTTCAGTTTACTGCTTAGTCCGATTCACAATGTTGCTGACTCTCCAGCTATTTCAGCTAAAGCCAGCTAGTTGTTGCGACATGCCGCTCAGGGCCAGAACGGTCTTGTAGTCTCCTTTCATCTTCATTCTCCTTTCTTATCAGTTTTTTCAGATTTTTAAAATTTTTTAGGTGCGCATGGTGGCTTAGTGGTTAGCATGTTTGCCTCACACCTCCTCCTGGGTCCGGGGTTTGATTCCCACTGGGGCTCTGTGTGCGGAGTTCGCATGTTCTTCCCCTGCTTCGGGGGTTTCCTCCTCTGGGGGAGGAAACTGGAGCGTGTCTAAAGTGTCTGAATGGTGTGTGTATGTGATTGTGCCATGCGATGGACTGGCATTTGCCTGATGCTCCCTGGGATTGGCTCCAGGTTTCCTCACAACTCTGAAGAAGGAGTAAGTGGTAGAAGATGGGTGGATGAATGGATTAATTTTCTATAACAGCTCTGACAGTAGTTTAGCTGTGAGATAAATCACATGTTTATATTAATTTGCTAATTCTAATATAGCTGGTGAGGGGAAAAAGATGATAAAAAGTGTATCGGGGTATCAAGGTCAACTGAGCGTGACAGAACACTATTCCAGATAATTATTTGTGGACATCCATCCATCTTCTATAACGCTTTATCCATTTCAGGTCACGGGGAAACCTGAAGCCTATCCCAGGCAGCATCGGGCACAAGGCGGGGTACACCCTGGACAGGGTGCCAATTATTTGTGGACATAACATAACTTAAAATATTTATCTGTCTCATTTAGTATCATGGGGATGTGCTGAGGTAAAAATTGTACTGCAGCCACCCAATAGAGGGCCTCCGAGACATTTTGTGATTGCTATTTTTAATAAATAAATAAATGCATTTACTGGGTGGGCAAAAATATTGGGACATACAATCTTACACTAAAATGCATTTAAGTAAACTTTAAACTTGAGCCAAATATATTCTCTCTCTCTCTCTCTCTCTCTCTCTCTCTCTCACTTGTTCCTCCTTGCTGTTTATGATCGCCAGTCCTGCTCCTTTGCTCCTGCAGTCCTGTTTGCACTCCTCCCAGTTCCTCGTGTGATCAGACATGTAGTAAAAACTGGAGTCGAAGCTGAATCATGTCCCATGTTTATCTGTAGAGATATATGGAGAGAATTTACTGAGATCAAAACACACAGTTTCTGAACTATTGCTTGCATACAGACATGACACCACAAACTCTATAGATCAAAATATACCATAATATATACTGTAATATAACTGTAATATATACCATAATATATATATATATTGCAATATAATTGTAGTTCAAGTTGAAACACTTCCATTTATCTATAGAGAGAAATAGAGAGAATTTACTGAGATCAAACATTGATCTATTGCAACTATTGCTTGCATACAGACATGACTTGTATTTCACCACAAACCCTATAGATTAAAATATACCATAATATATACTGTAATATAACTGTAATATATATACTTAATCACATTTTATGAGCGTTTTTAACAAATATTTATTTTCCACAAAAAAAGGCATCTTATTGTGATTTTACACCAATTATCTTTCTCCCACATTTAAATCAGATAAAACTTAATAATTTTCTTTGATTATTATTTGGTTTGGGGTTTTAGTCATTGTAAAACCTCGTTCAGTCTTTTTGTCAGAAATACAGCGATGTGAGAAACTTTATCCAAATGGGGACAGTGTACTGCATCCAGCATTTATTTTCTCTTTTTGTTTATTGCTCCAAATTTGGAGAACACGTGGCATTTCTGCAGCATTAAAGCTTGTACTTTTGTAGGTTATTGTCACACCTCGTGACGGAGCGGATGAAGGAAGGAGGTAAGCGCACTTAAGAACGAGTGTAGTTTATTTACAAGAGGCAGGCAGACAAATCCAAAACGTAATCCAAAGGCGTAGTCAGAAAACAAGCGAAGGTCAGGCGAACGGCAAACAGGCATAAACTTGGGGCAAGGCAGAGATCAACAACGTGGCACGGAAAACAGGGTCGAGAAACAAACATAAGCATAAACATGAACGTGAGCTATGACAATGATCTGGGAGCGGATAACCCAGCATGAACTATAACTAACAAGGAACGTGATACTATGTTTAATTAACCACGCCGTGTGTAGTACGGCACGTAGTACATAAACCGGCATAAATGAACTTAAACAGTTTTCAGCTGGAACTAATACGGACACACGTGGGGATTCAACCTATGACAGACACGGGGCGAGGTCATGACGAACATAAACAAAACACACGTGCCCTCCCAGCCAATGACAGAAACAAAAACAAAGAGCACATGTTGAAATGTCACAACACGCATGCGCAACCGCGCGAGAGCACGCTGCTTCAAGGGGAATCTTAACAACTGCACACAAGATGGCCCTAAAACGAGCACTGCTGGCTGGAATTTTTATTCATTTATCTCAACACTATATACAGTATCTCACAAAAGTGAGTTCACTTAGGGGTGTAGTCACTTATGTTGCCAGCGGTTTAGACATTAATGCCTGTGTGGGGACAGCAAATTTACACTGTTATACAAGCTGTACACTCACTACTTTACACTGTAGCAAAGTTTCATTTCTTGAGTGTTAATCAAATATTTAAAAAAAATGTGAGGGGTGTACTCACTTTTGTGAGATACTGTATAATATAAACGTCTTTATATATTAACATTAAGTGGATATGAAATACTCTACTCTACAAATATATTTTTCTGTGCAGCGTCCGGTGTAAAATTGTAGCAGTGGAGAGCTTACAGAGCTTACAAACAGCAGTTTTGTCCACACAAGAGACATCATCTTTAGACACAACACAAAATTAATGTTTTTCCCTCACTCTTTTGATTGACAGGATATAATCGGCCATGATCATCGGATGATTCTAAACAAAATTTCAAAGTTTTCAAAGTTTAATCGATGGTACTCTTAGTCCCTGATCTAAGAGGATGCAGATTTGACAAAGACCACAATGCACTTCTGTAATTCGCTCTGGATTAGGGCGTCGGCTAAATGCTGTAAACGTCATTTAAAAAAACTAATAACCAATTTAAACTCGACAGTATAATCTGTATATAAAAGTGCAGAAATCCATGCAGTTTTATCATTTGAAGTTAAAAGTCCATGGCTGGGGTCAAAACACAAGCAGATAGTGTAACACAAGTATGATCTGTAATTGTAATCAGAAAGACGAGCAAGGTCCAAAAAAGTGAATTGTCTCATTTCCACCTGTGTGTTACCTCTAACAGTGTCTACATTCTCACAGAAATCCACCATCATCTCCTCTCACTGTAATCTAGAAAAGCCTAAAACACTTTTGACCATGCAAACGCAAACATTTTGTACCTGTGTGTTGTACTTCTAGGCGTCTCACCGCATCAGCGTCTTCATCCTGTGTGTCGGGGTCGTGACCTTCAACATTGTCTATTATCTCATATATAACTACATGTGGAGTCATGTAGGCCAGGAATCAAACCACAAACGCTACGATTAGTGGACAACCTGCCCTACTACACAGCCTGTAGGTGTATGTATAGGCAATGTGCAGGCATTGTATCTACAAAGTACAGAACCATTTCTGTTTTTAATATATATAGTGTCGGGATAAATGTCTAAATGCCAGCCAGCAGTGTCCGGATGTTTTTGGGCCGTCTTGTGTGTGGTATTTTGAGATGTAGTTGTGTAGGAGGTCTGGCAACCTTGAGCATACGTGCTGCTCACACAGCACTCCGTGGCGCATTTCACTGCATTTAGTTTAATTTACAAATGTTTTTATATTTAGACAAATAAAACCACCCGAATTAATCAGAAAATATCGCTGCAGCGGTGGAATTCTTTGAAATGTTGCAATTTGGCAACCCTGCTGCTCCTTTCAGTCTAGGGGAGGAGTTCCTCCAGGAGGCCGCGCGAGGGCGCTGAAACTCCGGAGTGAGAAACCGTAGACCGTGTGGTCGCGCGAACGGTTCCGTCTCAACACCGGCGATTCCCGGGGATCCCTTCTTTCACGTGCTGCAACCGTCACGTGAGTCTAAAAAAAAAAAAAAACACAAAAAACGCTGTTTTGAAGACGTCGTAGAGACAGAGGTCCGTGCGCGCGACCTGCTGGGTGTTATGGAGGAGCCTCCTGGTTTCCGGTAGCTTGCGCTCGCAACGCGTGAGCTCGAGTCGGACGGCGCGCGCCACACAGCCTTCCAGCATGGCCCCGATGCTCCTGCAGAAGCTGTTCAACAAGAAAGCGACGGCCACCACCGGGGGCGCAAGAGAGTGCGCGACTGACGCGGAGAATCGGTAAGCTAACGGTTTCCAAAACATGGGGAGGATACTAAAGCGTGCAGCGCAGGTGCTAAACTACCAGCACGCGCCACTTCCTGTACATGCAGTTGCATTCACTGCGTGTTATGAGCGTTTACACGCTTATTGTTCGTTATGTGAATGCATGAATTTACACATTTAATACGTTTTACGGGAGTGCAGCTTTACCGAACAAAGCCGTTTGCTCGCGTGCTGCTCTCGTGCATCTTTCCCTCACTCCCTCATATCTTCCCCTTATACGTTCCTGTGTTTACGTTTGGGGGTAAACACGACTTGTTCATTACTTCCGGTATAATGTTGACACGGTTACTACAGCTAATTACCGGCATCACACTAATCTCGTCTGTCGAATTAAACACAAGGGAAACTTATAATGGCACCAAACGTGAAATATACACCATAACTGTGAGGAATAATCGATTAGTTTGTCGCTGCACGACGATATTAAAATGTAAAAAAAAAAAAAAAATGGCACGCATGCGCATTCGGGACCGGGCAGCGCTGTGGGCTGTACTATGTTGTGCGCATGCGCGGGGAACTTGCGGGAACTGAACCAGTTGAGTCAGTCATATGATTCAGTTGTAATTCTCCATTTCATCTACAAAGGAGAAGGGGGAGGGGTGGGAATAAAGATAAAGGCAGACTGAGAGAGACAGAGACCCTTATTAATTCTCATATTTTACTACTACAATAACTGGAGTTCATCAGTAAAATCCTGAGCAGCAGAAAAGCTTGGATTGGACTGAATGACAGAGAGGGCGAGTGGAAGTGGGTGGACGGTACACCGCTGAACACTGGGTAAGAAATCACTGAACTAATATTTTCTCATGATGATGAGTTACTGACTCTTCATTGTCCTGAGAAACACACAGCGGATCCTCTGATTCTCTCCTTCAGGTTCTGGGGAGATGAAGAACCCAGCGGTGATGCAGGAGATGAGGACTGTGTTGTAACTGGTGAGAAGACTGATCCTGTCTGGAACTGGTCTGATTATCCCTGTAATAATCAGTTTATTTGGATCAGTGAGAAGTCTTTATCTGAATTGTTGTACTTGAATGAAAAGCAGTAAACTAAATGTACATTTTTATCTGTTTAAGTCAGTGAAAAATCCTCAGTACTGTTAATAACCCCACCCCCTAAATGATCTTTTCTTATTGTCACGTGTGAAAGCAGTCATTATCAATAAGAATACCAATTACTGCATATTCAATATGAGACAGTTAAGAACTACATTTGAACAGTTTATTAAATTATCTGAAATGATGCATTTTTAACTTTATACAAATAACTATATATACAGTAAAAGTAATTAACACCATTGTTCTCCCTCTCTCTCTCACACTCACACACACACACACACACACACACACACACACACACACACACACACACACACACACACACACACACACACACACAGACACTGTAGAAACTGTCTGGATGTCTTTATAAGCTGTTGACTTGTAATTTCTTATTCGATACAATAAAATATGTCTGTAAATTAAGTAACTACCCCGTATTCATTACATTAGCATCTTACGAATCATTTCTGCACACATGCTACATGAGCTGTAAATAATTCAATTCCAATTCAATAAATGTAAACAACAATAAAGCTTGTTTTCTAAAGCTTACCTTCTGCCTCAGATAACTGTCACCTCCTCTTCCCCCTGTCTCAGACCTTCTCCAGTAAAGCAGGAGTGTTTGTTTCTGACACAGAAGGGATAGATCAAGGAATAGCTTGTAAAAGAACAATGAATGTTATTATTATTATTATTAATTGAGTGAATAATAAGTTTCACACACCAGCAGCTCCAGAAAGAAATGTGGGAATTAGCCAAAACAGCTACAGGATCACTGAATCAGTGAGTTGAACTCGAGAATCGAATCGGTTCTTTTCGTGAATGAATCATTCAGACGCGTTTTATCAGTGGGATTCTCCAATTCACTGAAATGAACCGACTCAAACAACGATTCACAAAGAATCAATACGTATCGTAACGAAGACCAGTTCATTGGTTTGATCAAACACGGTAAAGGTGGATATAATTAAACTATGAAGAAACCGATGCGTTGGAAGCAGGAAAAATGGACAAGTGTAAGGATCGGAGCCACTTCGACAAGGGCCAGATTGCGATGGCTAGACGACTGGGGCAGAGCATCTCCAAAACCACAGGTCTTCAGGGTTGTTCCCAGTATGCAGTGGAACCCCCCAAAAAAGGGTCCAATAAAACAATCGAGATGAACTGGCAACAGGTAGAAGGTGGCCTGGTCTGATGAATTTTTTTTACATCATATATGTTATCATGTGTTACCTGGAGAATAGATGGAGGAAAACCAGCGAAGGCAATGTGATGCTTAGATAATTTATAAACACCTTCTAACAAGTTGAAGGGCAAATTGTAAACTGAGGAAATGAGGTGGTTATTCCCGATATAGAAAGGACGTGTAATGAGTTTGCTGTGTTTTTGGGGGTTTTGTTTTGAAGAACTGGTTCTTATTGGGTTGGTACACATTATTGTGAAAGGTGTTTAAGGAACACTGTTTTTTTTTTTTCTTTTAAGGATGGGTTTGTAAATTGAAATTTGGTGTGAAAAAAAAAATTTGAAGATGAGTAGCTTATGCCCAACCAGCTGAAAACACACACATACAAGCAATGACTGTAAAAAAAAAAACAATATCTATAACTATATCGATCATACGTAGCCTTAATAATTAAACAGAAATGCTGACGTTAATGCATTACAGCAATATACTGTATATGGTAAGAAACACTACCACCCTACAACAATTTACACTCTAAATACTGCACCATGTGTTCAATGTTCTTTCATTATTTTGTCAAAAGTTCAGTTTATTGTTTTTTTTACTTCATAAATGCCAATTTTTATTTCATTATAAAAGCATCTTGTAAAACCAATGAATTAGCCATAGTATTAAAACCATGAAAGTCCAACATGTGAGAAGTGTATGAAACACAACAAGATAAACATAGTATAATAAAATTGTGTTATTGAGCTCAAACTCCTCTGTCCTGAAGATGTTCCCATGGCTTAAAACTCCCTGAATATTATAAAGTGCTGATACTGGAGTCTCCTTCCATAAATGTTTGATAAACAGAAATCTCACAACGGAACATTTCACCATATCAACAACTATACATTTTCCTTTGTTAAATAACACTTTTTAACCCGGTTATCTGTGTATTATTAGCTCTAAATTAACGTCGATCACACGCTATCCAAGTCCTTCTGTAAATTGTTACTACAGTAACTATATCGTATTAGACACACACAGAACTGTATCAGAGCCATCGTTGTATCATTTGAATGGTCTTTATTTATTCTTGTAGTAAATAATATTTAAAATGTTTCTACACATTGATAAAATTTGAGTTTCTGCAGTGTTCTTCAGCATCTTTCTCTGCAGCAAGCTCCTGTAAGGCTCTCACATATGTTGTGTAGCGCTCTATATCCTCTAAAATATCCTCCCTAAGAGCCATTGCTGGATATTGATCCATAGGTTTTGAAACTATCTCTAACTGGTCCTTGTGGGACTCGAGCTGCCGCTCTTATTATTATTAATAACTCTTATGAGTTATTCTTATAGAGGTCTCTCACAACTTCTTTCTCCTCTGTTGCTCCTGATGCAACTACTTCCTGCTCCGTTGCTCCTGTGCAACTACTTCCTGCTCCGTTGCTCCTGATGCAACTACTTCCTGCTCCGTTGCTCCTGATGCAACTACTTCTTGCTCCGTTGCTCCTGATGCAACTACTTCCTGCTCTGTTGCTCCTGTGCAACTACTTCCCGCTCCGTTGCTCCTGATGCAACTACTTCCTGCTCCGTTGCTCCTGTGCAACTACTTCCTGCTCCGTTGCTCCTGATGCAACTACTTCCTGCTCTCGTTGCTCCTGGGCAACTACTTCCTGCTCCGTTTCTCCAGATCCATTTCTCTTCCTGCTTGGTTGCTCTGGATGCAACGTTTTCCTGCTTTGTTGCTTCTGATGCAACTTCTTTCTGCTCTGTTGCTCCAGATGCAACTTCTTCCTGCTCCGTTGCTCCGGATGCAACTTATTTCTGCTCTGATGCTCTGGATGCAACTTCTTTATCCTCTGTTGCTCCTGATACAGCTGGTTCTTGCTCCGTTGCTCCAGATGTGACTTCTTCCTGCTCCGTTGTTCCGGATGCAACTTCTTCCTGCTCTGTTGCTCTAGATGCAACTTCTTTCTGCGTCGTTTCTCTGGATGCAACTTCTTCCTGCTCTGCTGTTCTGATCCTACTTCTTCCTGTTCATCTCTGTCTCGCATTGTCCACTCGTTTTTAAGTGCTGATGGGCAACAGTTATAGGAGAAAGTCACTGTGTTTTAGTGAGAAGTTTTTTAAGAAGAGCTTAGTAAAAACTGTGAACTTCGAACTTGGGCCACAGGGCAGTATTCCAGCATGATAATGACCCCAAACACACCTCCAAGATGGCCACCTGCCTTGCTAAAGAATCTGAGGGTGAAGGTGATGGACTAAACCCTTTTGAGCATCTGTGGGGCATCCTCAAATGGAAGGTGGAGGATGTCTCTAACATCCACCAGCTCTGTGATCTCATCATGTACGAGTGGAGGAGGACTCCAGTGGCAACCTGTGAAGCTCTGGTGAACTCAATGGCTAGGAGGGTTAAGGCAGTGATGGAAAATAATGTTGGCCACACAAAATATCGACACTTTGGGCTCAGTTTGGACATTTCCACTTAGGGGTGTACTCACTTTTGTTGCCAGCGGTTTAGACATTAATGGCTGTGTGTTGAGTTATTTTGAGGGGACAGCAAATTTACACTGTTTCACAAGCTGTACACTCACTACTTTACATTGTAGCAAAGTGTCATTTCTTCAGTGTTGTCACATGAAAGATATCATCAAATATTTACAAAAATGTGAGGGGTGTACTCACGGTATTTAACCTGGAAACAGCAATATGGTACAGCTTTAAAATAATTTAAAGTACTTTAAGGACCGCTGATCTGCCATTTTAGCTTTACTTTAAAATCTATTGCCATCATCATCATCATCATGTAAAGTTGGTTTAATCTACTAGTTTCATGGATAAACCTGTTATGGAATTAAATCCCAAATGTAGACATGACTATGCATCTGCTTGGTTGGAAGGAAAACCTGCACCCACACGGGCCCTTTTTCGGGTTAGATTGGACACTGTCTTAGACTGACTGGTTTTCTGGGGAACAGATCAAGGCTCTCCATAGTAAAGGAATCATCGACTCAAAAGTAACAGAACCCAACAGAAACGAACAATTTTCGGCTTTGGGTGCTGCTGAGCTCGGCTCTCTTCACTGCAAGACACGGTCTCATTGTATAAATAGGACCACGTTAATCATATGAATTAAATCACATGCTGTAGATTTACTTTTTCAGAATATCAAAGCTTCTGTTCCGCGTTACTGTGACCTTGTGAGACAAGTTTGACTGATCTAAGATCAGCATTAACACACACACACACACACACACAGATATGCAAATGGGGCAAGAAATTTATTTTAAATTACATTCATGGAAGCAAACATCCATCACTACGTTATCTGAATATGATGTATTGACATGTAATAAATAAGTTCATCTCTTTTTTAAAAACATATTAAGGGTAGCGCACTTCATGAGTAAAGTTTGTGCTTTTGATATGATAATGATGTACGTATTATTAGATTTAACAGTCTCAGGAAATACCTCATAATGCCAGCAAGTCAGCAAACTCTCTTGTATAACACAACCTGTGAAAATCTTCACTTTCACTCATGTGTTCTATCTGGTGCTGCTTTAATAAACACTCCTTTAAAACCCCCAAAACTCCAATTAGTCTGTTAATAAGTTCAGAAACCTAATTAACATCTAATAGGAACTTAGTATATTTCCAATATATTATTAATCACTGCAAGATTTGGTTTAATTTAACAATATGACTCATTATTCAACAGGTAACAGGTGTCAGGTGACATCATGGTGGTGACAGCGTTATTAACAGTAATGCGGATTTTTCACGCGCAACACACTGACCTACACAGATAAAAATATAAACTTATTTACTGCTTTTCAATCACATACAGTAATTCAGATAAAGACTGTCTTCTCACAGATCCAAATAAACTGATCATTACAGGGATAATCAGCCCAATACCCGAAAGGATCGGTCTTCTCACGAGTTACAACACAGTCCTCATCCCCTACAGCACTGTTGGGTTCTCCTTTTCCCCAGAACCTGAAGGAGAGAATCAGAGGATCCGCTGTGTGTTTCTCAGGACAATGAAGAGTCAGTAACTCATCATCATGAGAAAATATTAGTTCAGTGATTTCTTACCCAGTGTTCAGCGGTGTACCGTCCACCCACTTCCACTCGCCCTCTCTGGCTCGGTCATTCAGTCCAATCCAAGCGTTTCTGCTGCTCAGGATTTTACTGATGAACTCCTGTCATTGTAGTAGTAACATATGAGAATTAATATGAGAGGGTCTCTCTCTCTCTCTCTCTGTCTATGCGCATGCGCGGTAGAGGAGCGAGTGTGGTATTTTGCCAACTTTTTGCGGCATTCAATGCAATTTTTTCGTGTAAACATCTCCGATCGATTAAATATTTTGTGTGAATGAGTGTGAAAGCGATCAAGTGCGTGCGTGTGTTTGTGTGCGTGTGTGTGGCGGTGGAGGAGCATGGTGGCTCTGAATGTGCGGCTGTGTGAGAGTTACACTCGCCGGCACAGTGTGATGGTGGTGTGCAGGACGTGTGTGGAGGAGTGTGTGTCTGCAGTAGGAGAAATGGTGGGGCATGAGAACACTAGCTGCATTTACATGGACAACAATAATCCACTCTTAATCCGATTAGGACCTTACTCTAATTAAGAAACTACCATGTAAATAGCAATTTTTACTTAACTTAATCTAATTAAGGTCATACTCAAAGTAAGCTCTAATCGAATTAAGACAGATGGAGTACTCCTGTTTTAGTCGCGTTATGGATGTATATTACAGACATGTAAACAAACACCTTTACACCTTAATCACATTATGAACGTCGTGTGAGAGTTTTCACCGCATTTTGCGACAGGACACGATCACACACGGCAGCGAAACCTGCTTTACGGCGAACAAGAGAGTTTGTTTGCGTCCCAAATCGCATACTGCATACTATAGGCCTGTAGTGGGGAAAAATACATCTATCTCGGCTACTATATAGACGGTAACTATGCAATTTGGGACACACCCATGGCTTCAGGCGGTTGTCTATTAGCACGTACAGCATGACAAATAATTAACTGCACTTAAACGTTCGTAAAAATAAATGCAACACCCAAAACTGTATACGGTACCATAATTCTGGAGGGCATGGCGCGGTGACGTAATGGCGTGTGCCGTTAATCTACTTATGATCTATAACATGTAAAACGGAACATGACCAGAGTATTCTAAAAGCGACTCATGTAAACACCTTAACCACATTATTATCTTAATCAGAATAAGGTCAATAATTAGATTACTGCTGTCCATGTAAACGTAGTCATTCTCTCTGCCTCCCGCATGAACAATGTGATTGTAGTGTTTGTGAATGATGTCAATAGAGCAAAAAAGCTAGTCCAGAAAGGAATTATAATTAACAATGAACTTACGATAGTCTCTTCCCTAAGTTCCCCATCCAAAAAGATTATACTGTCTAATGTCCCTCCTTTTATCTCCGATGAGATTTATATCCAAAGAACTGTCGAGATACGGGTGACTGGTCTCCCCCATAACACCAACACTTGGTGTCTTTATCTCTCTCCTCTCACCTGTTCCTCTTTGTTGTTTATGATCACCAGGTCTGCTCCTCTCTCTCTGCAGTCCTCCCTGCCCTCAGTCCAGTTCTTATTCTCAGTAGAGATGTAGTAAAGACTGGAGCTAAAATAAATCCATCCTGGATCCAGACCATTTTAATGACATAATATAATAATTATTACAATTATTTAAACCTCAACATTGAAAAAAACATTCATACAGTCAGTCTGGTTAGAGAAGACATTATAAACTCATTTTAAATTGTGATTGGTGAGAAGGTGTTGATAAATTTTCTACAACAGCAGCTCTGATGATAGTGCAGCTGAGAATCAGATTTAAAGGGCATTTATGTGCAGTTTCTAATACGTTTTCTTTTATATTAAATGTAACTATGAATTGTTAAAACTATGAAGTGATGTTCATTAATATGAATGTTTTGCAATAAAGTATTACTCACCCTGTTTAGAAAGCTTCTGGAGTTCCTCTCTAACCTTCTGTAACTGGTCTCTCTCTATAGTCAGGTTGTTGTAACTGGTCTGTAACTGGTCTCTCTCTATAGTCAGGTTGTTGTAACTGGTCTGTAACTGGTCTCTCTCTTTAGTCAGGTTGTTGTAACTGGTCTGTAACTGGTTGTTTTCTGTAGTCAGGTTTGTGAATTTGATCCACAGCAGTGTGACGGCAGTCAGCAGGAGAACACACAGCAGCACCACACACACTGCAGTCACTCTGTAACACCTGCTCCATGCACTGTCTCCTCCTAGAGGGAAATGGACACAAAGACACGTTTTTGAGTCGTATTTAATCTCAACATTTTTTCTAAATCTCTAAATAGCATTCACAGTCTCATCAGTAACAAGTCCCTTGAACAGTGAGCTGGAGAACATCTCAGTAACTCCATCCAACTTCATTGTGAAACTCCTCTCTTTCCACTATTGAATAAACTGACTTGCAGATCTGAATGACGTCACCTGTTCTCCTCGTGCACCACAATGACTGTGTAAGCCAAAGCGAGCAAAACGGATTATTCAGAGTGATATGCTCTCTTTTAAATTAATAATATTTAATCCCACAATTCTGAAAGAAATGCAAATAAAAACTGTATTCTCTCCATTTCAACATGTTGTTTCACAGCAACTGTTCTCATAAACAGAAAACACATTACCGTAATTAACATTAACACATGAACTAAAGTCTGAAGATTAAAGTAAGATTTCTTAACTTATTGAATGTTATTAATTCATATTAACAGAATTAATTGACTGAATTAAAAAAAAACTTCTCTTAGGCTCTGTCACGTATTCCTCATAATGAAGGTTAGGACAGATGCAAGTGCAGAAAAGAGCTTTTAATAAAGAGAGGCAGGCAGACAAATCCAAATCATGAGACAATAACGTGGTCGAAAAAAACAGGAAAAGTTTCAGGCGATCTGCAAACAGACATAAACTAGGCAAGGTAAGTAACAAGAATGAGAAACAAGAAACTAGATCAATGAACATGAATCAAAACGCGGAACAAAATACAAATGCTTGGTACAGTGATAACACTCAATACTACGCACCGTACAAACAGACATGAGCGGTATAAATGACAAACGTAATCAGTGGTGAAACAAGACAGCTGCAAACACTGATGCACACATACAGGAAAAAAACAATTACAATACAGGGGATGGAGACAGAATATAAACCATAACAGAAGCACGTGTCGAAAGTAAACAAAGTCAGTGTCACTGAAGACCCAAAAGCGTGCATTCGCACATCGGCTCGTGCTTCTTGTTTTCCGAGCACGCCGCATGCTACAGCGCTAGCTCGAGGGGAAATGGTGACAGGCTCACACTCACTCACCACAAACAAATGCATTTGTACTTCATCACTGACATCAAACTGGTAATATATAATATAAACTTTTTATATATTAACATTAACTGGATATGAAATATTTTTCTGTGCAATATATACCATTTCTTAAGCTCATCTTCACTTAAATCTTTCAACGGTGTACTGGTGCTTTAATTCAGCGTGAGCAGCACGCTAAAAAATTCGACTCAACACTGAAACTCCCGCGTCACTGCTGCAGTGTCCGGTGTAAAATTTTATCAGTACAGATATTACAGAGATTACAAACTGCAATTTTGTCAACATTCCACACAAGAGACATCTTCTTTACACACAACATGAAATTAATATATTTTTCCCGCCCTCTTTTGATTGACAGGAAATAATCGGCCCTGATCATCGGATGTTTCTACACTAATTTTCATAGTTTTATCGATGGTAGTGATAGTCCCTGATCTAGTGAACTAGCATGAGGAAGCAGTTTTGACAAAGACCACAAAGCACTTCTGTAATTCGCTCTGGATTAGGGCGTCGGCTAAATGCTTAAACATCATTTAAAAACTAATAACCAATTTAAACTCGACAGTATAATCTGTATTTAAAAGTGCAGAAGTCCATGCAGTTTTATCATTTGAAGTTAAAAGTCCGTGGCTGGGGTCAAAACACAAGCAGATAGCGTAACACAAGTATGATCTGTAATTGTAATCAGAAAGACGAGCAAAGTCCAGAAAAGTGAGTAAAGAGAGGAATTCTCTCATTTCCATCTGTGTGTTACCTCTAACAGTGTCTACATTCTCACAGATATCCACCATCATCTCCTCTCACTGTAATCTAGAAACGCCTGAAACACTTTTGACCATGCAAACGTAAACATTTTGTATTTGTGTGTTGTACCTCTAGGCGTCTCACCGCATCAGCGTCTTCATCCTGTGTGTTGAGGTCGTGACCTTCAACATTGTCTACAATCTCATATATAACTACTACAATATCCTCTTGCTGAGAAGAACACTGAAACATCTCTAATCTATA
This sequence comes from Ameiurus melas, assembly GCA_012411365.1. NCBI lineage: Eukaryota > Metazoa > Chordata > Actinopteri > Siluriformes > Ictaluridae > Ameiurus > Ameiurus melas. The sequence continues at coordinate 15,410,016 of CM022778.1, read as the reverse complement.
AAAGAGTCACTAAAACATGAAAGGACTGCGTCTCTGTGTGGACGTGACTGACAGGATGCAGCTCTGTACTCTGTGTGAAGTGAAATAAATGTGCTGCTGTCAGTAACGGAAGTCAGAGGAAGTTAAACACCAGAGCAGAGGGCATCAGTGGCTTCGTGTGGTTAAAGTGTGAAAACATTTGAGCTACAATTCTTACACATGCTGTAGATGTTCTTGTTAATGTCCAGCAGTTTTATAAATATCAAAATAACTGTTATAATGTGTTATAATGATGTGTACATTGCAGATTCAGCACATTTTTTTTCATAACATCATTACACAAAGCGATTAGACTTTTCACCTGTTGCTTTTAAAATCTATATATATATTTATAGCAGTTTGAATTCTGTCATATATATATTTTGTTTATGTTCCTGCATTAGATCTGGAATTATCTGTAGATTTACTTTTTCAGAAGCTTTTATACAGCTTTACTGTGATGTTGCAAGACGCATGTGCCACTGATCTAAGATCAGCGTTAACCACTGTTCTCTCACACATAGAAGAAAAAGCACATAGAAAAATCCAAAGGTTTGCGCACACACATACACACACACACACACACACACACACACTTTGCGTATCGTTGTCATACTGGGGCATGCCAGTGAATCGCTTCTTCACTTCAGATAATAGAGGCTGACGGCCATACATATATCACGCGACACGCTTAATTGCCATGTCACCTGATCACGGCACGCCTATAAATAAACATGATGTTGCACAAGCTTCAGATACCAGTCACAACATTCAGCTCACATGACGTCTTGTTCCCTACTCAGGAAACAGGGTAACCCGGGCATTTTTTGTGTCCATATAATAGCAGCAAGTCACCAAACTCTTATAACACCGACACTAAATAACGCTAATATTAAATTACTAGGTAACCCCATTAGTATTGATGAAATAATCACTGCGGTATCACAAATGAATGATGGGAAAAGCCCAGGACCTGATGGGCTACCTGTTGAAGTTGATAAATTGTGTATTAATGAAACAGCATACTTATATAATGGGTATACAACCAGGTACGTTAAATAAATCCTTTTATCATTTTATTATCTCTCTAATCTATAAGAAAGCTGTTAGTCAGCTTTCCTCACTCATCCTGTCAGTCGACTTGCCTCTCACTTCCTGTCAGTCAGCTAACCTCTCTCTTCCTGTCAGCTAGCTCGCCTCACTCTTCGTCAGTCAGCTTGCCTCACTTTTCCTGTCAGACATCTTCCCCCACTCTTCCTTAATCAGCTCGCCTCACTCTTCGTCAGTCAGCTCGCCTCACTCTTCGTCAGTCAGCTTGCCTCACTTTTCTGTCAGTCAGCTTGTCTCACTTTTCCTGTCAGTCAACTTCCCCCACTCTTCCTCAGTCAGCTCACCTCACTTTCGTCACATGATACATGAAATCTGACTCCTGTTCATCTGTGCGTACCGACAATCGATCAAACACATTCAGTTTTTAATTATAGCATCTGTTTTCATGCTCAAAAAACAAATGTTGCATGCTACACCTGCGTCACACTCATGCTGGGAGTATGTGGACAGCATTTACCATGAGATTTACAAATCATGATAATTGTGCACAGATTTAATGATAATTAAATGAGAAACAGTAATACTAACCGTCTGGGAATTTTATCATGGTTTACCGTGAAACCGGTAACCGCTTTATCTCTAGTGGACCAGAGCTGGTAAACAGGAGTGCATTGCCAAAATGCCACCATTCCATGCAGCATGTGGGTCATATGAACATGTGGAAAAGCCCAGGATTGTAATAAAAATCAAGTTGGCCCACATTGAGGCCAGGGTTGGTTTATTTGGTACGTTCTTGGTTGACATGTGGCCATACTGTGACCTACTTGCAGCTTTGATTGGGTAAACATGACCAAACCATCAGCACCATAATTCCATACAGCATTTGGTCCAGATGAGGAAACAGAATGTGGGGCAAAATAAAACTGAACTGTGGCCCAGATTAGGGTTGGTTTGATCTTGGCTTACATGTGGGATTGCAATGGCTTGCCTGTGGCCCAGATCTGGAAAACAGGAGCGGACCACCCATGTGCCATCATTCCATGCGCGACATGGACCAGAGAAAGGTGTTGGGTCTGAGTTGGATCTGGGCCAGAATTAAAATGAACTGTGGCCCAGATTAGGATCAGTTGTGGTTTATTAGTTTTGTTCTTGACTTACATGCAGCATTGCTACTGCTTGCTTGTTTCCCAAACCTGGCTAAAAAGGAACGGACCGCCCAAGTGCAATCATTCCACGTGGGCCGGATGAAAGTGTCAGGTGTTGGCCAGATCTGGCCCAGAGCAATTTTGCTATCTAGGATGTGATAGATATGCTGGAGCCCCAGAAACACAGAACCAGTAGCATTTTAATGAAACATGCATTCCTAAACTGTACGAAAGAGGATGGTTTGGAGAGAGAATTGATGTAGTATAAAGAAATAAGGTAGTACAAACAAATTGTAGTAATTTTCAGGAGAAAAAATTAAGAAAATTAAGAAATGTTTTTAAACTATTGTTCTTTACAAAGTGAAAACTGCAAATGATTGATGTAACTGAACCGAATCTTATTGGATTGGGCCTGCATTTGAACTGTTATGATGCTTGTCACGTATCCGGAAACTCGGGACTCCATGTCCCATCAGCCACTGCACTACACCACCTGACCACATGCACCTGACTCACGTTTTTGTTAATGAGCACCGATGTGTATATATAGTCTTTGTCTGCACTCTTTCCGGGTCTTTCGTTGTTATAGACTCACGTCACTTCTGTCTCCATGTTTTGTTTCTTGCCACAGTGTTATGCCCAGTTGTCCTAGTGTCTTTGTTTCGTTGTTCGTGTGTTTAAAATAAATGTTTACAAAATCTGCGATTGCTTCTGCCTCAACTCGCCAAACGTGACAGAACGAAAGACCGTGACTACGAAGCAGTAGATTTTTTTAATTTTTTTCGGATACAGCAGTTTGCTCCCACCCTCCCTCCCCGATGGGTCTCATGGATTCCCCTCTGTTCGCCGACCTAAGGATTCCCCGCTGTTCAGCTACCTCAGAGTCGCGCAGCCGGTGAGTCCTGTGAAGGAAGTTTCTCTGGCCCCCCCGCTATGTGTGTGTGAGGACGCCGTCCCGCGTGTGCGGACTCATGAATTCCCCTCTGTTCGCCGACCTCAAGGATTTCCCGCTGTTCAGCTACCTCAGAGTCGCGCAGCCGGTGAGTCTTGGGAAGGAAGTCTCTCCGCCCGCTATGTGTGAGGACGCTCCAGCTTCGTGCGGACTCACGAATTCCCCTCTGTTCGCTGACCTCAGGGATTCCCCGCGCTTTCAGCTACCTTAAGGTGCCTCAGCCTTCCTGTTCAGTTGCGGTCGTCGCTCAGCCTCCTTGTTCAGCTGAGGTCGTCGCTCAGCCTCCCTGCTCAGCTGTGGCCGTCGCTCAGCTTCCTGCTTCTCGGCCTGTGGACGTCGCTCTGCCTTCCTGCTCGGCTGTGGACGTCGGTCAGCCTCCTGCTCGGCTGTGGACGTTGGCTCGGCCTTCCTGCTCGGCTGCGGTCGTCTCTGCCCATCCTGCTTCGCTGAGGACGTCACTATGCCTCCATGTTCCGCGGAAGACGTCGCTCCTTCCCTTCGCTGCGCTCCGTGTGTCGCTCCCCTTCCTGCTCCACGGAGGACGCCGTTCCCCCTCATGCTCCACGGAGAGCGTCGTTCCTCCCTTGTGCCTCGCGAGACCCTGCCTCTGTGCTCGCGGAGACCCGCGCTCCCCGCGTGCCTCGCGGAGCCCCTCCGCCCCCCGTGCCTCGCGGAGACCCTCGCCTCCCCAGTTCGCTGGAGACCCTCGCTCCCCCCTGTGCCTCGCGGAGACCCTCGCGCTCCCCGTGCGCCTCGTCAGGTACCCGCTCCCCCGTGAACCTCGGGGTGAGGCATGCCCCGCTCTCCTGTCCCGTGGGGACGTCACCCCCACTTACTCATGCTTTGCCAAGGACTTCCCCATCAGGAGTAGCGCCCTTAGGGGGGTTCTGTCACGTATCCGGAACTCGGGACTCCATGTCCCATCAGCGACTGCACTACACCACCTGACCACATGCACCTGACTCACGTTTTTGTTAATGAGCACCGATGTGTATATATAGTCTTTGTCTGCACTCTTTCCGGGTCTTTCGTTGTTATAGACTCACGTCACTTCTTTCTCCGTGTTTTGTTTCTTGCCACAGTGTTATGCCCAGTTGTCCTAGTGTCTTTTTTTCGTTGTTCGTGTGTTTAAAATAAATGTTTAAAAAATCTGCGATTGCTTCTGCCTCAACTCGCCAAACGTGACAATGCTAAACTGTTGGTTGCTTTCAGTTCAAGTAACATAGCGTCTTTGTAAAACAACAATCAAATCCTTTTGGTTCAAGTTTACAGATTTTTGAAGCCTTTCTTTTTTAATGGATGGTCTCATTTTACCCAAGTAAATTAAGTTCAGTAGATCAGTACATATACACATATTTCTGAATGTGGATGTATTTTACCGGAGTTCTCAGATGGCTTGAAACTTCCGGTCCTCTGGGTCTCCAAATTGTCCTCATTCGCATAAATATCTTCATAAGAGTGCCCACTGTCACTAGAATCAGTTCCGTCGTCTGCTGTACCTTCTGCATTTGCATAAATCTCCTCACTCATCTCCATTCTTCTCTTTACAGTAATCCTGAACTTTCAGTGAAGTAGTTATCAGTTCTTATAGACGCACTTATACTGATATTTAATTGTCTAAAACTACACTCCGAGTGGACGTCTGAAGGAACACTGCCTAAGTGTCTGTGTGTGTTGGTGTTATGTTGAAAGCCCAATTTCCTGTTTGATTTATTTAAAACGTGCAACTAACCACACGTGTGACCCATGGGTTATTTTCTGGTGTGAAACTGACATTCTGTGAAGACTCTTTAATCAGAAAGGCCTCAATGCAGCAGTGACAAGGAGGATTTTACCAAGTATTTTTTAGTATGAAGTTAATCATGGATGATGATTTTAAAATGTTCTTCACTGAGTACTACTACAATCACAGTACATAAAAAGTACAGTCAGCCAAAATCATGATGAATTAATAGAATATATTTCAGCAATGTTGAATTCTTGAATCTGATTGGTCAGAAGATTCTGAATAAATTTGAATAATTACTGAATATTAACAGCAGATCTGACAGTAGTTCCAGCTGCATGGCATTTCTATATTAAATGACTCCTGCTCGTAAGTTATTGTTTCTATAGCATTCTGTGGTTTTCACACCTTGACCACAGGAAGTTACTGCAGTTTGCTCTCTTACTTTACTGCCAGCCTATTAATAGTTTTTATCTGCACCCAAAGCTACTCATTATTAGAAAAACTACAATTTTTCTAAACTGGAGTACAACTGATGCTCTTTGATGACTAATGTACACATTTGTAATATTATTTTATGAGTGCTTTCTTGTAATTTCCCATATTACAAGTAAGAAATTGCCTACACGTGTTTTAACAGCCCAGTCTGGGGCTGCATCTTCAGTACTCCGAATTAATCAGGAGCAATGAGCTACTCCTGACCCCCTGGCCAGGGTAGCGGTGGTGGTAGGAGAGGGGAGGGGATAAGGATGATTCTAAGGGCCCTGGTCAGACAGGGGGCCCAGCAGAACCCCATATACTATAGTGTAGAATTTTCGTATTAACTGGCCTCTTTGCACAATAATCTATTAAGCAGGATATAATGAATGCCCTCAGACTGCCAAGTGCACGTGAGTGTTCACGGATTATTCAGAAACGCGACATTTCACATTTGTGAGTCGTTACATACAGGTAGATGGATAGACAAAATCGGAATACCAAAAGAGGAAAGAAAAACCCGAAAAAGAGGAGAGAGCAAGAAGACAGCTAGTCACCCAGTTATTCAAAAAACAATGTGATTTATGTTCCCTGTTTTGTGCTTTCTGAAGCAAGCCCATATGAAGCTGTTATTATTAACATCAAATAGAAATTCCATCAGTTACTCCTCCTTCCGTTGTTTATCCTTTATTTGCAAGAATGTAGGCTATGTAGGAATGAATGTAGGCTAAGGACAGAAAAGCACCAAGCGACGATAAAACTAGTCCAGTGTTGGATATATTCAAGCTTTCCAAAGCCTTGCAACATATTTCTGTGAGAAATCAATCAAAATTGAATCTAATCATATAAATCTGCGATTTCATCTTGCATGGCGTAATAACTTTTTATCGTGATTATCATAAATGATGATAACTCCAACTGTTGTTGGAAATCTTGAATTTATGATATTTTCCCCCCACACTGTTTAATAAAAGCAATAAGACACACAAAACACGGGCTACAGCAATGTTATCACAGATTTACTGTTATGCTCCTGCCGATGGCACAGCGGCATCAACGTGCACGTGCGCTCTCTAAAGCCAAGACTGCACCCTTGTATATATATATGCCACCTCGGTTAAGCGGTCGTGTTCTCATGTCGTGTTTATGTTTCATGCCTTGAATCTGGCTTCATGTCTAATACCATGCATCGCTGCTCATGTTTATTGACCTTGTGTTTGAACAATAAAGACTGTGATCTGCACTTTCTCCCACCTTACCTCTCGTAATGTAACATGAAGTTCTGAAGCCGCTGCAGCAAGCATGTTGCCACCCGTGCAAATTCCCCTGCCCCTGCTGCCGGAGAGCTAAACCGCGCTATGCAGGCAGCCGAGCTACACAGACTACTGGGGCTTCCCACCGCCAGGGAACAACGATGTGCTACGCAGGCGGCAGAGCTACCCAAACTACTGGGGCTCCCCGCTACCCAGAGCTCCAGCAAGAGACCTACGGGAAAATCTCTGCCACCGAAAAAGCTGCCCTGCTGTCCTGCTCTGCTGAGGAAGCTGTCCCGCTGCCCTGTACTGCTGAGGAAGCTGTCCCGCTGTCCTGTCCCGCTGTCCTGTCCAGCTGAGGAAGCTGTCCTGCTGCCCTGTTCTGCTGAGGAAGTTGTCCCGCTGTCATGTTATAATGAGGAAGCTGATCCACTGTCCTGTCCCACTGAACAGGCTGTCCCGCTGCCCTGTCCCACTGAGGAAGCTGACCCACTGCCCTGTCCCGCTGCCCTGTCCTGCTGAGGAAGCTGTTCCGATGCCCTGTCCCACTGCCCTGTCCCGCTGAGGAAGCTGTCCCGCTGCCCTGTCCTGCTGAGGAAGCTGTCCCGCTGCCCTGTCCTGCTGAGGAAGCTGTCCCACTGCCCTGTCCCGCTGAGGAAGCTGTTTTGCGGCTTTAGAGAGCACGCGTGCATGAGATTGCACTCTTGTATACGCGCCTTGGACACGCGCCTTTATTTGTTTTGGTTCTCCCCCTGTTTAAGCACTGTTTGATGTTCAAGGGTGAGTCTTGATTTACTCCAGTTGCCTATGTTTAGTTTGATTGTGTTTGCTATTTAAGCCCTTATGTTACGTTGTGTTACGTGAATATATGGAGAAACGGTTAACTAGTTAACAAAGTCTAAGTGCATGTAAGTGTTAGCCACCTCAATGTTAAGCAGTCATGTTCTCGTGTATTGTTTGTTTCATGCCTTGAATCTTGCTTCATGTCTAAGACCACATATAGCTGCTTATGTTTATTGACCTTGTGTTCGAGCATTAAAGACTGTGATCTGCACCTGCTCCCGCCTTACCTCTCGTAATGTAACATTTACTCCGCTTCCTTTAATGCCTAAGAACACCATTCCCAATAATGAAATCACTGTAACACACACCCTCTTGTTGCTCATTCTGTTATTTCAACCTTACAACAAAAATACTATGAGACTCATCATGGCGAAAATACGACAGTTTGCAAGGACATCTGAGAAGAGAGAAGATAAATGAATTGCTCGTGGATCTGAGGAAGCAACAGTCCATTTTGACCCTGAGCTGAGAGGTCAGTGAAGCAGCAGTAAAAGCCAGCTACCTAATTGCTAATGAAATAGCATTAGCATCAAAGCCGTATTTCGACGGTGAGTTCATTAAAACATGCATGATGAAGACTGCAGAACTTTAAAATGCTGCTTCAGACTCTGATTGCACTTAAAGAATACAGTTCTGTGAAAATGAATCCTTGCTGTAGTAATAGTTAGAAAATGTGCGATTTAATGTTAGTCCACAGCTTCACTACAAAAGAGTCTGGTTAGATGTAATCCTATTGTTCATGCAATGCCATGAATTGTAAAGTCCAATACTATATTTTTCAGTTCCAAATACCTGTGACAAAGTTTTTTTGCATTTGTACAAACACTGTGACCAGTTGTAATGCACACATGTAAATGATAATCAGAAGCAAATTGCACATGTTTGTCTTAAGAAATCTGAGGTTGTTCATGATATGTTTTGTAAAAGGATATTTCATTAAATATGAAGATTTTCCTAATGTACTTGTACTTCTTTGCACGAAAACAAATGGAACATCATGGACTTATTGTTATTTATACGTAATTATGCTATGATTTTACTAGCCCAGCCCACTTGACATCTAATTAGGCTGTATGTGGCCCTTGAATTAAAATGAGTTTGACACCCCTGAGTTAGACCATTACGGGCTCGTGAACTAAATGCTCAGCAACCTCGTTTTTTTTTTTTTTTTTTTTTTTTTTTTTTTTTTTTTTTTTTTTTAAGTTCGTGGTTCATTTTTTTTTTTTTTTTTTTTTAAACAATTTTTTGGGTATTTTTCTTTTTTTTTTTTTTAATTATTTGCAAAGCTTTGTACTGCCTGTTCACCTGATCATCTGACCACTGCCTGCCTTGTGACTACGCTTTCTGCCTGATCCTCGCATTTCAGAGTCAATCTTACCTGCGCTTGCTTCCATCTCAGGTACTGTAACAATTAAATAAAACAAGGCGACTTTTGCTAACACTTAAGTGAAGTTTATTAGCGGCTATGTGACACAAACAGGGTTCAGTTTACTGCTTAATCTGATTCACAATGTTGCTGACTCTCCAGCTATTTCAGCTAAAGCCAGCTACTTGTTGACGCATGCTCAGAGACAGGAACGGTCTTGTAGTCTCCTTTCATCTTCATTCTCCTTTCTTATCAGTTCAGTGCCTAATATCAAAGCTCCGCAGTGTTGATTTTTCAAATGTAATTGAAATATTTTATGTTAAATTCATGAGGATAATACATTTTCTATAACAGCTCTAACAGTAGTTTAGCTGTGAGATAAATCACAGGTTTATATTAATTTGCTAATGCTAATCTAGCTGGTGAGGGGAAAAAAGAGGATCAAAAAGTGTATCGGGTATCAAGGTCAACTGAGCGTGACAGAACACTATTCCAGAAAATAATTTATGGACATAACAACTTAAAATTTTACGATTGCCATCTGTCCCATTCACTAATATGAGGATGTGCTGAGGTAAAAATCGTACTGCAGGCAGCCACTAGAGGGCCTCAGAGACATTTTGACATCATTCATCCATCTTCTACCTCTTACTCATTCGTCACTATTAAAAAAAAATAGATTTTGTGGGTGAGCAAAAATATTGGAACAGATAGTCTTACACTAAAATGCATTTAAGTAAACTTTAAACTTGAGCCAAATAAATTTATCATCTTTAAATTATTCATATTATAATTAACAATTTAATACATTCTAACATTTCACTTCTCTCATTTTCCAGTTAAATAACAAAAAAAAGTATTTGTTTTTGGTTTTTGGTTGGCATGAGTGTAAGTGAACTGAGCTGTACAGTCTAGTTCTGGTTGATTGAGGGATAGGATGGGATGACGAGAAGCTCCAATTTTTCCAGGTTAAGCTTAAGATGGTGCGCCTTCATCCAGACCGAGATGTCTGACAGGCAAGAAGAGATGCGTGCAGAGACAGATGGATTGTCAGGCAGGAAGGACAAATAGAGCTGGGTGTCATTAGCATAGCAGTGATAGGAGAAGCCATGAGACTCCATCACCTGCCCGAGACATGTAGTGTAGATAGAAAAGAGGAGTGGACCCAGAACTGACCCCTGTGGAACGCCAGTTGTGAGTTGCTGAGATTCAGAAATACCTCCGCTCCATGATACCTTGAAGGATCTGTCCGAAAGACAGGATTCCACCCAGCGTAGAACCGTTCCAGTGATACCCAGGATGGAGAGAGTTGATAGGAGGATCTGATTTTTCACAGTGTCGAAAGCAGCAGAGAGGTCAAGTAGGATGAATATAGATGATCTAGAGGTTGCTCTTGCTAGTCGTAAGGCTTCAGTGACGGAAGGCAGAGCAGTCTCCGTGGAGTGGTTGCTCTTGAAGCCAGACTGCTTGGTGTCCAGGAGGTTGTTAAGTGTGAAAAAATTGGAGAGTTGATTAAAAACGGAAAGAAAGAAAGAAAGAAAGGGGAGTTTTGGAAAGAAAGGGGAGGATGGAAACAGGTCTGTAGTTGTCAACTATAGCAGGGTTGAGTGATGGTTTTTTAAGCAGTGGGGTAACCTGGGCTTGCTAAAATAAGGTAGGGTATGTGCCAGTAGAGAGCGATATGTTAAAGATGTGTGTAAGTGCAGGTAATAGTGTGGGAGAGATGGACTGAAGAAGGTGAGAAGGGATAGGGTCAAGGGGACAGGTTGTGGGACGGCTAGAGGGGAGGAGTTTAGAGACATCAGTCTCTGAGAGGGAAGAGAAGGAAGTCAGTTGGGAGTTACGTGGAGGAGGAGTCGGTCTATGCATTGAGAACTGGTTCCTGATTGATGTAACCTTGCTGGAAAAGAAAGTTGTAAAGTCATCTGCAGTGAGAGAGGTAGGGGAAGGGGGAGGAGGGGGACAGAGAAGAGAGGAAAAAGTTTTGAAAAGAATGCGGGTGTTGGGAGAACTACCAATCTTATCTTGGAAGTATGTAGCTTTAGCAATGGAGATGCTATTGGAAAAAGAGGAGAGATGTGTCTGGTAATTGGTTAGGTCAATTGGATTGTTTGATTTTTTGCCATTTCCTTTCAGATGCTCTTAGTTTGGCCCAGGTGCTACACAGAGCTTCTGAGAGCCAAGGACTAGAGGGTGACGTGCGAGCAGGTCTGGAGGTTAGGGGGCATATACTGTTGAGAGAAGATGTTAAGGTAGAACATAACATGTCGGTTGTGGTGTTTAAGTCAAGTGAGGAAAGGTGGTTGTTAGAGGGAAGTAAGTTTGTGGCAATGGAGGAGAAATGTGAGGGGGAAAGGGAGCGAAGATTGTGATGAAAAGAGATGGAAGGAGGAGACATTGAAGGTGGTGAGGGGAGAGAAATAGAGAACTGGATAAAGAAATGGTCAGAGGTGTGGAGAGGACTAATGAGAAGATTGTGTGTGGTACAATTATGTGTGAAGATGAGATCAAGCTGTTTGCCGGCTTTGTGGGTTGCTGGTGTGGTGAACTGCTTGAGGTCAAATGTGGGAAGGAGAGCAAGAAAGTCAGCTGCATGTGGCTTGTCTAGATGAATGTTGAAATCACCAAGGATCAGAAGAGGAGTTCCCTCATCTGGGATGGTGGACAGTAGCGTGTCAAATTCATCAATGAACTTCCCCAGTTGACCTGGAGGACGGTAAACAACAAGAAAGTGCATTTTTGCGGGTCAGTGACTGTAACAGCATGAAATTCAAAGGAAGTGTATATATACACAAAATGTTCTGAAATAATCAAAACTATTTAAACCCATCTTTTAAAGCATGTTATAATTAGCAATTTAATACGTTTTAACATTTCATTTCTCTTATTTTCTGGTAAATTAATGAAGAAAAAAAAGTATTTATTTTATTCATAAAACAAGACCAATGTCAAAGTTCGGCTGGGACCGTGACGTGCATTGGCCTCTACTGCGCATGCGCGGACGTCGTCATCAACGACGTCATGCCTTCGTCACGAAAGGTCACAGGGTCATGTGGGGGCGTGCCAGGAAAGCACGAACAGCTGAGAGCTCGTGACAGTTCGTGCCCTACACGACGCGGTTCATTCGGAACTGTTGAGAGTACGTCATTCTGACTCCGGGCTCGATTTACGTTACTGTTCATGTTTCTGTTTAGTAGCATTCCTAGCTTTAGCTGCTAGCACTAGCATTAGCAGTGCTAGCCCAGTGAGCCTAGGTTAGTGAGCGTGTTCTTGTTTTGGTTTTGTTTTCTGTCTTTTTCTACACTGTAAATAAACATCACCGTGCTTCACTGCATTTACGTCCTCGCCTCATTCCTGCACCAACGGCGCGTGACAGAACGAACCGCCTACCATGGATGTAGCGCGAAGACGGAAGGACCGCCGACAGCAGCCCAGCGGTCCTGCCTTCCCTGCCTTTAACTCCATGCGCTTCGCCCAGAAAGCTCCGATGTTTCTGCCTAGAATGTTTGACATCCTGGACCGCCCGGATTATTTCCTTATGGAATGCCAGCAATACTTTGCCAGTCTGAGCGATCCAAAACCCTCTGAAGGCCAGCAGTATAATTTGGATAGCATACTGCAGAAAGGTAATCACAAGACCCTGGCCGAACCACTGTTTCGTGACTATTATGAGCAGGTAGGACTGAGAAAGGGTAGGGGCATCGAGAGCACCAGTCACGTCCCGATCCCTTGCCAGGCTTCCAGCCATGTTCCTGACACCAAAGCCATGCCTCATGTTCCCGACACCACTGCCATGCCTCACGTTCCCGATACCACAGCCATGTCTCACGTTCCCGACACCACAGCCATGCCTCATGTTCCTGACACCACAGCCATGCCTCACATTCCCGATACCACAGCCATGCCTCAAGCTCCATTCGGAATCATTCGGGGTAAGAGGGATCCCAAACCGTGACAAGGAAATGGCACAGTTCAGCTGCGGGAGCCCCAACGGAGACACAGCGAGAGCGAGAAGCAGAAGAAGATGAGCATGATGCAGGTGGAGTTGGAGGTTTTGAGCAGCACTCTGTATGAGGTGAGGAGTAGTCAGGACCAAGCTACTGAAAAATCCTCAGCTGTACAGTTGCAACTAGAGGAGTCCCACCGTATGCTGAGAGAGGTGACACTCCAGAAACAAGCTCTGATCACACAGATTCGTGAACTGGAGGACGAACAGGGTCGACTGATAGAGCTTCTGGAGAAGGAAGAAGTGACCAGCTGCAACGCCAAGATCTCGGCATTGCATATGGATCTCACGGCCAAAACACAGGAGCTAGAAGGTTCAGCCAAGCCAAAATCTCAGGTTTATGATGTACACATTCAAACCCAGTCTCAGGTCCTGGAAAGTCTAGCCCAAGTGCCCGGGTTCCACGCTCAAGTCTTGGAAAGCCAAGCTCAAGTTTCTGGGCTCTAAGCTCAAGCACAAGGGTCCCGCGCTCAAGTCTCGGAAAGCCAAGCTCAAGTTTCCGGGCTTCAAGCTCAAGCGCCCAAGTCCCACGCTCAAGCGCCCGAGTCCCACGCTCATGCCCCCGAATCCCACGCTCAAGCGCCCACGCTCTCCGAGAGCCAAATTTGAGACCCTCATTCAAGCTCTAGCCGGGGTTCTCACTCTAGTTCACACCATGTTCCATGTCCCGTCCCAGGTCCATGATCCCGATTCCACAGTTACGCCCCTCATTCAAGCCCTGGTTACAGTCCATGCCAAGTCCCCAGGCCCTAGCTATAGCTCACGTCAAGCCTCACGCCACGTTTCTGGTCCTCGCCATGTTTTTAGTTGTGTTTCGAGCCCTAGTCCTGTCTCTAGTCCTGTCTTTAGTCCTGTTCCTAGTCATGTTCCTAGTCATGTTCCTAGTCATGTTCCTAGCCATGTTCCTAGTCATGTTCCTAGTCATGTTCCTAGCCATGTTCCCAGTCATGTTCCTAGTTATGTTCCTAGCCCTATCCCGGCCACGCCTCTGAACCCTGCCCTGGCCATGCCTCTGAGCCCTGTCCTATCCACGCCTCTGAGCCCTGTCTGTTCCGCTGGGGACGCCGCCCAGCCTGCCTGTTCCGCTGGGGACGCCACCCAGCCTCCCCGCTCAGCTGAGGACGTTGCACTGCTCCCAAGCACCACGGAGAATGTCGCTCATCCTGTCTGCCCGGCTGTAGTCCTTGCTCTGCCTCCTTGTTCAGCTAAAGACCTTGCTCCGCTTCCCTGCTACACCAAGAATGGCGTGCGGTTTCCTGGTGCTGTAGGGGACATTCAGCCCAGGGGCCCGGGGCTGCCAATGAAAGGGGAGGACTCTTGGCACTCCGGGAGGAGTGCCTTTGGCGGGGGGTTCTGTCACGGTTCGACTGGGACTGTGACGTGCGTCGGCTGCTACTGCACGGACGTCGTCATCAACGACATCACGCCTTCATGCCAGGAAAGCACGCACAGGTGAGAGCTCATGAGGAATCAAAGACTGTATATATACCGCGATTCATGCCCTAGACAACGCGGTTCGTTCGGAACTGTTGAGAGTACGTCATTCTGACTCCGGGCTCGATTTACGTTACTGTTCATGTTTCTGTTTTAGTAGCATTCCAAGCTTTAGCCGCTAGCACTAGAATTAGCAGTGCTAGCCCAGTAAGCTTAGGTTAGTGAGTGTGTTCTTGTTTTGGTTTTGTTTTCTGTCTTTTTCCACACTGTAAATAAACATCACCGTGCTTTGTTTCATTATGTCCTCGCCTCATTCCTGTGCCAACGGCGCGTGACAACCAAATATTTGTACCAGACAGTTTAACGTTTTAATACGAAAAAATAAGAAAAAAATGTTCGGCTATACAGCGAGATGTTCTTTAAAGAAAAGAACTGAAGCAACTGTTGAAGTTTTTACACTATACCTCTATATATATTACACCTCTTATAATATGAGTGTGTATGTGTTTGCCTTGTAACTCTGTGAGCTGATCTGATTGTTATAAATCTCAGTAAACACTAAGAAGGGTTAACGGTGTGAAATATCTGAACACTGATTCTGATTCTCTGCTCTCAGGTACTGGTATAAAGGTGAACTGAATGATCAACATAATAATGAAGACTGTGCTGAGATCTGGACTTTTCCAGATAAGAAGGCCTGGAATGACAGGCCATGCTCTGAGAAACAATGGTGGATCTGTGAGATAAATATGTTTTAGTGGTGAATTTAGATCCGAAGCCAAAATAATAAAATGCTATCAAATGTATGTAATGAGCAGTTGGACCCTTTGTAACCATCATTTATAAAGAGCTGTTTATCATGTGACCCTCTCAGTTAACCTGCTCACGCAGAACTACAACATTTTAATTCACCCATTTCATATTTATTTCATATAATTCTTATAGATTTCAGTAAAATAATGTGCACAGATTAACATGGCAAGGATTTTCTTAGACACCATAAATACTTTCAGATATTTTCTTAAGATATGATCAGTCCACTGATTTGCCTGCAGAATGTAAAGTGAATTATTAGTCCACAATGTCCTTCCAAGTTCCTTTACTGATGATGATGTCCTTCCAGGTGTAACAAAACGTAGTCGGTGGCAGATGCAGATGACGTCTTTATTAAACACAAAACTTGAAACAAACCTAAACGCGGTCTTAACTGGCAAACAAGAAACGAGGTATTCCAGGATCATTCAGGGCACGAAAACGATAGCACATTAACAACATTAACAACCTTAACAACGTTAACAACGTTAATATTGACTGAAGTGCTCAGTCACCACGGCACTTAAATAGGGAACATAATCAATACCAAACATAAACACCTGTGGCCCATGAAAGTCCCATAAAATGCATGCTCAATCCCGGAAGCAAGCGAACCAAAACAAAGTCAAGTCCACTTAGATGAAGCGCCGCAGTGCCCTCTGTCGGCGGCAGAGTAACACCAGGTTCCTTTACTGACAATGATGATGATGATGATGTTTTGAAAGAAAGAGGTGTTTGACTGTATTTTTTTCCATGCTCTATTTTTTTTTTTTTACTGATAATTCTTATTGGATTTAAGATGTTTCTTCTCTGCTCACATCATGCTTGTAATTTTAATCCTTATAATTTATTATATTTTATAGCTGGTGTGCTCTGTGTATTCTAATTTCATATTAATGTTTGTGATGTGTTGATGTATGAATATGAAACAAATGTAAATAAGACAAATCTCCATCTTTGTTCAGTAAGACTAAGCTTCAGATCAGGCGGTGTCATGTTCATGCCACATCAGATTGAAATGTATTTTCCTTACAAAAATCCAGCACGTCTCTGTAGTGAGAGAAAAACGAAGGGCTTGTAAATACAGACTTATCTTTTACTAGAAATGGACAGTAAATAAAACTGATAGGAACATTGATCCACTAATGTAGGGTGGGAGCATAATGTCCAATTACCATGAAATGATTTCTTTTTAAATAGGTCAGAAATGGTCCAATCTGAAACTGAACTGAAAGCTGAAACCAATGAGGCCAGAGAGAAAGAAGAATGAGTTTAAAGACTAAACTGTTTTATTATGATGATGATGATGATGATGATGATGATAATAATAATAATAATAATAATAATAATAATACAGTAAATGTCAATGCAGCATTTATAAATAAATATACATCTGCTTCTTTGGCTCTGTAATTGTTACAAACTGTAATTAACAATAAAAGTAGAAATTTCTTAAACCTAATAAACAATACAACACATTCAACATTTATTTTATTCCGTTTTGGAAACTTTAACAGAAATAATAATAGTAATTATGATAACAATAATAATAATAATAATAATAATAATAATAATAATAATAATAATAATAATTAGTAGTGAGGGGTTAACCAGTTCATGTGCACATTGAATAAACATCATTGTTTTTATTTAGATTATCACAGACATCACAGATTCCGATACCAAAAGTAATGGGACATAAATGTTTACATGGCTGCTATTCTTTTATTGAAGGAAGTTGTATGGGATTACTATCATTCAGAAATTCACTGAGGCTGCAGTAGTAATCTGGTAAAAATCCACTGACCTTCATTAAATAAAACAAAGCAACTTCTGCTAACACTTAAGTGAAGTTTATTAGCGGCTATGTGACACAAACAGGGTTCAGTTTACTGTTTAGTCTGATTCACAATGTTGCTGACTCTCCAGCTATTTTAGCTAAAGCCAGCTAGTTGTTGACGCATGCTCAGAGACAGGAACGGTCTTGTAGTCTCCTTTCATGTTCATTCTCCTTTCTTATCAGTTCAGTGCCTAAGATCAAAGCTCCACAGTGCTGATTTTTCAAGTCCAACTGAAATATTTTATGTTAAATTCATGAAGATAATGAATTTTCTATAACAACAGCTCTAACAGTATTTTAACTGTGAGATAAATCACAGGTTTATATTAATTTGCTAATTCTAATATAGCTGGTGAGGGGAAAAAGAGGATTAAAAAGTGTATCGGGTATCAAGGTCAACTGAGCATGACAGAACACTATTCCAGAAAATTATTTGTGGACATGACAACTTAAAATATTTATCTGTCTCATTCACTAACATGGGGATGTGCTGAGGTAAAAATTGCACTGCAGCCAGCCACTAGAGGGCCTCAGAGACATTTTGGCATCACTATTAAAAAAAATTAATACATTTGGTGGGTGAGCAAAAATATTGGAACAGGTAATTTTACACTAAAATGCATTTAAGTAAACTTTAAACTTGAGCCAAATAAATTTTTTACCATTTAAAAAAAAACAACCTAGTATTTATTTTATTCATAAAACAAGACCAGATATTTGTACTAGACGTTTGTTAACGTTTTAATATGAAAAAAGAAGAAAAAATGTTTGACTATACAGCGCGATGTCCCTTAAAGAAAAGAACAGAAGCAACTTTTGAAGTTTTTACAGTTGTTACACTATACCTCTTATATTGCACATCTTACAGTGTGTGTGTGTGTGTGTGTGTGTGTGTGTGTGTGTGTGTGTTGTTTTTGTCATAGTTTTGAATACTTTTGTTCAAAATTGCTGCAACCGTAACCCTTATTATAGCTTTCACAGGAGTGGAAAGAGTTCATTAATACTCAGCCATGTTGACCTGGATTGGGCAGTCGGACTTGGATTGGTCTGAATGACAGAGAAACAGAGGGAGACAGCTTTATGTTTACTGTATTCTGTACTGTATTCTAATTTACTCATTGTTCATTTGAGACAGCATCTGATAGATAAACACATATTTTGTGTTACATTCACATTTGTCATAACTTATATTGTTATGATTTGTTAGGAATCAGTGGAACACTGTGGAATTTAAGGTAACTGAACACTGATTCAGATTCTCTTGGTTTCAGGTACTGGGATAAAGCGCAACTAGACAATTACAATAATGTAGACAGTGGTGAGGTTGGGTCTCCACAATGTAAGGGCTGAAACGACAGACCATGGTTTAACAAACAAGGTTGGATCTGTGAGAAATTGATCATTTGGAGCAGTGGTAAATATGTCTCAATTCTGTTCTTTTATTATGAGTGTGAACAGTGGCCAGTGCAGTGATGTAACCAGGAAATGTTTTCAGTGGAGAATGAGGAAATGTGCTAAATAAAAATCACCAGATCTCTTGAAATATACTGAGAAGTTTCAGTGAAAATGATTGAAACAACATGCTAATAGGGGTATGTGTTACCTTATTAAACCCAGATCTGCACTTCTTTTTTCTCCAGCTATCAGCTGTCATGTCCATATCACATCTATCACGTCCATATCCCTGTATTGCACTTTCCCCAAATGGGTTCCCATGGGTATCCTGGCACCATTTCAAGGCTTTGAAAGCCCGATTGACAGGATTTTTTTCTCCAATGGCAATGATATTTCACAAGCTTGGTGGACCCCAAACCTGAAAAGAAGCAGTCGCTTTGATTCATGCTGTCCTGGTTCACTGGTCCAGCCTGATCAGCCCGAGCTCCTGATCACCACAGGAAACCTTGACCTGGGAAGTGTGGCTGAGTTTGTGGCTCTCATGACGGAGACAGACCCTCAGTTGGATTTAGAGAGATTTTGGGGAGAACCAGCCTGATGGCCACAACCTCAAAGCCTTTCACCATGTATTATGAGTGTGAGCAGGCTGACCAGATGGCTTCCACAGCTCTTCCAGCCTCAGGTCGACAGGGCCATGATGGAGGTAACACAGGCATGCAAGACCAATGGTTGCCATAAAGAAGCACAACTACTATGTCCAACGTGCGTTAATCTCGGGATACATGAATCATATTTCTGAGACCCAAGAGACAGTCTCATCTACAGAGCCACAGCCAGAGGTCAACGTGGCAACCTCCTCTCCAGAGCTCCAGTCTGAGACCCACGAGGAGGTCTCACCCACCGAGTTCCTGTCTGATGTCGATGAGACAATCTCCCAAGCCATTTTCCTGTCCAAGGTCAACGAGACAGCCTCCCAAACCCTGTTCCTGTCTGAGATCAATGAGTCAGCCTCCCTAACCCTGTCATTCTCTGAGGTCAACAGCACAACCAACCAACGCCACAACTAATCAAGTCATGCTCATGCTAAAGACTGATGACACAGACAACCAAGTTTTGTTTACACTTGAGTCTGCTGAATCCCCACCTGCAGAGTCAACGGAGAATGACGCTCGGCCTTCTCAGCTGAGGACATTGCTCCGTCTCCCGTTGCGGCCAAGAACTTCACTTTGTTTCCCTGCTCTGCCTCAGACATGACTATTCCAGGCTCCTCTACAGACATCACTCCACCTTCCTGCTTGGTGGAGGACGTCGCCGTGCCAGCCTGCTCGACCGTGGATGTTGCTCTACCCTACTGTTCCGCTGAGGACGTCATTCTGCCTCCATGCCATGCTGAAAGCTTCACTCCACAATCAAGAAAGGCCAACAAGACAGCTCACCAAGTCAAGCTCCCGTCTGAAGCTCCCCAAGCCTGGGTCTTGTCTAGTGCCCTGGCAAACCTGCCCCAGCCTCATTGGAGCTGCTCGGCTCCTTGAGGAACCTGCTATTTGAAGGACAATGCCTACCTTGCTTCCGGAGGGATGTGAGAACATTTAGCCCAGTGGCCCAGGACCGCTGAGGAAGGAAGTGCTTTCTGGCAGTCCCTCGCACTAAGTGATGGAGCACACAGTATGCTCTGAAGCCCAAAGTGCGACAGCACGCATCTGGGTTTGCATTTGACATTGAATTTGTTTACTTGACACATGTGTATTTGTTTTGGTTTATGTCCTATTTCCACCCTCTTATATTATTGGAGGTCTTACTCACGTGATCTCGTTAATCACAGCTGTTTTGTCTTAGACCCCTGGTTATGTTTGTTATTTAAACCCCTCATGTGTCATTGTTCAGGGGGGCGAAGTATTGAGTGTTTTCACCATACCAAGCCTTTCTTCTGTGGTCTTGTTTCCCATTTTTTTTATCTTGCTCCTAGTTTCTCATTTTGTGCTTGGTCTTGCCTTTTTTATGCCTGTTTGCCATTTGTGTGACCCTCTGCTGTTTTGACCATGCCTTTGTTTCATGCGTTGCATTAATTTGCCCATTTTCCTTTAAATAAAACACTTAACTGCAACTGCATCTGCCAAAAAACTCAATTCATTACATGTACAGAGTAAATAGCGAGAATGAACAGAAGAATATCACAAATTAAAGATCGCCTGGAGTCAGGCTCGAACAAGGGACAGTCCTTAAGAACCCGAGAGAGTAGCTATGGTTTACAAGGCGAGGCCAACCTAGTGTAGAGGAAGGACTAGAGTATAGCGCTAGTTTTCAATCACCTGAAATTACCGGTGAAGTCTATTGCCGGGACTCTCAAACAAAGACTGATTGCATGAGTGCTATTATTACGTAGCCAGGAGGACAGGAGTAGCTCCTTACTCCAATGCTCCTGATTAATTCAGAGCAGTTCTGTGCCTCCTTCTGGTAGCTTACACAGGTGTAGAAAAATTCTTTCTTGTATTATAGGAAATTAGAAGAAAGCACTCATAAAATAATATTACAAATGTGTACATTAGTCATCAAAGAGCATCATCTCGTACTCTAGCCTTGTAAAGGTTCTGGTTTTCATAATAATGGTTAGCTTTGCATGCAGATAAATCTATTAATGGACTTGGCTGCCAGTAAAGGAAGAGAGCCAACTGCATTAACTTCCTGTGGTCAAAGTGTGAAAACCACAGAATTCTATAGAAACAATAACTTAGTATCAGGAGTCCATTAATATAGAAATACCATGCAGCTGGAACTAGTGTCAGATCTGCTTTTAATATTCAGTAATTATTCAAAATTATTCAGAATCTTCTGACCAATCACATTCAAGAATTCAACATTGCTGAAATATATTCTATTAATTCATCATGATCTTGGCTGACTGTACTTTTTATGTACTGTGATTGTAGTAGTACTCAGTGAACAACATTTTAAAATCATCATCCATGATTAACTTCATACTAAAAAATACTTGGTAAAATCCTCCTTGTCACTGCTGCATTAAGGCATTTCTGATTAAAGAGTCTTCACAGAGTGTCAGTTTCACACCTGAAAATAACCCATGGGTCACACGTGTGGTTAGTTGCATGTTTAAAATAAATGAAACAGGAAATAGAGCTTTCAACATAACAGCAACACACACAGACACTTAGGCAGTGTTCCTTCAGACGGCCACTCGGAGTGTAGTTTTAGACAATTAAATATCAGTATAAGTGTGTCTATAAGGACTGAGAACTACTTCACTGAAAGATCAGGATTACTGTAAAGAGAAGAATGCAGATGAGTGAGGAGATTTATGTAAATACAGCAGACGATGGAGCTGATTCCAGTGACGATGAGCACTCTTATGAAGATGTTTATGCGAATGAGGACAATATGGAGACCCAGAGGACCGGAAACTTCAAGCAATCTGAGAACTCAGGTAAAATACACTCACATTCAGAAATATGATCTACTGAATTTAATTTACTTGTTTAAAACGTGACCATCCATTAAAAAAGAAAGGCTTCAAGAATCTGTAAACTTGAACCAAATGGATTTGTTTTTTTGTTTTAAAAAGACTCTGTTATTTGAACTGAAAGCAAGTTCAGCACCTACACAATTCAGTGATGTTCTAGTGTAGCTATACTGTGTGTGTTAATCCACCATTTTCTGTACTGCGGTAGAGGTGCTTGTTTTTGCAAATGAGTTACTTCATTTGGTCGCTTCTGTTATTGTCTTTGACTTTTGTAGAATAGAATGAAGCCCCTAAGGTGACATGGTGATAGAAAAAATACATGGGAGGCTTTTACATTCGCTCGCGAAACCTTTGCATCCTCCCGTTATAGTGTTTGTACAAACAGTACTTCCAGAGTTCTCTCCAAACATTCCTCTTTCGTACAATTTAGCGATGTCCATTTCACTAAAATGCTGCTGACTGGGGCTCCAGCGTATTTATCTCATGTAGGAATCCAGCATTTTCTGTGATGATACAGGGGCACATATCATTGCAAATAAAGTAAGTGAAGGCTTCCGGTTATTGTATGTGTCTGGCTAGAAGTGTAGGGTGGCAATCTCTAGAAGAAACTACACGAGCATTACCTGTTACAGCTTCAGATGACTTTCTCGTGCACCTGCTGGGGAGTGTACATCGACTGTCTACTTGAATTGTTATGTAAAGCATTTACACACCTGTCCAAAAGCCTCTGAAGCTTCATGATTTTCTTAAGTAACAAAAAGTGACTAAACTGTACTACTGTAGTGTGTACAAACTCAACACACACGCAGCCCTTTCATACACATTTACAAACTGACATTTTTTTGTCTCTTTTGATTGCTTGATAAGTTCTAGATATTCAATGGGACACACACGTGTCTGTATCTGTTCATCCAGTAGGATTCAACCCTAAAGGAGGCGGGTGTTACAGACTGACTGCAGTGTGTGTCATGCTGCTGTGCGTTTTTCTGATGAACGCCATCACAGTGCTGTGGATCAAATTCACCAACCTGAATACACAGAGAGACCAGTTACAGATCAGTTACAACAACCTGACTATAGAGAGAGACCAGTTACAGACCAGTTACAACACCCTGACTATAGAGAGAGACCAGTTACAGACCAGTTACAACGACCTGACTATAGAGAGAGACCAGTTACAGACCAGTTACAATACCCTGACTATAGAGAGAGACCAGTTACAGACCAGTTACAACACCCTGACTACAGAGAGAGAGCAGTGTCAGTCAAGTAATGTGATGGCTAAAGGTGAGCAAATACTTAAACAACTTAATAGTTTATCAAAATAAATTAAAACCCAGGTATGTATATTAAAAATAGGTATTAATGAAACACTGAGTATTGTGTGTCCTACTGTGTGATCAGATCTTGTTAAACAAGGATGGAGATTCTTCTGCTCCAGTCTTTACTACATCTCTTCTGAGAAGAAGAACTGGACTGAGAGCAGAGAGGACTGCAGAAAGAGAGGAGCAGACCTGGTGATCATAAACAGTGCAGAGGAACAGGTGTGTGTGTGTGTGTGTGTGTGTGTGTGTGTGTGTGTGTGTGCGTGCAAGTTGGAGAAAGTCTAAACCAGTGTAATTTTTTCATATTGTTTTCTCAATCTCAGGAGTTCATCATTAAACAGCTGGGAAACATTAATCGGGCTTGGATTGGTCTGAGTGACAGAGACACAGAGGGAGAGTGGAAGTGGGTGGACGGGACAGAATTGAAGAGTGGCACTGGGTAAGAAACAGAAATTAATTCAGTATGTTTGTCTATTTGGACGCACAGTGGTTTAGTGGTTAGCATGTCCCGCCGGGGCCATGTGTGTGCAGAGTTTACATGTTCTCCCCGTGCTGCGGGGCTTTCCTCCGGGTACTCCGGTTTCCTCCCCCAGTCCAAAGACATGCATGGTAGGCTGATTGGCGTGTCTAAAGTCTCCGTAGTGTATGAATGGAGGTGTGTGAGTGTGTATGTTATTGTGCCCTGTGATGGACTGGCACCCTGTCCAGGGTATACCCCGCCTTGTGCCCGATGCTCCCTGGGATTGACTCCAGGTTCCCCCGTGACCCTGAAGAAGGAGTAAGCGGTAGAAGATGGATGGATGGATGGATGGATCTTTGTCTATTTATTAGACTGTCTCACCAAGTGTGAATTTACTGTACACTGCAGCAGACGCATTGAACCAAGCTAACATTATCTCCTGTTATACAGTGGCAAGAAAAAGTATGTGAAGCCTTTAGAATTTCATGGTTTTCTGAATAAATTTGTCATAAAATGTGATCTGATCTTCATCTAAGTCAGGGGTATTGACAAATATAATGTGCCTAAAAGAATAACACAAAAAAATTCTGATCTTTCATGTCTTTATTGAGAACAACCAAAAAAAACTCATAGCGCTTGTGGAAAAAGTATGTGAAGCCTTGAGTTAATGACCTCAGAAAAGCTTCTTTTTTTTTGCACACCTTTAGTCTCGTCAAGAAAATGAGTTTGGAGGTGTGGACTACAGCTACCTTGACTGATAAAAACCCCTCAAACTTTTGGAGTTTGCTCTGCACAATAAGCACATGCTTATGTGAGCCATGCCTCGACAAAAAGAGCTTTCAGAGGATCTATGATCAAAATAGTTGATTTACATAAAGCTGGCAAGGGTCACAAAGTGATTTCAAAGACTTTAGAAATTCACCAGTCTACAGCTAGGTAAACATTCTACAAATGGAGACACTTTGGGACTGTTGCTACTCTACCAAGAATTGGGCGCCTAGTCAAAATGACACCAAGAGCACATCGAAGACTCATCAATGAGGTAAAGAAACAACCCTGAATGACAGCCAAAGATTTGAAGGCATCATTGGAGCTGGCTAACATCTCTATTCATGAGTCTACAATACGCAAAACATTGAACAAGCAGGGTATCTACGGCAGGACACCATGAAGGAAGCCACTGCTTACTGAAAAGAACATTGCTTTTCAGTAAAAAAAAAAAGCAAGTTTGTAAAAGAGCACACTGACACTCCACAGTGGTATTGGCAAAATGTTTTGTGGACTGATGAAACTAAGATTGAATTATTTGGAAAAGGGCACAGCATATCATCATGAAAACATCATTCCAACCGTAAAGTATGGTGGAGTAAACATCATGATTTGGGCCTGCGTTGCTGCATCAGGGCCTGGCCAGCTTGCAATCACTGAGGGGAAGATGAATTCCCAAGTATATCAGACAACTCTTCAGGATAATGTGAGAATGTCTGTACGTCTGCTGAAACTGTGTAGAAGTTGGGTGATGCAACAGGACAACTGTTCAGGAAAGCATGAAAGTGTTCACAAAGAGTTCACATACTGTTCCTTGCCACTGTATTCTTATTGGTCAGCAATATGGAGTCTTAATAATAATAATAATAATAATAATAATAAAAATAAAGTTTTATTATAAAATTATCAATCTCAGTGAGGTGAATGTATGTGTAACGATACCTGTTGGAGACAAGCGAGGACAGGCAGGTTAGCATGCGTAGAATCGACGGAAGAGTAAACACGGAAGACAGATGTAAGTCAGGTGATCAGGCAAACAATCCAAACAATTCAGGGCAGGGAATCGTAAACAAGGAACAGGCAGATATATTCGAAAACCCAGAAAATCCGGAATATAAAGGCTTGGTCAAACGACTGAGTTACGATAACTCTGCGTTTACTTCGTGAAATGCTGATGTTATCGAGGCCTTTTATAACTTAGGCTGAAGCACAGGTGTTCAAACTCAAACTCGAGCACGGGCATGGCTGGGAAGTGTGTTTTATAAGCATGTTTGTAGGCGGCACTGCATTCTGAGAACTGCCACTGCGAGTTCGCCGCAACATAACAGTATGGAATTGAAGAAAACTGAACACTGATTCTGTCTTTCAGGTACTGGTATAAAGGTGAACCGAATGATCAAGGTAAAAATGAAGACTGTGTTGAGATCTTGACTTTTCCAGATAGGAAGGCCTGGAATGACAGAACATGTCCTTATGAAACACTGTGGATTTGTGAGATAAGTGTTTCTTAATTGTAATTTTTTTAATGACAGCAAAATTATCAAATGCTTTCAAACATATCAAATGTATGTAATGAGCAGTTGGACCCTTTGTAACTATCATTTATAAAGAGCTGTTTATCATGTGACCCTCTCAGTTAACCTGCTCACGCAGAACTACCACATGTTAATTCACCCATTTCATATTTATTTCATATAATTCTTATAGATTTCAGTCAAATAAAGTGCACAGATTAACAAGGCAAGGATTTTCTTAGACACCATAAATACTTTTAGATATTTTCTTAAGATATGATCAGTCCACTGATTTGCCTGCAGAATGAAAACTGTATTATTCCACAATGTCCTTCCAGGTTCCTTTACTGATGATGATGATGATGTTTTGCTAGAAAGAGGTTTTTTTTGCATTTTTACTGATAATGCTCATTGGATTTAAGATGTTTCTTCTCTGCTCACATCATGCTTGAAATTCAAATCCTTGAAATTTATTGTATTTGATAGCCTGTGTGGTTTGTGTATTCTAATTTCATATTAATGTTTGTGATGTATTGATGTATGAATAAGAAACAAATGTAAATAAGACAAATCTCCATCTTTGTTCAGTAAGACTAAGCTTCAGATCAGGCGGTGTCATGTTCATGCCACATCAGATTGAAATGTATTTTCCTTACAAAAATCCAGCATGTCTCTGTAGTGAGAGAAAAACGAAGGGCTTGTAAATACAGACTTATCTTTTACTAGAAATGGACAATAAATAAAACTGATAGGAACATTGATCCGCTAATGTAGGGTGGGAGCATAATGTCCAATTACCATGAAATGATTTCTTTTTGCTTAAATAGGTCAGAAATGGTCCAATCTGAAACTGAACTGAAAGCGTGAAACCCAATGAGAGCCAAAAAAAAAAAAAAAGTTTAAAGCCTAAAACATGTTTTGTTATCATGATGATGATGATGATGATGATGATGTTTTAAGATTTGTAGAATTTATAAATAAATATACATCTGCTTCTTTGGCTCTGTGATTGTTACAAACTGTAATTAACAATAAAAGTAGAAATATCTTAAACCTAATAAACAATACAACACATTAAACATTTATTTTATTCTGTTTTGAAAACTTTATCAGAAATAATAATAATAATAATAATAATAATAATAATAATAATAATAATAAGTATAAGTAGTAGTAATGGGGAGTTAACCAGTTCATGTGCACATTGAATAAACAACATTGATTTTATTTAGATTATCACAGACATCACAGATTCCGATACCAAAAGTAATGGGACATAAATGTTTACATGGCTGCTATTGTTTTATTGAAGGAAGTTGCATGTGTTATTGTCATTCAGAAATTCACTGAGGCTGCAGTAGTAATCTGGTAAAAATCCATTGACCTTAATTGAATAAAACAAAGCAACTTCTGCTAACACTTAAGTGAAGTTTATTAGCGGCCATGTGACACAAACAGGGTTCAGTTTACTGTTTAGTCTGATTCACAATGTTGCTGACTCTCCAGCTATTTCAGCTAAAACCAGCTAGTTGTTGACGCATGCTCAGAGACTGGAACACTATTCCAGAAAATTATTTGTGGACATGACAACTTAAAAATTGTATCTGTCCCATTCACTAGCATGATGATGTGCTGAGCTAAACATTGTACTGCAGCCAGCCACTAGAGGGCCTCAGCGACATTTTGACATCACTATTTTTAAATAATAATAATAAAAAAAAAATACATTTGGTGGGTGAGCAAAAATAAGATAATCTTACACTAAAATGCATTTAAGGAAACTTTAAACTTGAGCCAAACTGAAAATGTTTTTATCATCTAATTATTCATGTTATAATTAACAATTTAATGTTCTAAAATTTCCCTTCTCTTATTTTCTGGTTAAATAATGGAAAAAAGTATCCCTCTAGACTATTTTATCCCTTCAGAGAGCCCTCGCTCACAAAAAGGTTGGAGACCCCTGGTCTAACTCTTATCCTCACTGTAATGCCAAACTCCTGCATTCTCCGTTCAACTGTTCGTGATGACATGCCAAGCAGTTCTGAAATGAAATGTACACTCAGACCAATTTCAATCAATTGTCTAAGTTGCTGCTCAGAGACAACGAGTTTGGGACGTCCCGTTGGTCAGCCATTTCATTCACAACTGATGAGGAAAGTCGATTACAAAGAACAGAACACAGGTTTGAAAGACATTGCACTACCTCTTGAGGCATATGTTCATGATTTGTGTGTGAACTAATCAATATATAAAATAGAAATAATCCAGGTCCAGAGGCACGCGCTGCATGGCTTCCTGTAGTCGTGATAAAAGCCTCTCTAAAAGCACTGCCTGTGAATATACACTAAATGTTCTGAAATAATCAAAACTATTTAAACCCATCTTTTAATTCCTTGCACCTAAACCAAAATCCACAAAACAGACATGTCTTCTGCCATCCACTAACTATATATTCATGAGGCGCAGTGGAGTGACGTCACCTCCCCTCTTCGATTGATTGGCTAGAGGAGGAGCTGTAATGGACCAATGGTGAGCGCTTACGCCCGCCCACCCCCAAATTTACACAATAAGCAATAAGCCTACTTTTTTTTTTGACGGAAATTAATCCAATATGATTCCAGTGATACTGCAGATAGCCACTAGAGGGAATCAGAGAAATTTTGGCATCACTATTTAATTTTTTGAAAACATCTTTTAAAAACATCTTCTTAATCTAATTAGTATATTAGTATATTACGTAATTCCAATGTCCTTTTCTTTTTGTTATGACTTTGTGGAAATACATCATCTACGACACCTTATTATAATCATAGGGAGTGAGTTATTTATAAAGTCAGTACTGTACGTTATATATTTGCTGGAAGAAGCTGCTGTTTAAAGGAGATTTTCAAGCATGTGGCCTAACTGGTGCTGCTTTAATAAACATTCCTTTAAAACCAGACACACATAAAACTGTAAGATCAGAGACTTTTATACATTATTTTCAAGAGTTTCTCTTAAAAAAATAAAAAACCTCAATTAGTCTGTTACCAAGTTCAGAAACCTAATTAACATCTAATAGGAACTTAGTATATTTACAATATATTATTAATCACTGCACGATATGGTTTAATTTAACAGCATGGCTCATTATTCAACAGGTAACAGAATAGCACTGGAGCGAACACACACTATTATTTTGCATGTTCATTAAAAAACACAGAATGGAGAAATGGGTTCAGAAAGAAAATCAGGTGACATCATGGTGGTGACAGAGTTATTAACAGTAATGAGCATTTTTCACACACAACACACTGACCTACACAGATAAAAATATCAACTTATTTACTGCTTTTCAATCACATACAGTAATTCAGATAAAGACTGTCTTCTCACAGATCCAAATAAACTGATCATTACAGGGATAATCAGCCCAATACCCGAAAGGATCAGTCTTCTCACCAGTTATAACACAGTTCTCTTTTGTATTACCGTTGGGTTCTCCATATCCCCAGAACCTGAAGGAGAGAATCAGACGATCCGCTGTGTGTTTCTCAGGGCAATGAAGAGTCAATAACTCATCATCATGAGAAAATATTAGTTCAGTGATTTCTTACCCAGTGTTCAGCGGTGTACCGTCCACCCACTTCCACTCGCCCTCACTGTCTCCGTCATTCAGTCCAATCCAAGCTTTTCTGCTGCTCAGGATTTTACTGATGAACTCCTGTCATTGTAGTAGTAAAATATGAGAATTAATAAGGGTCTTTCTCTCGCTCTCTCTCTGTCTTTATCTCTCTGTGTGTCGTGTCTTCATCAGTATCTCTCTCTTGCTCTCTGTCTCTGCGCATGCGTGGTGGAGGAGTGAGTGTGGTGTGTGGAGCGTGTGAGAGCGGTGTGGCGTCTCATTAAAAGTTTTCTTTTTGTTTTTCTTTAATTTAATTTATTGAATGTGTAAGTTATGTGAGTATCGGTGGCCAAGGCCGGAGGAGAGATGCTGTTTCTCCGCCATGGAATCGGGTGAGTGCTGGAGAAAGGAAAACAGGTGGATAAGGTTCTGCTAGTGGTGGGAGAGCAGGTCAGGTGTGAGAATATCTACTCTGCTTCCCGAATGAACAAAGCGGTGGTAATTTTCCTAAAAAAATAAAGATTTATGAATATGCTAATCAAAAAAGGAATATGGCTGAAAGGTGTCATGCTGCACGTTACCCCTCTTTCTACCCCTGCGACGCAGGTCGTTATTTCTTTATTAAAGATGAACTGATAATGAAGGAGCTAGCCCGCTTCGGAAAGTTCGCCAGTCCCATGATGGATATTTCACTCGGCTGTAAAATCTCCCCAGTAAAACACATCCTGTCTTTCCGCAGACAGGTTTATATGTTTATAAACACCCAAGAACAAACACTGGATGTTAACTATAAGTGTAAAGTTGGCAACAGCATCTTCACCGTTTTTGCCACCACCGAATGCCTGAGATGTTTTGCATGTGGGAGATCGGGCATAAATGGCTGAGCTGCCCGTGCAGAGCTGTGCAGCCGGGGAGCTCCAGAGGCGACATGGCCGGGGTACAGCAGCAGCAGCAGCATGGAGACAGCCAATGGGGGAACACCAGAGAACAGGAGCCTGGGGCAGATAGGGGAAACAACACACTCGAGCCACAGCTAGAAGAGGTCAGTAACGAACATACCACCATCACAGAAACAAACGCAGCATCCAATGATAGCACACCCGTGCTCATGCTAGTAATAAAACCAACACCGCAGACAGCATTCATTACAAACCCTACACCACTATTGCTGTCAGAGCTAGCAACTCCACACAACAGAAACAGAAGAACACACAGGACAAGAACATTGAGAACATTAAAGCTGAACTGGGAACATCAAGGGATAAGATGGACAAACTGGAGGAATCATCCAAACAGCCACAGCACAATGTTGTGATGTTGGAGGACTTGGGCCCAGAGTACAGCACAGAAGCTACAGGAGAGGAACCCCTCACAGACATGGAGGAGGGAGAGATCACCCCAGATCAACCAGACACGTTTAACTTTCCAGAACAACCTGAACAGTTCTTCACCATAGAACAGATTAACCAGTTTTTAGAACTTATTAAAAGAAAACGTAATATCTTACTGACAAGTTACTTCCTGGACAGGAGAAAATTCATCTCATTCATTCATTTATTAAATAAATAAATAAATAAATAAAATAAATAAATAAATAATACAAATAAATAACAGGGGTCAGTGGTGGCTTGGTGGTTTAGCCTCTGGTT
Organism: Ameiurus melas; assembly: GCA_012411365.1. Classification (NCBI taxonomy): domain Eukaryota; kingdom Metazoa; phylum Chordata; class Actinopteri; order Siluriformes; family Ictaluridae; genus Ameiurus; species Ameiurus melas. The sequence goes on along the minus strand of CM022778.1, from coordinate 15,378,903 downwards.
TACTTATCAGAAGTTCGGGGGTTCAAGCCCCAGCACTGCCAAGCTGCCACTGTTGGACCCTTGAGCAAGGCCCTTAAACCTCTCTGTTTATGGCTCATGGCTGACCCTGCACTCTGACCCCCGCTTCCTAACATGCTGGGGTATGCGAAGAAAAGAATGTGATCAATAAAGTCTCATTATCATTATCATTATCAAATCTGTACAACACACCGTGGGTGTAATGTCACCAAATGTACAGCAGCCACAAGAGGTGATTTGATGTGAACAGTACTGCAGACTTTATATGACAGAAATGGATGTGCAGCGAACTGTGGGGATTTGGGTTCCTGGGAGGAGGTGTGGGTGGGGAGTCTAATGGGTTTCTTTAAAAAAACAATAAAATAAATATATATATATATATATATATATATATATATATATATATATATATATATATATATATATATATATATACATATGTAAATGTAAATATACCAAAACTGATGCATTAAAGGCGTTATAAAAGTCAAGTCTCTCTCTCTCTCTCTCTCTCTCTCTCTGTATCTTTCTCTTTCTCTATCTCTCTCTGTCTCTCTCTCACCTGTTCCTCTCTGCTGTTTATTATAACTAGGTCTGCTCCTTTGCTCCTGCAGTCCTGTTTGCTCTCCTCCCAGTTCCTCTGCTCATTAGACATGTAGTAAAAACTGGAGTTGAAGTTGAAACACCTCCCTTTATCTATAGAGATATATGGAGAGAATTTACTGAGATCAAAACACAGAGTTTCTGAACTCTTGCTTGCATACAGACATGACTTGTATTTCACCACAAACATTATAGATCAATATATACCATAATATATACTGTAATATAACTGTAATATATCCCATAATATATACTGTAATATAACTGTAGTATATACCATAATATATACTGTAATATAACTGTAATATATACATGTAATCACATTTTATGAGCGTTTTTTTTAAACATTATTTTCCACAAAAAAATGGCATCTTATTGTGATTTTACACCAATTATCATTCTCCCACATTCAAATCACCTCAAACTTAATACTTTGGTTTGATTACTGTTTGTTTTTTTGTTTTTTAAAACATGTAAAAGTCTAAAAGTCATGCACTTACAACACAGATCAAGTGTTCTCCAGTATCCATCTCTCTCCTTCTGTAACTGGTCTCTCTCTATAGTCAGGTTGTAACTGGTCTGTAACTGGATGGTGAATTTGATCCACAGCACTGTGATGGTAGTCAGCAGGAGAACACACAGCAGCACCACACACACTACAGACACTCTGTAACACCTGCTCCATGCAGTGTCTCCTCCTAGAGGGAAATGGACACAAAAACACGTGTCTGAGTCACATTTAATCTCCAAATCTAGAGCTAGAATTCACTGTCTGATCAGTGCCAAGGTCCTTCAACAGTGAACTGGAGAACATCTCAGTAACTCCATCCAAATTCACTGTGAAACTCATCCCTTTCCAGTAAACACATGCAGTGATGGGCGGGGCTTGGGGCTGGTTTTGAATGAACTGACTTGCAGATCTGAATGATCCCTCACCTGTTCTCCCTGTGCACCACAATGACTGCGTAATAATAAACAGTATAATATTACTAATAATAAGCAAGTGGTAAATCTGTATTCTCTCCATTCATCTCCAAGTTGATTCAAAGTAACTGTTCTCACAAACAGAAAACACATTACTGTAATTAACATTAACATTAAGAACTAAAGTCTGAAGATTAAAGTAAGATTTCTTAACTTATTGAATATTATTGTCACGGTTCCCCCGTGCAGCACGCGTCGAACCCTGCCGTGCATGCGCGAATATTGTCCATGCTGATGTCATGTCATAGGTCAGAGGGTCATGTGTGTGTGCGTGTGGGAATTGCGCACAGCTGCAAGCTTGTGGGACTAATGACAGGGATCTCTGTATATACAGTGTGCCGTGCTCCACACGGCACGGTTCCACGGTTCAATAGACATTAAGAGACGTGTGTACGCCTATGTGAATGCACAACTGTAGAGTAAAGTGTAATCGTAGTAGTCTTTGTTTCTTGTTTGTGTTTTAGCATTGGCATTAGCCCAGTTAGCTAGCTTAGCTTAGTTGTGGTTTTGCCTACTCCTATGTTTGTTCTGTTCGCACTTCACTGGGAATAAAATTCACCGTTCTTCACTGCGATTGCATCCTGCCTACTTCCTGCGCCTCCTGGCAGTTATTAATTAATATTAACAGAATTAATTGACTGAATTAAAAAAAAACCTCCTGTTAGGCTCTGTCAGGTATTCCTCGTAATGAAGGTTAGGACGGATGCAAGTGCAGAAAATAGCTTTTAATAAAGAGAGGCAGGCAGACAAATCCAAATCATAAGACAATAGCGTGGTCATAAAAACAGGAAAGGGTCAGGCGATCTGCAAACAGGCATAAACTAGGCAAGGTAAGTAACAAGAATGAGAAACAAGAAACTAGATCAATGAACATAAATCAAAATGCAGAACATAGTACAAACGCTTGGTACAGTGATAACACTCAATACTACGCACCATACAAAGAGACACGAGCGGTATAAATGACAAGCGGTGAAACACTAGACAGCTGAAAACACTGATGACACATACAGGAAAAAAACAATGACGACACAGGGGGTGGAGACAGAATATAGACCATAACAAAAGCATATTTCGAAAGTAAACAAAGTCAGTGTCACTGAAGACCCAAAAGCGTGCGTTTGCTAAGAGATCGCACATCAGCTCGCGCTTTCCGAGCACGCCGCATGCTACAGCGCTAGCTCGAGGGGAAATGGTGACAGGCTCACACTCACTCACCACAAACAAAAGCATTTGTACTTCATCACTGACATCAAACTGGTAATATATAATATAAACTTTTTATATATTAACATTAACTGGATATGAAATATATCACTCTACAAATATATTTTTCTGTGCATTATATACCATTTTGCCAACTCATCTTCATTTAAATATTTCAACGGCCCTTTAATTCAGCGTTAGCAGCATGGGAAATTTTTTTTAACTCAACACTGAAACTCCCGCGTCACTGCTGCAGTGTCCGGTGTAAAATTTTATCAGTACAGATATTACAGAGATTACAAACTGCAATTTTGTCGTCATTCCACACAAGAGACATCTTCATTACACACAACATGAAAATAATATGTTTTCCCCGCCCTCTTTTGATTGACAGGAAATAATCGGCCCTGATCATCGGATGTTTCTAAACTAATGTTTTCTCGATGGTACTCTTAGTCCCTGATCTAGTGAACTAGCATGAGGAAGCAGTTTTGTAGTTTCTATATTTATTCATTTTCATATGATTCATTTACATGTGATTAATTTTCATGTGATTCATATTCATGCATGTGATTCATTTACATGTAATTCATTTTCATGTGATTCATATTCGTGATTCATTTACCTTTTCTCCCCTCCCTTCCCTTTCCCAAATATTTCATTGAGAAGAGAAGAGAAAAAAAAAATAAAATAAAAAAAATAAATAAATAAATAAATAAATGTAAAAAAATTAATAATACTAATAATATTACACAGTGAAGCATATTAAAATAAAATACAAGAAGAAGAAAATAACGAAGTAATAATGCGCCGACAATATAAGAACAAAAAAAATCATAATATTAATAAAATAAATAAATAAATACATAGATAAACAAACAAACAAACACTACACTGTGTAGATGATACAGTTCAACGTAGAGTTTAACGTAGTTTTGACAAAGACCACAAAGTACTTCTGTGCTCTGGATTAGGGCGTCGACTAAATGCTGTAAACGTAATTTAAAAACTAATAACCAATTTAAACTCGACAGTATAATCTGTATATAAAAATGCAGAAATCCATGCAGTTTTATCATTTGAAGTTAAAAGTCCGTGGCTGGGGTCAAAACACAAGCAGATAGTATAACACAAGTATGATCTGTAATTGTAATCAGAAAGACGAGCAAAGTCCAAACAAGTGAGTAAAGAGAGGAATTCTCGCATTTCCACCTGTGTGTTACCTCAAATACAGTGTCTACATTCTCACAGATATCCACCATCATCTCCTCTCACTGTAATCTAGAAACGCCTGAATTACTGCACCTCTGCATGTTGGAACACTTTTGACCATGCAAACGTAAACATTTTGTACCTGTGTGTTGTACTTCTAGACATCTCACCGCATCAGCATCTTCATCTTGTGTGTCGAGGTCATGACCTTCAGGAGTGTCTACAATCTCATAGATTACTACTACCATATCCTCTTGCTTAGAAGAACGCCAAAACATCTCTAATCTATAAAAGAGTCACTAAAACGTGAAATGACAGCGTCTCTGTGTGGACGTGACTGACAGGCTGCAGCTCTGTACTCTGTGTGAAGTGAAATAAATGTGCTGCTGTCAGTAACGGAAGTCAGAGGAAGTTAAGCATCAGAGGAGTTGCATCAGTGTCTTCACGTGGTCAAAGGGTGAAATTATTTGAGCTGCAATTCTTACACATACCGTAGATGTTCTATACTGTAGATGTAAAGTCCAGCAGTTATATATAAATATCAAAATCACATTGTTGTGTTATAATGATGTAAACATTGCACTAATTCATATTTTTGTTCCTCATAACATCATTAGACAAAGCTTTTATTCTTTTTTCCTGCTGTTTATAAGATGACTTTATTTACTTTTTTTATTTTAAGAAGCTTTTTTATGTAGTTTTACTGTGATGTTGCAAGACACAAGTTCCACTGATCTAAGATCAGCGTTAACCACTGCTCTCTTTCACACATCAGTAGGGGAAAAGGTCACAGCAGCAACACACACACACACACACACACACACACACACACACACACACACACACACACACACAGCCATGAAATGGAGGGCAGGACATTTATTCAATATTTATTTTGTAATAGTAATTAATTTGTATTTTTTTACAGTTGTGTTGTTTTTTTTAATTAATTTCAAGAGAGAGAGAGAGAGAGAGAGAGAGAGAGAGAGAGAAATAGGGAAGCTGCTGTTGGAAGAACAGTTTAACGCTGTGAGAAGAGGAACTAACTTTTTTTGAAGACGTTACACTAAACTATAAAACTTAAAAAAAACTATGTTGTCCTTTCATTAAAAAAAAGAAAAATATTAACGACAAATCTCTGTGGAATGGAAGATGAGTAATGAATGTGTGGCTAGAGGAAAATAATCACATTTGTGGTGGTAACACTAACTCTGCTTAGCATCAGGCCGGACACTTGTGGACACCTGACCATCACACGCATGTGTACCTGTTGAACGTCACATTGCAGATGTAGTCTACTTTCTACTAGATTTTGGGGCGTCGCTGTGGGGGATTTGTGTTCATTCAGGTACAAGACTGTTAGTGAGACCAAGCACTGATGTTGTGTGAGGAGGTCTGGAGTGCAGTCGGTGTTCCAGGTCATCCCAAAGGTGTTCAATGGGGTCGAGATCACGATTCTGTGCAGGACACTCGAGTTCTTCCAGTCAATCCCTGGTAGGCCATGTCTTCATGGAGCTCGCTTTGTGCACAGGGGCATTGTGAATTGGAATAGGGTTGGATCGCTTAGTTCCAGTGAATGAAAATTGCAATGCTAGAGCATACAAAGACATTCTATATGTAGGAAGTGACTCGCTTGTAATGACTACGCCACCCTGAGGAAGAGGGGAAACAACCCAAATAAAGGCACACAACTACAATCCACTTAGAAAAGGCAAGAAACATGGGTTTCCACACAAAAATCATTTTTATTAAAGCTAGAAAAAACTGGCCAAGAATTATTTAAAACCACATTAAGAAAAAAAAAACTATCAAAAAGGCACCAATGAGACAGAAAAACTTAAACAATAAATTAAAATAAAAACATTCCAAATCAATTTACTAAATCCAATATTGTTAGGAGATGCGGTAGAGTTTCTTACCGGGGACTGTTAATCCAGCAGTGGTGGGGCATGCAGCGGAGGCAGAATCTGTAGTACAGGTCGATCAAGCAGTGATTACAGCATTTCTTAGTTTTTCCTTTGAGGACCTGAGTTTTTCTACAGGAGGTGGATCCTGATATTGAGAGGGTTTTGATGTTTTGGGAGCAGGGGTCATTTCCCAGTTTTGTGGAGCGTCTGCAGCTCCCCAAGTCTGTGTTGACTTTTCTTAGGCAATGGGATCATCTCTTGAAAAAGGACAGAGACCTTTAACACCGTGTGTCATGCTCTGATGGGGGTGAGGCGGTTCTACAGATGATTTTGCCTGCGGCTTTAAAATGTGACGTATTGACTCAGTTGCATCAGGGCACAAAACAGGGGACACCCTGGATGGAGTGCCAACCAGTCGCAACCCCAGCAAAATCCTACCGCTTACTCCTTCTTCAGGGTTGTGGGGGAACCTGGAGCCTAGGGAGCATCGGGCACAAGGTGGGGTACACCCTTGACAGGGTGCCACTCCATTGCAGGGCACAATCACATACACACTCACACACCCATTCATACACTATGGACACGCCAATCAGCCTACTATGCATGTGTTTGGACTGGGGAGGAAACTGGAGTACCTGGATGAAACCCCCGCAGCACGGGGAGAACATGCAAACACCGCACACACATGGCCCCGGTGGGAATAGAACCCTGGACCCTGGAGGTGTGAGGCAAACGTGCTATCCCCTAAGCCACTAAACTGAGAATTTTGTATAATTTTCAATGTTTTAATTACTTTCTTGTCATGCAACAAGGTCTGTGTATAGGGGTTTGGGACAGTTTGGTATATACCTTATTGGGAGTCGCTCGGACTACTGGCCGCGTTTCCAGTCCATGCAGTTCGCTCAGAAGTTTGCTGCCGAGCTCCCACCAGTGACAGCAGGATTGGGGAGCTACCTGCTGGAATCCTCTGCAGTTGCCAGGTTTATTTCTGCAGCCTGGTGTATCCCAAGCCTACCAAGAGCCAGTGGATCAGGGTCTTGGTGTCCCGGTTTTGCGCCCCGGCCAGGGACTGGGTGGAGGAACTGGTGAGTGCTGGGGCCTCCGCTCTCCAGGATGTCACCCAGTTTGAAGAACTGTTTGTCGAGCAGTTCTACCGGCCAGGTAGCGTCCATGTGCATCTCAAGCACGTGCGTGCTCTGAAGCCGCTCGTGCACATTGTCGCCTCAGCGCCCTCTGCTGGCATTATCGTGACACTGATGATGCTGCAGGCCGGTGTGGGGTGGAGCTACTTCCCGTCACGACGCAGTAATCCATGCAGGTCAATGAAAAAACATTTAAAATAATCAACTATGATTTACTTCATATTAAACAAATGCTCAATAAACTCCTCAGTGGGAAGTCTGGTAGTCACATGACTGTATAGTGACACTGTGTGTAATGCCCCGTCTGCATTAAGGCCTTCCTGTCTTCACAGAGTGTGTTTCACAAACGAAAATTACCCAAGGGTCACACTTGTGGTTAGTTGCACGTTAAAAAGGAATAAAACAGGAAATAGGGCTTTCAACATAACAGCAACACACCCAGTTCCTTCAGACGGCCACTCAGAGTGTAGTTTTAGACAATTATATATCAGTATAAATGCGTCTAAAAGGACTGATCTACTGAATTTAATTTAATTGTTTAAAATGTGACCATCCATTAAAAATCTGTAAACTTGAACTAAAAGGATTTGTTTGTTGTTTTAAAAAGACTCAATTCAGTGATGTTCTAGTGTAGCTATCATGTGTGTCAATCCACCATTTTCTGTACCGCTGTAGAGGTTCTTGTTTTTGCCAATGAAGTAACTGAATGTTTCTGTTATTGTTTTTTGCTTGTGTAGAATAGAGTGAAGCCCCTAAGGGGACATGGTGATGGAAAAAATATGACATGGGAGGCTTTTACATTTGCTTGCGAAACCTTTGCATCCTCCCGTTATTGAGTTTGTTCAAACGATACTTCTGGAGTTTCACAAGCATTTCACAAGCATTCACAAGCATAACTTCACAAGCATTACCTGTTACAGCTTCAGCTTTCGTCTATACACACGCACAAGAACTGAGTAGTGCACATCGACCGTCTACATTAATTGTTATGTAAAGCATTTACACACCTGTCCAAAAGCCTCTGAAGCTTCCTCATTTTCTTAAGAAACAAAAACTGACTAAACTGTACTACAGTAGTGTGTACAAACTCAACACACACGTAGACCTGTCTTACACATTTACATTTACATTTATTCACTTAGCAGACGCTTTTATCCAAAGCGACTTACAAATAAGCAAAGCGATATATCAAGCAGGGAACAATACAAGTAGTGCTACTATACAAGATCCATTAATTGAATACCAGAGGAAGCAAAGTGTACAGAGTAGAGGTGTAAGTGCATTGTGTGTGGGTTTTTTTTTCTTCTCTAGGAGTTGGTTAAATGTTCACGGAAAAGGTGGGTCTTAAGCTGTTTTACCTATGACACTGTCAATTTTTGTGTCTTTTGATTGCTTTATAAAGATTTCAAGATATTCAATTGGACACACACGTCTCTGTATCTGTTCATCAATTAGGATTCAACACTGAAGGAGGCAGGTGTTACAGACTGACTGCAGTGTGTGTCCTGCTGCTGTGCCTTTTTCTGCTGACTGCCATCACAGTGCTGTGGATCAAATTCACCAACCTGAATACACAGATACACCAGTTACAGACCAGTTACAACACCCTGACTACAGAGAGAGACCAGTGTAGTAACATGCTGGCTACAGGTGAGCAAATACTTAAACAAATTAATAGTTTATCCAAGTCTATTAAAACCCAGGGATGCATATAAAAATGGGTATTAATGAAAGTGATTTTTGATTTGAGAGTGATGTGTGTCCTACTGTGTGATCAGTTCTTGTTAGACAAGGATGGATACTGGTCAACTCCAGTCTTTACTACATCCCTACTGAGGAGAAGAACTGGACTGAGAGCAGAGAGGACTGCAGAGAGAGAGGAGCAGACCTGGTGATCATAAACAGCATAGATGAACTGGTGAGACAGACAGAGAAAGAGAGGGAGAGAGAGAGCCATCATTATTGGACATGTGAATGGGGACATTTGAGCAGGTGGAAGGAAGTTCCACCAGCTCAAATAGTGGAACTTCCTTTCTCGGACTGTTCTGTTGCAGCTTCCCCTCACTCATGTTCTTATAGCAGCATTCAGCCCGCCTCAGCTCCCTCCTCAGCTCCCTTTGTATTCCCTTCTTTACCTCATCAGTGATCCCTGCCATGAAGGCTGTCTTCTTTCTGATCAGCAGGGCTTTGAGGTACTTGTTGATCCAAGGCTTGTTATCGGAGAAGCAGCGGACCTTCTTAGTGGCGACAACACTCTCCGCACAGAACCTGATATAGTCAGTTATACACTGAGTTAGAGCCTCTATGATTAAAATCTCCGTTTATTATAAGCACTGGGATGCCATGTCTGCAGGTCTGCAACAGTGGAATGAATAAAGTCACAAGTGTGCCACCACTGCCAATGGTGGAATGTAAACAATAACAACAATGGTGGCTGAAAAACTCCTGGGACAGATAGTATGACCTCAAAAAAAATGGCCGTACTACCTGCCCAACATCAGGCGTGCAGATTGATTAGAGCCTCTGAAGTTAGACACTGTGTGTGTGTGTGTGTGTGTGTGTGTAGAAATTCTAAACCAGTGTAATCTCTTCTTATTGATCAAAGGAGTCCATCATTAATCAACTGGGCAAAAAAAGCGGGCTTGGATTGGTCTGAGTGACAGAGACACAGAGGGAGAGTGGAAGTGGGTGGACGGGACAGAATTGAAGAATGGCACTGGGTAAGAAATTTAATATTTTTTCTATTCATCACACTGTCTCACGTATTGTGGATTTCCAACTTTCCTGTACAATGCAGCAGATGGATTAAACCATTTTAACGTTATCTCCTGTTATATTCTTATTGGTCAGAGTTATGGAGCTGTTCTGATCATTCATTCATTCATACCAAGGGGAAATTCAAGGTCCCAGTGGCTCAAGACATCACACACAATACAACATGCAATAAAATATAAGCAGGATGCTAAAATATATATATATATATATATTGTAGCGGGATCAGCCCAGGGGGGAGAAGGCGTAGCACAAACACATGGGAGGCAGGTTGTGGTGAGAGAAGTGAGAGAAAATCCAGGATTTATTTGTCCTTCAGTCAGTGGTGTGTGTGGCTGGATGAGGGAAACCCGGCGGGGGCGGGGCTGGCGCAGCGGCGTCCTCCGGGGCGTGTCGGGATTCCCGGAAGAGCTGGGAAGAAGGTTCTCTATGCCGGTTTCTCCGCGTCACCACTGTCCTCGTCTGTCGTTGTTGTCATCTGCGAGCGAGCGAGAGAGAGAGAGAGCGAGAGAGAGAGAGAGAGAGAGAGAGAGAGAGAGAGAGAGAGAGAGAGAGAGAGAGAGAGAGAGAGAGAGAGAGAGAGAGAACGCGAATGGTTACGTAACCCGTGTAGCCGAGTTGGTCTCCGTCCTTCCGTGGGTGGAAGGGTGTCCTTTTATCCCCTCCTTCTGGAGCTGTATTGGTGAACCTCTCGCTCCCGGTTCGCCAATCCGCCGCCGGCGAGGCGGGAGTGGCTCCACCCTGCCGTGACGGCCCTTCCGGTTAGCGTTGGGACCGGCGCGAGGCTGCCCGCCTCGTGCCGGGCGGCAGTCGGGGAAGGAGCGAACCTCCTGGTTTGCGCGTCGGGTGTTGGTCGGGTGTTTAAATATATATATTTAAAGGTAGGGGTTGTATATGAGGCTAATATTGTCCATAAACTGTTAAACAGTCACACACTGAGCCAATACACAACATTGTTGTAAGACGTCATGGGAGTGTATGAGAATGTATGAAAAGGTGAAGAGGCAGATAGTCTATGTAGAGAAGTCTCTCTCACCTCTTCCTTTAAGTGAAGCATTGAAGAGTTGTATAGCCCTAGGGACAAAAGACTTCCCCAGCATACCACAGCATAGAAGAGGACGCTGGCAACAATAGACTGGTAGGACATCCAGAGGAGCTTGCTGCAGACATTGAAGGACCGCAGCCTCCTCAGGAAGTACAGCCTGCTCTGCCCTTTCTTGTAGAGTGCTTCAGTGTTGACTGAGCAGTCCAGTTTATTGTCCAAATGTATTCCCAGATACTTGTAAGTGTTTACCACCTCTACCTTTACCCCCTCAATGGTGACTGGCAGCAAAGCGGGCTTAGACTTCCGGAAATCTACCACCATCTCCTTCGTCTTAGCACAGTTGAGTTGTAGGTGGTTGGTCTGTGTTGTAGCAAAAGTCAGACGTGTACAGGGTGAACAGGACTAGAGAGAGCACTGTTCCCTGTGGAGCTCCGGTGCTACTGATCACGGGTCTTGTGCAAGACGTACCTGGGGTCTAAGTATCCCCCAAAATTGGCCGCTTCATGGTCTTCATCACATGTGATGTTAGAGCGACTGGCCTGTAATCATTGAGCTCACTTGGATGTGACTTCTTGGGGACAGAGATAAGACATGATGTCTTCCACAATGTTGAAACTCTTCCAAGACGAAGACTCAGGTTGAATATGTGCTTCAGTGGCTCCCCCAGTTCAGAAGCACAGACCCTGAGCAGCCTTGGACACAGTTGGTCAGGCCCGGCTGCCTTCCTAGGGCAGAGTGCACATGCGCATAAATCAGTAAACACTAAGAAGGTTGAGTTAAAGGTGTCAAATATCTGAACACCGATTCTGATTCTCTGGCTTTCAGATACTGGAATAAGGGTGAACCAAATGATGTAGGAAATAATGAAGACCGTGCTGAGATCTGGACAGATAAGAAGGCCTGGAATGACAGAACATGCTCTGTGAAACAATGGTGGATCTGTGAGATAAATATTTTTTAGTGCTAATTTTAGATCCGAAGGCAATATTATAAAATACTTGCACACATTTATCAAATGCATGTAATGAGCAGTTGGACCCTTTGTAACTATCATTTATTAAGAGCTGTTTATCATGTGACCCTCTCAGTTAACCTGCTCACGCAGAACTACCACATGTTAATACACCCATTTCATATTTCTTTCATATAATTTTTATAGATTTCAGTATTTCAGTAATTCTTAAAATTTCCTTTTACTGATAATGCTTATAGGATTTAAGATGTTTCTTCTCTGCTGACATCATGCTTGAAATTCAAATCCTTGAAATTTATTGTATTTGATAGCCTGTGTGTTTTGTGTATTCTAATTTCATATTAATGTTTGTGATGTGTTGATGTATGAATATGAAACAAATGTAAATAAGACAAATCTCCATCTTTGTTCAGTAAGACTAAGCTTCAGATCAGGCGGTGTCATGTTCATGCCACATCAGACTGAAATGTATTTTCCTTACAAAAATCCAGCATGTCTCTGTAGTGAGAGAAAAACGAAGGGCTTGTAAATACAGACTTATCTTTTACTAGAAATGGACAATAAATAAAACTGATAGGAACATTGATCCACTAATGTAGGGTGGGAGAATAATGTCCAATTACCATGAAATGATTTCTTTTTGCTTTAAATAGGTCAGAAATGGTCCAATCTGAAACTGAACTGAAAGCTGAAACCAATGAGGCCAGAGAGACAGAAGAATGAGTTTAAAGACTAAACTGTTTTATTATCATGATGATGATGATGATATTATTATTATTATCTTATTATTATTATTATTATTATTATTATTAATACTTATGTAGTAAATGTCAATGTAGAATTTATAAATAAAAATACATCTGCTTCTTTGGCTCTGTGATTGTTACAAACTGTAATTAACAATAAAAGTAGAAATTTCTTAAATCTAATAAACAATACAACACATTCAACATTTATTTTATTCTGTTTTGGAAACTATCAGAAATAATAATAATAATAATAATAATAATAATAAGTAGTAGTAGTAGTAATGGGGAGTTAACCAGTTCATGAGCACATTGAATAAACATCATTGATTTTATTTACATTATCACAGACATCACAGATTCTGATACCAAAAGTAATGGGACATAAATGTTTACATGGCTGCTATTGTTTTATTGAAGGAAGTTGCATGTGTTATTGTCATTCAGAAATTCACTGAGGCTGCAGTAGTAATCTGGTAAAAATCCATTGACCTTAATTGAATAAAACAAAGCAACTTCTGCTAACACTTAAGTGAAGTTTATTAGCGGCCATGTGACACAAACAGGGTTCAGTTTACTGTTTAGTCTGATTCACAATGTTGCTGACTCTCCAGCTATTTCAGCTAAAACCAGCTAGTTGATGCTCAGAGACTGGAACACTATTCCAGAAAATTATTTGTGGACATGACAACTTAAAAATTGTATCTGTCCCATTCACTAGCATGATGATGTGCTGAGGTAAAAAAAAATTGTACTGCAGCAAGCCACTAGAGGTCCTCAGCGACATTTTGACATCACTTTAAATAAAAAAAAATAAAAAATACATTTGGTGGGTGAGCAAAAATAAGATAATCTTACACTAAAATGCATTTAAGGAAACTTTAAACTTGAGCCAAATTGAAAATGTTTTTATCATCTACTTATTCATGTTATAATTAACAATTTAATGTTCTAAAATTTCCCTTCTCTTATTTTCTGGTTAAATAATGGAAAAAAGTATCCCTCTAGACTATTTTATCCCTTCAGAGAGCCCTCGCTCACAAAAAGGTCGGAGACCCCTGGTCTAACTCTTACCCTCACTGTAATGCCAAACTCCAGCATTCTCCGTTCAACTGTTCGCGATGACATGCCAAGCAGTTCTGAAATGAAATGTACACTCAGACCAATTAAATCAATTGTCTAAGTTGCTGCTCAGACACAACGAGTTTGGGACGTCCCGTTGGTCAGCCATTTCATTCACAACTGATGAGGAAAGTCGATTACAATGAACAGAACTCAGGTTTGAAAGACATTGCACTACCTCTTGAGGTATATGTTCATGATTTGTGTGTGAACTAATCAATATCATGCTATTTGTGCAGATAAAATAGAAATAATCCAGGTCCAGAGGCACGCGCTGCATGGCTTCCTGTAGTCGTGATAAAAGCCTCTCTAAAAGCACTGCCTGTGAATATACACTAAATGTTCTGAAATAATCAAAACTATTTAAACCCATCTTTTAATTCCTTGCACCTAAACCAAAATCCACAAAACAGACATGTCTTCTGTCATCCACTAACTATATATTCATGAGTCGCGGTGGAGTGACGTCACCTCCCCTCTTCGATTGATTGGCTAGAGGAGGAGCTGCAATGGACCAATGGTGACGCTTAAGCCCCCCCGCCCAATTTACACAATAAGCAATAAGCCTACTTTTTTTTGACGGAAATTAATCCCATATGATTCCAGTGATACTGCAGATAGCCACTAGAGGGAATCAGAGAAATTTTGGCATCACTATTTAATTTTTTGAAAACATCTTTTAAAAACATCTTCTTAATCTAATTATAGTATATTAAGTAATTCCAGTGTCCTTTTCTTCTTGTTATGACTTTGTGATCATACATCATCTACGACACCTTATTATAATCATAGGGAGTGAGTTATTTATAAAGTCAGTACTGTACATGTTATATATTTGCTGGAAGAAGCTGCTGTTTAAAGGAGATTTTCAAGCATGTGGTCTAACTGGTGCTGCTTTAATAAACACTCCTTTAAAACCAGACACACGTAAAACTGTAAGATCAGAGACTTTTATACATTATTTTCAAGAGTTTCTCTTAAAAAAATAAAAAACCTCAATTAGTCTTTTACTATGTTCAGAAACCTAATTAACATCTAATAGGAACTTAGTATATTTACAATATATTATTAATCACTGCACGATATGGTTTAATTTAACAGTATGACTCATTATTCAACAGGTAACAGAATAGCACTGGAGAGAGCACACACTATTATTTTACATGTTCATTAAAAAACACAGAATGGAGAAATGGGTTCAGAAAGAAAATCAGGTGACATCATGGTGGTGACAGAGTTATTAACAGTAATGAGGATTTTTCACAAACAACACACTGACCTACACAGATAAAAATATCAACTTATTTACTGCTTTTCAATCACATACAGTAATTCAGATAAAGACTGTCTTCTCACAGATCCAAATAAACTGATGATTACAGGGATAATCAGCCCAATACCAGAAAGGATCAGTCTTCTCACCAGTTATAACACAGTTCTCGCTTGTATTACCGCCGGGTTCTCCATATCCCCAGAACCTGAAGGAGAGAATCAGAGGATCCGCTGTGTATTTCTCAGGGCAATGAAGAGTCAATAACTCATCATCATGAGAAAATATTAGTTCAGTGATTTCTTACCCAGTGTTCAGCGGTGTACCGTCCACCCACTTCCACTCGCCCTCTCTGTCTCCGTCATTCAGTCCAATCCAAGCTTTTCTGCTGCTCAGGATTTTACTGATGAACTCCTGTCATTGTAGTAGTAAAATATGAGAATTAATAAGGGTCTCTCTCTTGCTCTCTCTTTCTTTATCTCTCTGTGTGTCGTGTCTTCATCAGTATCTCTCTCTTGCTCTCTGTCTCTGCGCATGTGCGGTGGAGGAGTGAGTGTGGTGTGTGGAGCGTGTGAGAGCGGTGTGGTGTCTCATTAAAAGTTTTCTTTTTGTTTTTCTTTAATTTAATTTATTGAATGTGTAAGTTATGTGAGTATCGGTGGCCAAGGCCGGAGGAGAGATGCTGTTTCTCCGCCATGGAATCGGGTGAGTGCTGGAGAAAGGAAAACAGGTGGATAAGGTTCTGCTAGTGGTGGGAGAGCAGGTCAGGTGTGAGAATATCTACTCTGCCTCCCGAATGAACAAAGCGGTGGTAATTTTCCTAAAAAAATAAAGATTTATGAATATGCTAATCAAAAAAGGAATATGGCCGAAAGGTGTCATGCTGCACGTTATCCCTCTTTCTACCCCTGCGACGCAGGTCGTTATTTCTTCATTAAAGACGAACTGATAATGAAGGAGCTAGCCCGCTTCGGAAAGTTCGCCAATCCCATGATGGATATTTCACTCGGCTGTAAAATCACTTGGCTGGAAGTCTGAGCTGCCCGTGCAGAGCTGTGCAGCCGGGGAGCTCCACAGGCGACATGGCCGGGGTACAGCAGCAGCAGCAGCGTGGAGACAGCCAATGGGGGAACATCAGAGAACAGGAGCCTGGGGCAGATAGGGGAAACGACACACTCGAGCCACAGCTAGAAGAGGTCAGTAACGAACATACCACCATCACAGAAACAAACGCAGCATCCAATGATAGCACTGACACCCGTGCCCATGCTAGTAATAAAACCAACACCGAAGACAGCATTCATTACAAACCCTACACCACTATCGCTGTCAGAGCTAGCAACTCCACACAACAGAAACAGAAGAACCCACAGGACAAGAACATTGAGAACATTAAAGCTGAACTGGGAACATCAAGGGATAAGATGGACAAAGTGGAGGAATCGTCCAAACAGCCACAGCACAATGTTGTGATGTTGGAGGCCCAGAGTACAGCGCACGAGTTACAGGAGAGGAACCCCTCACAGACATGGAGGAGGGAGAGGTCACCCCGGATCAACCAGAGACGTTTAACTTTCCAGAACAACCTGAACAGTTCTTCACCATAGAACAGATTAACCAGTTTTTAGAACTGACTAAAAGAAAACGTAATATCTTACTGACAAGTTACTTCCTGGACAGGAGAAAATTCATCTCATTCATTCATTTATTAAATAAATAAATAAATAAATAAATAATACAAATAAATAAAAGGGGTCAGTGGTGGCTTGGCAGTTAAGCCTCTGGTTTACTTATCAGAAGGTCGGGGGTTCAAGCCCCAGCACTGCCAAGCTGCCACTGTTGGACCCTTGAGCAAGGCCCTTAAACCTCTCTGTTTATGGCTCATGGCTGACCCTGCACTCTGACCCCCGCTTCCTAACATGCTGGGGTATGCGAAGAAAAGAATTTCACTGTGCTGTAATGTATATGTGATCAATAAAGTGTCATTATCATTATCATTATCAAATCTGTACAACACACCGTGGGTGTAATGTCACCAAATGTACAGCAGCCACAAGAGGGGATTTGATGTGAACAGCACTGCAGACTTTATATGACAGAAATGGATGTGCAGCGAACTGTGGGGATTTGGGTTCCTGGGAGGAGGTGTGGGTGGAGAGTCTAATGGGTTTCTTGAAAAAAATAAAAAGTTAATATACATGTAAATAAAAATATACCAAAACTGATGCATTAAAGGCCTTATAAAAGTCAAGTCTCTCTCTCTCTCTCTCTCTCTCTCTCTCTCTCTCTCTCTCACCCGTTCCTCTCTGCTCTTTATGATTGCCAGTTCTGCTCCTTTGTCCCTGCAGTCCTGGTTGCTCTCTTCCCAGCTCCTCCCCACATTAGATATGTACTAAAAACTGGAGTCGAAGTTGAAACACCTCCCTTTATCTATAGAGAGAAATGGAAAGAATTTACTGAGATCATATATATCCCATAATATATACTTTAATATAACTGTAATATATACCATAATATATACTGTAATATAACTAACATATACATGTAATCACATTTTATGAGCGTTTTTTTTTAACACTACTTTCCACAAAAAATGGCATCTTATTGTGATTTTACACCAATTATCTTTCTCCCACATTCAAATCAGATCAAATTTAATACTTTGGTTTGATTACTATTTGTTTTTTGTTTTTTTAAAACATGCAACATGATAAAATTATGTATAATAACTCATATAGACATTTTCATTTTAGACACTGAGTTCAGTTTTAAAATGACACCAGGATTTCCACTGCGGACATTTAACCTTTGGGTAGAAAACTTTATTTTAAAATTCATGCACTTACCACACAGATCAAGTGTACTCCGGTATCCATCTCTCTCCTTCTGTAACTGGTCTCTCTCTATAGTCAGGTTGTTGTAACTGGTCTGTAACTGGTTGTTTTCTGTATTCAGGGTGGTGAATTTGATACACAGCACCGTGATGGCAGTCAGCAGGAGAACACACAGCAGCACCACACACACTGCAGTCACTCTGTAACACCTGCTCCATGCAGTGTCTCCTCCTAGAGGGAAATGGACACAAAAACATGTGTCTGAGTCACATTTAATCTCCAAATCTAGAGCTAGTCTGATCAGTGCCAAGGCCCTTCAACAGTGAACTGGAGAACATCTCAGTAACTCCATCCAAATTCACTGTGAAACTCCTTCCTTTCCAATAAACGCATACAGTGATGAGCGGGGCTTGGGGCTGTTTTGAATGAACTGACTTGCAGATCTGAATGACGTCACCTGTTCTCCCTGCGCACCACAATGACTGCGTAAGACACCCTGAGCAAAACCTTTTCACTTGATTTACAGTAACTCCGGATTTTTGGAAACACTGAAAACACAAAGACATTTTCTTCAAAATCCAACGTGTACGTTGATCACCCGTAATATGTAGAGCGTGTACCCAACACAGCTCATTTGCATTAAGTGATGCCCACAAAACTCCAGAAGTGAAAACGCACAGACAGCTAGGAGCACGAAAGAAATGATCAGAAGTGGAAATTATTTTGACTCAATACTATGCCAATAAACATTTTAATAATAAAAAGTATAATATTACTAATAATAAGAAAGCGGTAAATCTTCTATCAACTGAGGCATTTGCAGCTTACGGCTCTGCACACAGAGACCGGCCTGTCCTCCGTTTAAACGGCGGCCTTTTTTGAATATAATTTAATTATTATTTTTATTTGTCATTCTTTATAGGTTTATTCTGGCTTGCCTAGATTATTATTTTTTATATTTTTAGGCAATAATATTAATGAATTTTCATTAGAGATGCACTGATACTAAATTTCTCACTCCATTCAGATAACGGGATTATTCAGAGTGATATGCTTTCTTTTAAATTAATAATAATTAATTCTATAACTCTGAAAGAAATGCAAATAAAAACTGTATTCTCTCCATTCATCTCCAAGTTGATTCAAAGTAACTGTTCTCATAAACAGAAAACACATAACTGTAATTAACATTAACACATGAACTAAAGTCTGAAGATGAAAGTAAGATTTCTTAACTTATTGAATGTTATTAATACATATTAACAGAATTAACTGACTGGATTAAAAAAAAAAAACAACAACCTCCTGTTAGGCTCAGTCACGTATTCCTCGTAATGAAGGTTAGGACAGATGCAAGTGCAGAAAATAGCTTTTAATAAAGAGAGGCAGGCAGACAAATCCAAATCATGAGACAATAGCGTGGTCGTAAAAACAGGAAAAGGGTCAGGCGATCTGAAAACAGGCATAAACTAGGCAAGGTAAGTAACAAGAATGAGAAACAAGAAACTAGATCAATGAACATGAATCAAAATGCAGAACATAGTACAAATGCTTGGTACAGTGATAACACTCAATACTACGCACCGTACAAACAGACATGAGGCGAATAAATGACAAACGTAATCAGTGGTGAAACACAAGACAGCTGAAATCACTGATGCACACATACAGGAAAAAAACAATGACAGCACAGGAGATGGAGACAGAATATAGACCATAACAAAAGCACGTGTCGAAAGTAAACAAAGTCAGTGTCACTGAAAATCGTGCATTTGCTAAGAGTTCACACATCGGCTCGTGCTTCTGGTTTCCGAGCACGCTGCATGCTACAGCGCTAGCTCGAGCGGAAATGGTGAAGGGCTCACACTCACTCACCACAAACAAAAGCATTTGTACTTCATCACTGACATCAAACTGGTAATATATAATATAAACTTTTTATATATTAACATTAACTGGATATGAAATATATCACTCTACAAATATATTTTTCTGTGCAATATATACCATTTTGCAAACTAATCTTCATTTAAATATTTCAACGGCCCTTTAATTCAGCGCGAGCAACAGGGTAAAAAAAAATTAGACTCAACACTGAAACTCCCGCGTCACTGCTGCAGCGTCCGGTGTAAAATTTTATCAGTACAGACATTACAGAGATTACAAACTGCAATTTTGTCGTCATTCCACACAAGAGACATCTTCATTACACACAACATGAAATTAATATGTTTTCCTCTTTTGATTGACAGGAAATAATCGGCCCTGATCATCGGATGTTTCTACACTAATTTTCATAGTTTTCTCGATGGTACTCTTAGTCCCTGATCTAGTGAACTAGCATGAGGAAGCAGTTTTGATGAAGACCACAATGCACTTCTGTAATTCGTCTGGATTAGGGCTTCGGCTAAATGCTGTAAACGTCATTTAAAAACTAATAACCAATTTAAACTCGACAGTATAATCTGTATATAAAAATGCAGAAATCCATGCAGTTTTATCATTTGAAGTTAAAAGTCCATGGCTGGGTTCAAAACACAAGCAGATAGCGTAACACAAGTATGATCTGTAATTGTAATGAGAAAGATGAGCAAGGTCCAAAAAAGTGAGTAAAGAGAGGAATTCTCTCATTTCCACCTGTGTGTTACCTCTAACAGTGTCTACATTCTCACAGATATCCACCATCATCTCCTCTCACTGTAATCTAGAAAAGCCTGAATTACTGCACCTCTGCATGTTGGAACACTTTTGGCCATGCAAACGTAAACATTTTGTACCTGTGTGTTGTACTTCTAGGCGTCTCACCGCGTCAGCGTCTTCATCCTGTGTGTCGAGGTCGTGACCTTCAACATTGTCTACAATCTCATATATAACTACTACCATATCCTCTTGCTTAGAAGAATCGCTGAAACATCTCTAATCTATAAAAGAGTCACTAAAACATGAAAGGACTGCGTCTCTGTGTGGACATGACTGACAGGATGCAGCTCTGTACTCTGTGTGAAGTGACATAAATGTGCTGCTGTCAGTAACAGAAGTCAGAGGAAGTTAATAATGCAGAGTTGCATCAGTGGCTTCGTGTGGTCAAAGTGTGAAGACATTTGAGCTACAATTCTTACACATACTGAAGATGTTCTTCTTAACGTCCAGCAGTTTTATAAATATCAGAATCACATTGTTATAATGTGTTATAATGATGTGTACATTGCAGATTCATCACATTTTTATTTTTCATAACATCATTACACAAAGCGATTAGACTTTTTATCTGATACTTTTAAAATCTATGTATATATTTATAGCAGTTTTAATTATTTCATATGAATTAGTTGACACGTTCCTGCAGTGGATATGGAATTATCTGTAGATTTACTTTCTCAGAAGCTTTATACAGCTTTACTGTGACGTTGCAAGACGCAACTTATCTAAGATCAGCGTTAACCACTGCTCTCTCTGACACCTAGAAGAAAAAGCACATATAAAAATCCCAAAGGTGTGCACACACTTGCACACAGTCTCTCTCTCTCTCTCACACACACACACACACACATGCATGTAAATAGGGCAGGACATTTATTTACTATTTAGTTTGTAACAGTGGGTTTTCTCGCATGCAGGCTGCTAGCTTGCCATCGGGAGCAACTTGGGGTTCACTTTCTTTCCCAACTACACTTCGGCATGTGGAGTCATGTAGGCCAGGAATCAAACCTGTAGGTGTATGTATAGGCTATGGCAATGTGCAGGCATTGTATCTACAAAGAACAGAACTTTCTTCTTTCTTTTTTAAATACATACAGTGTCGGGCTAAATGTCTAAATGCCAGCCAGCAGTGGCCGGATAATTTTGGGAATTCTTGTGTGGTATTTTGAAATGTAGTTGTGCAGGTGATCTGGCAACCCTGAGCAAAACTGCTGCTCACACAACACTGTGTGGCGCATTTCACTGCATTTAGTTTAATTTACAAATGTTTTTATATTTAGACAAATAAAACCACCCGAATTAATCAGAAAATATCGCTGCAGCGATGGAATTCTTTGAAAGGTTTTTTTTAACGACGAATTAGTTGCAATTTGGCAACCCTGCTGCTCCTTTCAGTCTAAGGGAGGAGTTCCTCCAGGAGGCCGCGCGAGGGCGCTGAAACTCCGGAGTGAGAAACCGTAGATCGTGTGAACTAGCGTCAGTCATGTGACCGGTGGTCGCGCGAACGGTTCCTTCTTAACACCGGCGATTCCCGGGGATCCCTTCTTCCATGTGCTGCAACCGTCACGTGACTCTTAAAAGAAAAAAAAAAAAAAAACGCCGTTTTGAAGACGTCGTAGAGACAGAAGTCCGTGCGCGCGACCTGCTGGGTGTTATGGAGGAGCCTCCTGGTTTCCGGTAGCTTGCGCTCGCAACGCGTGAGCTCGAGGCGGACGGCGCGCGCCATACAGCCTTCCAGCATGGCCCTGATGCTCCTGCAGAAGCTGTCCAAGAAGAAAGCGACGGCCACCACCGGAGGCGCAAGAGAGTGCGCGACCGACGCGGAGAATCGGTAAGCTAACGGTTTCCAAAACATGGGGAGGATACTAAAGCGTGCAGCGCAGGTGCTAAACTACCAGCACGCGCAATTTCCTGTGCATGCAGTTGCATTCACTGCGTGTTATGAGCGTTTACACGCTTATTATGCGTTATGTGAATGCATGAATTTACACGTTTAATACGGGAGTGCAGCTTTACCGAACAAAGCCGTTTGCTCGAGTGCTGCTCTCGTGCATCTTTCCCTCACTCCCTCATATCTTCCCCTTATACGTTCCTGTGTTTACGTTTGGGGGTAAACACGACTTGTTCATTACTTCCGGTATAATGTTGACACGGTTACTACAGCTAATTACCGGCATCACACTAATCTCGTCTGTCGAATTAAACACAAGGGAAACTTATAATGGCACCAAACGTGATATATACACCATAACGGGGAGGAATAATCGATTCGTTTGTCGCTGCACGACGATATTAAAATGTAAAAAAAAAAAAAAATGGCACGCATGCGCATTCGGGACCGGACAGCGCTGTGGGCTGTACTATGTTGTGCGCATGCGCGGGGAACTTGCATGAACTGAACCAGTAGAGTCCGTCATATGATTCAGTTGAAATACTCCATTTCATCTACAGCTTGGATTGGACTGAATGACGGAGACAGAGAGGGCGAGTGGAAGTGGGTGGACGGTACACCGCTGAACACTGGGTAAGAAATCACTGAACTAATATTTTCTCATGATGATGAGTTACTGACTCTTCATTGTCCTGAGAAACACACAGCGGATCCTCTGATTCTCTCCTTCAGGTTCTGGGGAGATGATGAACCCAGCGGTGATGCAGGAGATGAGGACTGTGTTGTAACTGGTGAGAAGACTGATCCTGTCTGGAACTGGTCTGATTATCCCTGTAATAATCAGTTTATTTGGATCTGTGGGAAGTCTTTATCTGAATTGTTGTACTTGAATGAAAAGCAGTAAACTAAATGTACATTTTTATCTGTTTAAGTCAGTGAAAAATCCTCAGTACTGTTAATAACCCCACCCCCTAAATGATCTTTTCTTATTGCCACGTGTGAAATCAGTGATTATCAATAAGCATACCAATTATTGCATATTCAATATGAGACGATTAAGAACTACATTTCAACAGTTTATTAAATTATCTGAAATGATGCATTTTTAACTTTATACAAATAACTATATATACAGTACAAGTAATTAATACCATTGTGTTCTCTCTCTCTCCCACACACACAGACACTGTAGAAACTCTGTCTGGATGTCTTTATAAGCTGTCGACTTGTAATTTCTTATTCGATACACTAAAATACGTCTGTAAATTAAGTAACTACCCCGTATTCATTACATTAGCAACTTACAAATCATTTCTGCACACATGCTACATGAACTGTAAATAATTCAATTACAATTCAATAAATATAAACAACAATAAAGCTTGTTTTCTAAAGCTCAGCTTCTGCCTTAGATAACTGTCACCTCCTCTTCCCCCTGTCCCAGACCTTCTCCAGTAAAGCATGAGTGTTTGTTTCTGACACAGAAGGGATAGGTCAAGGAATAGCTTGTCAAGGAATAGCTTGTCAAAGAACGGTGAATCGGTTCTTTTCGTGAATGAATCATTAAGACGCGTTTTATCAGTGGGATTCTCCAATTCACTGAAATGAACCGACTCAAACAAACGATTCACAAACGAATCAGACATCATTATGCAACGAAGACCAGTTCATTGTTCTTCTATAACGGCATGTCTTGAAGTTTTCTGGAGTCATGAAGATCGAATCAGCTTCATCTATAACTGATAAAATGTTAAATAAATACAGCCGTAACATTAAAACCACTGACACGTGACGTGAATAACATTGATTATCTCGTTACAAAGGCACCTGTCAAAGGTTGGGATATATTAGACAGCAAGTGAACAGTCGGTTCTTGAAGTCGATGCGTTGGAAGCAGGAAAAATGGGCAAGTGTAAGGATCAGAGCGACTTCGACAAAGGCCAGATTGCTATGGCTAGACGACTGGGGCAGAGCATCTCCAAAACCACAGGTCTTCAGGGGTGTTCCCAGTATGCAGTGGTTAGTACCTACTAGTAAGTGGTCCAAGTAAGGACAATCGGAAAACTGGCGACAGGAAGAAGGTGGCCTGGTCTGATGAATCATGTCTTCTTTTACATCATGTGTTCACATACCTGTAGAATAGATGGAGGAAAACCAGCGGAGGCAATGTGATGCTTAGATAATTTATAAACACCTTCTGACTTTGAGGGCAAATTGTAAACTGTGGAAATGAGGTGGTTATTCCTGATCAGAAGGACATGTAATGTAGTTTGGAAATGTTTTTTGGGGGGGTTTGTTTTGAAGAACTGGTTCTTATTGGGTTGGTACACATTATTGTGAAAGGTGTTTAAGGAACACTGTTTTTTTCTCCTTTTTAAGGATGGGTTTGTAATGTGGTTGGTGAGTGTTTTACAGAAGAAGTGCTGATGTACATGTTCAGAGCCGGAGTGAATTTGACGATGCACAAACCAGCTGAAAACACACACACACACACACGCATACAAGCAATGACTGTTAAAAAAAACAAGCAAATGCTAACTGTATCGATCATACGTAGCCGTAATAATTATACAGAAATACTGACGTTAATGCATTACAGCAATAGACTGTATATGGTAAGAAACACTACCACCCTACAACAATTTTCACTCTAAATACTGCACCATATGTTCAATATTCTTTAATTATTTTGTCAAAAGTTCAGTTTATTGTTTTTTTACTCCATAAATGACAATTTTTATTTCATTATAAAAACATCTTGTAAAACCAATGAATTAGCCATAGTATTAAAACCATGAAAGTCCAACATGTGAGAAGTGTGTGAAACACAACAAGATAAACATAGCATAATAAAATTGTGTTATTGAGCTCAAACTCCTCTGTCCTGAAGATGTTCCTATGGCTTAAAACTCCCTGAATATAATTAAGTGCTGATACTGGAGTCTCCTTCCATAAATGTTTGATAAACAGAAATCTCACAACAGAACATTTCACCATATCAACAACTATACATTTTCCTTTGTTAAATAACACTTTTTAACCCGGTTATCTGTGTATTATTAGCTCTAAATTAACGTCGATCACACACTATCCAAGTCCTTCTGTAAATTGTTACTACAGTAACTATATCGTATTAGACACACACAGAACTGTATCAGAGCCATCGTTGTATCATTTGAATGGTCTTTATTTATTCTTGTAGTAAATAATATTTAAAATGTTTCTACACATTGATGAAAATTTGAGTTTCTCCAGTGTTCTCCAGCATCTTTCTCTGCACCAACCTCCTGTAAGGCTCTCACATATGTTGTGTAGCGCTCTATATCCTCTAAAATATCCTCCCTAAGAGCCATTGCTGGATATTGATCCATAGGTTTTGCAACTATCTGTAACTGGTCCTTGTGGGATTGGGGCTGCTGCTCTGCATTTGGTTTGTCTCCCATTCTCGTCCAGAACTCTTTAGCGGATGAAATTTCTTTTTTTTTAGATCATGGTGATCGGGTTATTTTCAGTCCCAAATGATGAGTTACAGCCAAAATGTTCCGGTTTCGATAACCATCTGCTGTTTTGATCATGCCTATTTGCACACTTAACTGCGACGGCATCTGCCAAAAGACTCAATTCATTACATGTACAGAGTAAATAGCGAGAATGAACAGAAGAATATCGCCTTTATTAAAGATCGCCTGGAGTCAGGCTCGAACAAGGGACGGTCCTTAAGAACCCGAGAGAGTGGCTATGGTTTACAAGGCGAGGCCAACCTAGTGTAGAAGAAGGACTAGAGTATAGCGCTAGTTTTCAATCACCTGAAATTACCGGTGAAGTCTATTGCCGGGACTCTCAAACAAAGACTGATTGCACGAGTGCTATTATTAAGTAGCCAGGAGGACAGGAGTAGCCCCTTACTCCAATGCTCCTGATTAATTCAGAGCAGTTCTGTGCCTCCTTCTGGTAGCTTACACAGGTGTAGGAAATGTCTTACTTGTATTATAAGAAATTAGAAGAAAGCACTCATAAAATAATATTACAAATGTGTACATTAGTCATCAAAGAGCATCACCTCATACTCTAGCCTTGTAAAGTTACGTTTTTTATAATAATGATTAGCTTTGCATGCAGATAAAGACTTAATAGTCTTGGCTGCCATTAAAGGAAGAGAGCAAACAGCAGTAACTTCCTGTGGTCAAAGTGTGAAAACCACAGAATACTATAGTGACAATAACTTACTAGCAGGAGTGCATTAATATAGAAATGCCATGCAACTGGAACTAGTGTCAGATCTGCTGTTAATATTCAGTAATTATTAAAAATTATTCAGTATTTTCTGACCAATCAGATTCAAGAATTCAATATTGCTGAAATATATAGTATTAATTCATCATAATTTTGTCTGACAGAGACTGTAATTTTTATGTACTGTGATTGTAGTAGTAATCAGTGAAAAACATTTAAAATCATCATCCATGATTAACTTCATACTAAAAAAAAAAATACTTGGTAAACTCCTCATCAGGAAGTCTGGAAGTCACATGACTGTGGTGTGACATTTTGCATTGTGTCACTGCTGCATTGAGGCCTTTCTGATTAAGGAGTCTTCACAGAATGACAGTTTCACACCTGAAAATAACACATGAGTCAGACCTGTGGTTAATTGCATGTTTAAAATTAATAAAACAGGAAATAGGCTTTCAACATAACAGCAACACACACAGACACTTAGGCAGTGTTCCTTCAGACGACCACCCGGAGTGTAGTTTTAGACAATTAAATATCAATATAAGTGCGTCTATAAGGACTGATAACTACTTCACTGAAAGATCAGGATTACTGTAAATAATGGAGATGTGTGAGGAAATTTATGTAAATGCAGAAGGTACAGCAGATGATGGAGCTGATTCCAGTGACGGGGAGCACTCTTATGAAGATGTTTATGAGAATGAGGAGAATTTGGAGACCCAGAGGACCGGACGCTTCAAGCAACCTGAGATCTCCGGTACAATACACTCACACTCAGAAATATGTGTATACGTACTGATCTACTGAATTTAATTCACTCATCAGACTACACATTTCAGTAAAACTGCTAAAGCTTCACAATTTCCCCTCACACTGTCACGTACTGTGGGTGTCGACAGAAGCGGTTGCCGGTGACAAAGTCCAAGCAGAATAATTCGAAGGGTGAGAAAGTTTGTAGTTGAGAAAACAGGCAGGGGCCACGTGATCAGGCAAACAAACAAAACGAGGCGAGGCAGAAAACGAGGTCGGGTACGGAAACACTGGTCAAAATACACTAAAGCAAAACTCACTAGAACACAGGATGGAAAACTGGCAGAGAGCAAGTCTACTGAATGTATTACTTCATAAATTCTGTTTATTTCCAAAGTCTCTTAAATGCTGTAGTGAGTGTGTGTGTGTGTGTGTGTGTGTGTGTGTATGTGATTGAAAGCAGCTGTATGTGTTTAGAACTCCGGGGAATATGAGCGCATGCATGTGTGGGAAGTGTAGTTCTCAGTGGCCATGTTTGTAGTGAGCGGTGTCTCCTGGAATACTGAGTCTTGGCTTGGTTATGATATGACACACGCAAAGTGTTGGAGCATGCAGTGTGCTCTGAAACCCGAAGTGCAAACCCGAAGAACGACAGTATGCTTCTGGGTTTGCGGTTGACATTTACTTTGTTTACTTTCTACACATGTATTTGTTATGATTTCTCTCCTTGTTTTGTCATTGGTTGTTTCCCTTATGTGCTATCATTGTTCTCAGCTGTTTTTTGTTTCAACCCCGAATATGTTCATCATTTAAACTCCTCATGTGTCTTTGTTTAGATGCGAAGTATTACGCTCAGTTGCTCATTGTCTCTGTCGTGTTCCAAGCCTTGTTCCTCGTTCCGTGTTATTGTTTTGATCCTGATTGCGTCCTCATTATTCAACTCTGGTTTGCGTAGTTAATGCCCGTTTGACGATCGCCTGACCTTCTGCCTGTTTCTTTCCATGATATTGATTCACGTTTTGGATTCATCTACCTTTTTTCCTCAAAAAGCTCTTAACTGAACATGCATCCTGCATCTCCTCCTTGGCAAGCCATTACAGAATACTTTTCCCCCTGGTGTGGATATAACAGGAGCGCAAGAATCATGTCGGAATGTTCTTACTAGAGTTTGATTCCGTGCACTTTCCCCAATGGATTCCCATGGGCCCCCTGGCACCATTTCAAGGTTTTGAAAGCACATTGAAATTATATTTTCTCCAATGCCAATTGTATTTCACAAGCTTAGTGGACCCCAAGCCTGAAGAGAAGCAGTGGCTGGGGTTCATGCTGTCCTGGTTTACCAGCCCAGCCCGCAGCCTGTCCCGGCCCAGCCACGCAGAACCTTACTGGGATTTAGATGGATTTTGGGAATAACCGGCTTGATGACAAGAACCTCGGGCTGTTCACAAAATGACTGGGTGGCCTCAACAGTTCTGATTCAGCCCCTGGCTGACATGGTGGCGAAGGGTGTGACACAGTTGTGCCAGACCAAGGGTTGCCATAAAGAAGCCCAACTAGTGTCCAACATGTGTTAAACTGGGAATTCCTGGATCATATCTCTACTCCCAAGACTTTTTCAAATTCAGCTGCTGTACCAACAAACGGCTCCACAAGAGAGCAAAAGCAGAGCTCCAGCCGGAGGTGACCTGTGCTCCAGAGCTCCAGCCCAAGACCCACCAAGGTGGTCTCCTCTCCCGAGCTTCTGCCAGAAGTCAACATGGCAAACTCGTCTCCAGAGCTCATTTATGGCTTCTTTAATGCAACCGTTGGTCTGGGACACAGAAACCCTTTTGTCTCTGTCTTTTTCCAAGCCTTGTTCCTCATTTATGTGTCACTGTTTTGATCCTGATCACATCCTTGTTATTGGACACCCTTGTTATTTTGCCAAGTTAATGCCCGTTTGAAAATCACCTGACCTTCTGCCTGTTTCTCACCATGCTACTGATTCACGTTTTGGATTCTTCTGCTGGTTTCCTCAATAAAGCTCTTAACTGCACATGTATCCTGCATCTCCTCCCTGACCAGCTGCTACAATGATTTTAATAACCAAAAGTCAATTAACTGTACTACAGTAGTGTGTGTACACACAAAGTCAACACACACAGCCCTTTCATACACATTTACCTGTGAAACTTTGCATTTGTTGTGTGTTTTGATTGCTTCATGAAGATTTGTAGGTATTCACTTGGACACATGTCTCTGTATCTGTTCTTCCATTAGGATTCAACACTGAAGGAGCCAGGTGTTACAGACTGACTGCAGTGTGTGTGCTGTTGCTGTGTGTTTTTCTGCTGACTGCCATCATAGTGCTGTGGATCAAATTCACCAACCTGAATACAGAGAGAGACCAGTTACAGACCAGTTACAACAACCTGACTACAGAGAGAGACCAGTTACAGACCAGTTACAACAACCTGACTACAGAGAGAGACCAGTTACAGACCAGTTACAACAACCTGACTACAGAGAGAGACCAGTTACAGAAGAGGTACAACACCCTTTCTGAAAAGAGAGACCAGTGTAGTAACATGTTGGCTACAGGTGAGCAATTAATAATTTATCAAAATCTATTAAAACATGTACATTTAAAAATGGGTATTAATGAAACACACTGAGTGCTTTATGTTCTACTGTGTGATCATATCTTGTTAAACAAGGATGGAGAGTCGTCAGCTCCAGTCTTTACTACATCTCTACTGAGAAGAAGAGTTGGACTGAGAGCAGAGAGGACTGCAGAGAGAGAGGAGCAGAACTGGTGATCATAAACAGCAAAGAGGAACAGGTGTGTGTGTGTGTGTGTGTGTGTGTGTCTGTAAGTTGGAGAAAGTCTAAACCAGTGTAATTTTTTCATATTGTTTTCTCAATCTCAGGACTTCATCATTAACCATCTGGGCAACAATAAGGCTTGGATTGGTCTGAGTGACAGAGACACAGAGGGAGAGTGGAAGTGGGTGGACGGGACAGAATTGAAGAGCGGCACCGAGTAAGAAACTGAAACTATTTCAGTGTCTTTGTCTATTTATCAGACTGTCTCACCAAGTGTGAATTTCCTGTACACTGCAGCAGACGCATTTAACCAAGCTAACATTATCTCCTGTTATATTCTTATTGGTCAGAGTTTTGGAGCTTTATTATTATTATTAAAAGTTTTATTATTAAATTATTATCAATCTCAGCGAAGTGAATGTATGGAATTGAAGAAAACTGAACACTGATTTTGATTCTCTGACTTTCAGGTACTGGTATGAGGGTGAACCAAATGATCATGGTAATAATGAAGACTGTGCTGAGATCTGGACTTTTCCAGATAAGGCCTGGAATGACAGAGCATGCTCTGATGAACAATGGTGGATCTGTGAGAAAAATATTTTTTAGTGGTAATTTTAGATCCAAAGGCAATATTATAAAATACTTGCACACATTTATCAA
Organism: Ameiurus melas; assembly: GCA_012411365.1. Lineage (NCBI taxonomy): Eukaryota > Metazoa > Chordata > Actinopteri > Siluriformes > Ictaluridae > Ameiurus > Ameiurus melas. Next base: position 15,348,024 of record CM022778.1, on the reverse strand, counting down.
ATGCATGTAATGAGCAGTTGGACCCTTTGTAACTATCATTTATAAAGAGCTGTTTATCATGTGACCCTCTCAGTTAACCTGCTCATGCAGAACTACCACATGTTAATTCACCCATTTCATATTTATTTCATATAATTTTTATAGATTTCAGTAAAATAAAGTGCACAGATTAACAAGGCAAGGATTTTCTTAGACACCATAAATACTTTTAGATATTTTCTTAAGATATGATCAGTCCACTGATTTGCCTGCAGAATGAAAATATTCTCATATTAATGTTTGTGATGTATGAAATGAAAGAAATGTAAATAAGACAAATCTCCATCTTTGTTCAGTAAGACTAAGCTTCAGATCAGGCGGTGTCATGTTCATGCCACATCAGATTGAAATGTATTTTCCTTACAAAAATCCAGCACGTCTCTGTAGTGAGAGAAAAACGAAGGGCTTGTAAATATAGACTTATCTTTTACTAGAAATGGACAATAAATAAAACTGATAGGAACATTGATCCGCTAATGTAGGGTGGGAGCATAATGTCCAATTACCATGAAATGATTTCTTTTTGCTTTAAATAGGTCAGAAATGGTCCAATCTGAAACTGAACTGAAAGCTGAAACCAATGAGGCCAGAGAGAAAGAAGAATGAGTTATAGCCTAAACTGTCTTATTATCATGATGATTATGGAGAGGATGATAGTACTAATAATAATTATAATAATAATAATAATAAAAGGGTGTACCCTGCCTTGTGGCCGATGCTTCCTGGGATAGGAAGCATCCCTTCAGAGAGCCCTCACTAACAAAAAGGTTGGAGACCCCTGGTCTAACTCTTACCCTCACTGTAATGCCAAACTCCAGCATTCTCCGTTCAACTGTTCGTGATGACATGCCAAGCAGTTCTGAAATGAAATGTACACTCAGACCAATTTCAATCAATTGTCTAAGTTGCTGCTACTGATGAGGAAAGTCGATTATGAACAGAACACAGGTTTGAAAGACATTGCACTACCTCTTGAGGTATATGTTCATGATTTGTGTGTGAACTAATCAATATCATGCTATTTGTGCAGATAAAATAGAAATAATCCAGGTCCAGAGGCACGCGCTGCATGGCTTCCTGTAGTCGTGATAAAAGCCTCTCTAAAAGCACTGCCTGTGAATATACACTAAATGTTCTGAAATAATCAAAACTATTTAAACCCATCTTTTAATTCCTTGCACCTAAACCAAAATCCACAAAACAGACATGTCTTCTGTCATCCACTAACTATATATTCATGTTAAATCACCTGTAATTGTCCGGGATTTGCTGCCTGACGATCCTCATCTTTCTTCATCTCTCAACAAAACAGCCATGAGTCGCAGTGGAGTGACGTCACCTCCCCTCTTCGATTGATTGGTTAGAAGAGTGTAATGGACCAATGGTGACGCTAAAATCCCCCCTCATTTACACAATAAGCAGTAAACCTACTTTTTTTTTTTATGGAAATCGATCCCATATGATTCCAGTGATACTGAAGACAGCCACTAGAAAGCATCAGAGACATTTTGGCATCACAATTTAATTTTTTTTTAAAACATCTTTTAAAAACATCTTCTTAATCTAATATAAATAGAATAAATTAAGTATATTAAGTAATTCCAGTGTCCTTTTCTTCTTGTTATGACTTTGTGGAAATACATCATCTATGACACCTTATTATAATCATAGGGACTGAGTTATTTATAAAGTCAGTACTGTGCATGTTATATATTTGCTGGAAGAAGCTGCTGTTTAAAGGAGATTTTCAAGCATGTGGTCTAACTGGTGCTGCTTTAATAAACACTCCTTTAAAACCAGACACACGTAAAACTGTAAGATCAGAGACTTTTATACATTATTTTCAAGAGTTTCTCTAAAAAAACAAAAAACCTCAATTAGTCTGTTACTAAGTTCAGAAACCCAATTAACATCTAATAGGAACTTAGTATATTTCCAATATATTATTAATCACTGCACGATATGGTTTAATTTAACAGTATGGCTCATTATTCAACAGGTAACAGAATAGCACTGGAGAGAGCACACACTATTATTTTACATGTTCATAAAAAAAAAACACAGAATGGAGAAATGGGTTCAGAAAGAAAATCAGGTGACATCATGGTGGTGACAGAGTTATTTACAGTAATGAGGATTTTTCACACACAACACACTGACCTACACAGATAAAAATATAAACTTATTTACTGCTTTTCAATCACATACAGTAATTCAGATAAAGACTGTCTTCTCACAGATCCAAATAAACTGATCATTACAGGGATAATCAGCCCAGTTCCAGACAGGATCAGTGTTAGCATCAATTACAACACAGTCCTCATCTCCTGCATAACTGTCGGGTTCTCCATATCCCCAGAACCTGAAGGAGAGAATCAGAGGATCCGCTGTGTGTTTCTCAGGACAATGAAGAGTCAGTAACTCATCATCATGAGAAAATATTAGTTCAGTGATTTCTTACCCAGTGTTCAGCGGTGTACCGTCCACCCACTTCCACTCGCCCTCTCTGTCTCCGTCATTCAGTCCATTCCAAGCTTTTCTGCTGCTCAGGATTTTACTGATGAACTCCTGTCATTGTAGTAGTAACATATGAGAAATAATAAGGGTCTCTGTCTCTCTCTCTCTCTGTCTGTCTATCTCTCTCTCTGTCTTTTTAGCTCTCTCTCTCTCTGTGTATTTATCTGTCTCTCTCTGTCTTTATCTCTCTGTGTGTCTTTATCGGTTTCTCTCTCTTTCTTTATCTCTCTCATAGTCTTCATCAGTATCTCTCTCTCACTCTCTGTCTCTGCGCATGTGCAGTGGAGGAGTGAGCGTGGTGTGTGGAGCGTGTGAGAGCGGTGTGGCGTCTCATTAAAAGTTTTCTTTTTGGTTTTCTTTAATTTAATTTATTGAATGTGTAAGTTATGTGAGTATCGGTGGCTGGTAAAAGTTTAGAGTGGGTGAGAGTGAGCGGGACACAATGGCCTCCGAGGCTGGAGGGGAGATGCTGTTTCTCCGCCATGGAATCAGGTGAGTGCCGGAGAAAGGAAAACAGGTGAAGGAGGTTAGTGGTGGGAGAGCAGGTCGGGTGTGAGAATATCTACTCTGCCTCCTGAATGAACAAACCAGTGGTAGTTTTCCTAAAAAAATTAAGATTTATGAATATGCTAATCGGAAAAGGAATATGGCTGAAAGGTGCCATGCTGCACGTTATCCCTCTTTCTACCCATGTGACGAAGGTTATTATTTCTAACATGCCCCGTAACATGCCACGAGCTGATAATAGAGGAGCTAGCCCGCTTCGTAAAGTTTGCCAGTCCCATGATGGATATTTCGGTCGGCTGTAAAATCTCCCCAGTAAAACACATCCTGTCTTTCCACAGACAGGTTTATATGTTTATAAACACCCGAGAACAAACACCGGATGTTAACTATAAGTGTAAAGTTTTTGCCACCACCGAATGCCTGAGATGTTTTGCATGTGGGGATATCGGGCATGAATGGCTGAGCCACCCGTGCAGAGCTGTGCAGCCGGGGAGCTCCAGGGGCGACATGGCCGCGGTACAGCAGCAGCAGCGTGGAGACAGCCAATGGGGGAACACCAGAGAACAGGAGCCTGGGGCAGATAGGGGAAACGACACACAAGAGCCACAGCTAGAAGAGGTCAGTAACGAACATACCACCATCACAGAAACAAAGGCAGCATCCAATGATAGCACTGACACCCGTGCTCATGCTAGTAATAAAACCAACACCGCAGACAGCATTCATTACAAACCCTACACCACTATTGCTGTCAGAGCTAGCAACTCCACACAACAGAAACAGAAGAACCCACAGGACAAGAACATTGAGAACATTAAAGCTGAACTGGGAACATCAAGGGAGATGATGGACAAAGCGGAGGAATCATCCAAACAGCCACAGCACAATGTTGTGATGTTGGAGGACTTGGGCCCAGAGTGCAGCGCAGGAGCTACAGGAGAGGAACCCCTCACAGACATGGAGGAGGGAGAGATCACCCCAGATCAACCAGACACGTTTAACTTTCCAGAACAACCTGAACAGTTCTTCACCATAGAACAGATTAACCAGTTTTTAGAACTTATTAAAAGAAAACGTAATATCTTACTGACAAGTTACTTCCTGGACAGGAGAAAATTCATCTCATTCATTCATTTATTAAATAAACAAACAAATAAATAAATAAATAAATAAAATAAATAAATAAATAATACAAATAAATAACAGGGGTCAGTGGTGGCTTGGCGGTTAAGCCTCTGGTTTACTTATCAGAAGTTCGGGGGTTCAAGCCCCAGCGCTGCCAAGCTGCCACTGTTGGACCCTTGAGCAAGGCCCTTAAACCTCTCTGTTTATGGCTCATGGCTGACCCTGCACTCTGACCCCCGCTTCCTAACATGCTGGGGTATGCGAAGAAAAGAATTTCACTGTGCTGTAATGTATATGTGATCAATAAAGTCAAATCTGTACAACACACCATGGGTGTAATGTCACCAAATGTACAGCAGCCACAAGAGGGGATTTGATGTGAACAGTACTGCAGACTTTATATGACAGAAATGGATGTGCAGCGAACTGTGGGGATTTGGGTTCCTGGGAGGAGGTGTGGGTGGGGAGTCTAATGGGTTTCTTTAAAAAAACAATAAAATAAATAAATAAATAATATATATATATATATATATATATATATATATATATATATATATATATATATATATATATATATATATATATATATATATATACACATGTAAATGTAAATATACCAAAACTGATGCATTAAAGGCGTTATAAAAGTCAAGTCTCTCTCTCTCTCTCTCTCTCTCTCTCTCTCTCTCTCTTGTATCTTTCTCTATCTCTCTCTGTCTCTCTCTCACCTGTTCCTCTCTGCTGTTTATTATAACTAGGTCTGCTCCTTTGCTCCTGCAGTCCTGTTTGCTCTCCTCCCAGTTCCTCTGCTCATTAGACATGTAGTAAAAACTGGAGTTGAAGTTGAAACACCTCCCTTTATCTATAGAGATATATGGAGAGAATTTACTGAGATCAAAACACACAGTTTCTGAACTATTGCTTGCATACAGACATGACTTGTATTTCACCACAAACATTATAGATCAATATATACCATAATATATACTGTAATATAACTGTAATATATCCCATAATATATACTGTAATATAACTGTAGTATATACCATAATATAACTAATATATACCATAATATATACTGTAATATAACTGTAATATATACCATAATATATACTGTAATATAACTGTAATATATACATGTAATCACATTTTATGAGCGTTTTTTTTAAACATTATTTTCCACAAAAAAATGGCATCTTATTGTGATTTTACACCAATTATCATTCTCCCACATTCAAATCACCTCAAACTTAATACTTTGGTTTGATTACTGTTTGTTTTTTTGTTTTTTAAAACATGTAAAAGTCTAAAAGTCATGCACTTACAACACAGATCAAGTGTTCTCCAGTATCCATCTCTCTCCTTCTGTAACTGGTCTCTCTCTATAGTCAGGTTGTAACTGGTCTGTAACTGGATGGTGAATTTGATCCACAGCACTGTGATGGTAGTCAGCAGGAGAACACACAGCAGCACCACACACACTACAGTCACTCTGTAACACCTGCTCCATGCAGTGTCTCCTCCTAGAGGGAAAATGAGACACAAAAACACGTGTCTGAGTCACATTTAATCTCCAAATCTAGAGCTAGAATTCACTGTCTGATCAGTGCCAAGGTCCTTCAACAGTGAACTGGAGAACATCTCAGTAACTCCATCCAAATTCACTGTGAAACCCTCCCTTTCCAGTAAACACATGCAGTGATGGGCGGGGCTTGGGGCTGGTTTTGAATGAACTGACTTGCAGATCTGAATGATCCCTCACCTGTTCTCTCCTGTGCACCACAATGACTGCGTAATAATAAACAGTATAATATTACTAATAATAAGCAAGTGGTAAATCTGTATTCTCTCCATTCATCTCCAAGTTGATTCAAAGTAACTGTTCTCACAAACAGAAAACACATTACTGTAATTAACATTAACATTAAGAACTAAAGTCTGAAGATTAAAGTAAGATTTCTTAACTTATTGAATATTATTGTCACGGTTCCCCCGTGCAGCGCGCGTCGAACCCTGCCGTGCATGCGCGAATATTGTCCATGCTGATGTCATGTCATAGGTCAGAGGGTCATGTGTGTGTGCGGGGAATTCGCGCACAGCTGCAAGCTTGTGGGACTAATGACAGGGATCTCTGTATATACAGTGTGCCGGCTCCCCCCGGCACGGCGGTTCAATAGACATTAAGAGACGGTGTGTACGCCTATGTGAATGCACAACTGTAGAGTAAAGTGTAATCGTAGTAGTCTTTGTTTCTTGTTTGTGTTTTAGCATTGGCATTAGCCCAGTTAGCTAGCTTAGCTTAGTTGTGGTTTTGCCTACTCCTATGTTTGTTCTGTTCGCACTTCACTGGGAATAAAGTTCACCGTTCTTCACTGCGATTGCATCCTGCCTACTTCCTGCTCCTCCTGGCAGTTATTAATTAATATTAACAGAATTAATTGACAATAATTAAAAAAAAACCTCCTGTTAGGCTCTGTCACGTATTCCTCGTAATGAAGGTTAGGACGGATGCAAGTGCAGAAAAGAGCTTTTAATAAAGAGAGGCAGGCAGACAAATCCAAATCATGAGACAATAGCGTGGTCGAAAAAACAGGAAAAGGGTCAGGCGATCTGCAAACAGGCATAAACTAGGCAAGGTAAGTAACAAGAATGAGAAACAAGAAACTAGATCAATGAACATGAATCAAAATGCAGAACATAGTACAAACACTTGGTACAGCGATAACACTCAATACTACGCACCATACAAAGAGACACGAGCGGTATAAATGACAAGCGGTGAAACACTAGACAGCTGAAAACACTGATGACACATACAGGAAAAAAACAATGATGACACAGGGGATGGAGACAGAATATAGACCATAACAAAAACACGTGTTGAAAGTAAACAAAGTCAGTGTCACTGAAGACCCAAAAGCGTGCGTTTGCTAAGAGATCGCACATCAGCTCGCGCTTTCCGAGCACGCCGCATGCTACAGCGCTAGCTCGAGGGGAAATGGTGACATTCTCACACTCACTCACCACAAACAAAAGCATTTGTACTTTATCACTGACATCAAACTGGTAATATATAATATAAACTTTTTATATATTAACATTAACTGGATATGAAATATATCACTCTACAAATATATTTTTCTGTGCAATATATACCATTTTGCCAACTAATCTTCATTTAAATATTTCACCGGCCCTTTAATTCAGCGTTAGCAGCATGGGAAATTTTTTTTTAACTCAACACTGAAACTCCCGCGTCACTGCTGCAGTGTCCGGTGTAAAATTTTATCAGTACAGACATTACAGATTACAAACTGCAATTTTGTCGTCATTCCACACAAGAGACATCTTCATTACACACAACATGAAATTAATATGTTTTCCCCGCCCTCTTTTGATTGACAGGAAATAATCGGCCTGATCATCGGATGTTTCTAAACTAATTTTCAATGTTTTCTCGATGGTACTCTTAGTCCCTGATCTAGTGAACTAGCATGAGGAAGCAGTTTTGTAGTTTCTATATTTATTCATTTTCATATGATTCATTTACATGTGATTCATTTTCATGTGATTCATATTCATGCATGTGATTCATTTACATATGATTCAATTTCATGTGATACATATTCATGCATGTGATTCATTTACATGTGATTCATATTCGTGATTCATTTACCTTTTTTCCCCTCCCTTCCCTTTCCCAAATATTTCACTGAGAAGAGAAGAGAAAAAATAAATAAATAAAATAAATAAATATGTAAATAAATAAATAATAATAAATAAATAAATGTAAAAAAATTAATAATACTAATAATATTACACAGTGTAGCATATTAAAATAAAATAGAAGAAGAAGAAAATAACGAAGTAATAATGCGCCGACAATATAAGAATTCGAATTATGTAGAGCTGGAAGGCCGAGTGCCAAAAAAGAATAAACAATAAAAGAAAAAAGAAAGAAAGAAAGAAATAAAAGAAAGAACAAAAAAATCATAATATTAATAAATAAAATAAATAAATAAATAGATAAACAAACAAACAAACACTACACTGTGTAGATGATGCAGTTCAGCCCGGTTTTAAGAGTTTAACGTAGTCTGCTGCTGAGAGGAAGCAGTTTTGACAAAGACCACAAAGCACTTCTGTAATTCGCTCTCGATTAGGGCGTCGACTAAATGCTGTAAACGTAATTTAAAAACTAATAACCAATTTAAACTCGACAGTATAATCTGTATATAAAAATGCAGAAATCCATGCAGTTTTTATTATTTGAAGTTAAAAGTCCATGGCTGGGGTCAAAACACAAGCAGATAGTGTAACACAAGTATGATCTGTAATTGTAATCAGAAAGACGAGCAAAGTCCAGAAAAGTGAGTAAAGAGAGGAATTCTCTCATTTCCACCTGTGTGTTACCTCTAACAGTGTCTACATTCTCACAGATATCCACCATCATCTCCTCTCACTGTAATCTAGAAAAGCCTGAATTACTGCACCTCTGCATGTTGGAACACTTTTGACCATGCAAACATAAACATTTTGTACCTGTGTGTTGTACTTCTAGACGTCTCACTGCATCAGCATCTTCATCCTGTGTGTCGAGGTCATGACCTTCAGGAGTGTCTACAATCTCATAGATTACTACTACCATATCCTCTTGCTTAGAAGAACGCCAAAACATCTCTAATCTATAAAAGAGTCACTAAAACATGAAATGACTGCGTCTCTGTGTGGACGTGACTGACAGGCTGCAGCTCGGTACTCTGTGTGAAGTGACATAAATGTGCTGTTGTCAGTAACAGAAGTCAGAGGAAGTTAAGCATCAGAGGAGTTGCATCAGTGTCTTCACGTGGTCAAAAGGTGAAATCATTTGAGCTGCAATTCTTATACATACCGTAGATGTTCTATACTGTAGATGTAAAGTCCAGCAGTTATATATAAATATCACAATCACATTGTTGTGTTATAATGATGTAAACATTGCACTAATTCATATTTTTGTTCCTCATAACATCATTAGACAAAGCTTTTATTCTTTTTTCCTGCTGCTTATAAGATGAATTTATTTACTTTTTTATTTTAAGAAGCTTTTTTATGTAGTTTTACTGTGATGTTGCAGGACACAAGTTCCACTGATCTAAGATCAGCGTTAACCCCTGCTCTCTTTCACACATCAGTAGGGGAAAAGGTCACAGCAGCAACAACACACACACACACACACACACAGCCATGAAAAGGAGGGCAGGACATTTATTCAATATTTACTTTGTAATAGTAATTAATTTGTATTTTTTTACTGTTGTGTTGTTTTTATTTTATTAATTTCAAGAGAGAGAGAGAGAGAGAGAGAGAGAGAGAGAGAGAAATAGGGAAGCTGCTGTTGGAAGAACAGTTTAACGCTGTGAGAAGAGGAACTAACTTTTTTTGAAGACGTTACACTAAACTATAAAACTTAAAAACTATGTTGTCCTTTCATTAAAAAAAAGAAAAATATTAATGACAAATCTCTGTGGAATGGAAGATGAGTAATGAATGTGTGGCTAGAGGAAAATAATCACATTTGTGGTGGTAACACTAACTCTGCTTAGCATCAGACCGGACACTTGTGGACACCTGACCATCACACGCATGTGTACCTGTTGAACGTCACATTGCAGATGTAGTCTACTTTCTACTAGATTTTGGGGCGTGGCTGTGGGGGATTTGTGTTCATTCAGGTACAAGACCGTTAGTGAGACCAAGCACTGATGTTGTGTGAGGAGGTCTGGAGTGCAGTCGGTGTTCCAGGTCATCCCAAAGGTGTTCAATGGGGTCGAGATTATGGTTCTGTGCAGGACACTTGAGTTCTTCCACTCAATCCCTGGTAAGCCATGTCTTCATGGAGCTCGCTTTGTGCACAGGGGCATTGTGAATTGGAATAGGGTTGGATCGCTTAGTTCCAGTGAATGAAAATTGCAACGCTAGAGCATACAAAGACATTCTATATGTAGGAAGTGACTCGCTTGTAATGACTACGCCACCCTGAGGAAGAGGGGAAACAACCCAAATAAAGGCACACAACTACAATCCACTTAGAAAAGGCAAGAAACATGGGTTTCCACACAAAAATAATTTTTATTAAAGCTAGAAAAAACTGGCCAAGAATTATTTAAAACCACATTAAGAAAAAAACAACTATCAAATAGGCACCAATGAGACAGAAAAACTTAAACAATAAATGAAAACAAACACATTCCAAATCAATTTACTAAATCCAATATACCAAAAAAAACCCCAAGAAAATCATTTACAATATACTCAAAGTAGACAAAACAAAAAACCCACTAAATTTCAAAAATATTTTAAGGAATGTGGCAGTCGAATTGCTGTTGTTTCTGGGTTTTGCCAGCTGGTTGCAGCATGCGCTAGATCGGGACCCCGAAAGCGAACCAACCTGGGGTTTTCAGAGCAGTTCTTGGGCAGAGCAGTGTCAGGTGCCCTGCAGTCCTCTCACAGGAGGACCAGCAGTTTTGTATATACCAGCCGCAGTTCCAACTGAGCACAATATGTCCATCTATAGTTCCATGAAATTGGAGTTTGTGGTGCTCAAGTGGGCCATGACTGAAAAGTTTAGGGAGTACCTCCAGGGATAGAAGTGCATTGTCTACATGGACAATAATCCCCTTAGCCACCTGGAATCTGCTAAACTGGGATCTACTGAACAACGCTCGGCTGTCCAGTTGGACTCCTTCAACTTTGAGGTTTGGTATCATTCTGGAGGAGCAGCCGGAATGCTGACGCTCTCTCTAGACAGAATCAGTTTTGTTAGGAGATGCGGTAGAGTTTCTTACCGGGGACTGTTAATCCAGCAGTGGTGGGGCATGCAGCGGAGGCAGAATCTGTAGTACAGGTCGATCAAGCAGTGATTACAGCATTTCCTAGTTTTTCCTTTGAGGACCTGAGTTTTTCTACAGGAGGTGGATCCTGATATTGAGAGGGTTTTGATGTTTTGGGAGCAGGGGTCATTTCCCAGTTTTGCGGAACGTCTGCAGCTCCCCAAGTCTGTGTTGACTTTTCTTAGGCAATGGGATCATCTCTTGAAAAAGGACAGAGACCTTTAACACCGTGTGTCATGCTCTGATGGGGGTGAGGAGGTTCTACAGTTGATTTTGCCTGCGGCTTTAAAATGTGACATATTGACTCAGTTGCATCAGGGCACAAAACAGTGGACACCCTGGATGGAGTGCCAACCTGTCACAACCCCAGCGTTTCCAGTCCATGCAGTTCCCTCAGAAGTTTGCTGCCGAGCTCCCACCAGTGACAGCAGGATTGGGGAGCTACCTGCTGGAATCCTCTGCAGTTGCCAGGTTTATTTCTGCAGCCTGGTGTATCCCAAGCCTACCAAGAGCCAGTGGATCAGGGTCTTGGTGTCCCGGTTTTGCGCCCCGGCCAGGGACTGGGTGGAGGAACTGGTGAGTGCTGGGGCCTCCGCTCTCCAGGATGTCACCCAGTTTGAGGAACTGTTTGTCGAGGAGTTCTACCGGCCAGGTAGCGTCCATGCGCATCTCAAGCACGTGCGTGCTCTGAAGCCGCTCGTGCACATTGTTGCCTCAGCGCCCTCTGCTGGCATGATCGTGACACTGATGATGCTACAGGCCGGTGTGGGGTGGAGCTACTTCCCGTCACGACGCAGTAATCCATGCAGGTCAATGAAAAAACATTTAAAATAATCAACTATGATTTACTTCATATTAAACAAATGCTCAATAAACTCCTCAGTGGGAAGTCTGGTAGTCACATGACTGTATAGTGACACTGTGTGTAATGCCCCGTCTGCATTAAGGCCTTCCTGCTTAAAGAGTCTTCACAGAGTGTGTTTCACAAACGAAAATTACCCAAGGGTCACACTTGTGGTTAGTTGCATGTTAAAAAGGAATAAAACAGGAAATAGGGCTTTCAACATAACAGCAACACACCCAGTTCCTTCAGACGGCCACTCAGAGTGTAGTTTTAGACAATTATATATCAGTATAAATGCATCTAAAAGGACTGATCTACTGAATTTAATTTAATTGTTTAAAATGTGACCATCCATTAAAAATCTGTAAACTTGAACTAAAAGGTTTTGTTTGTTGTTTTAAAAAGACTCAATTCAACTTTAGACGAGACTTTTTATGGATATCTTTGAGAAATGGCTTTCTTCTTGCCACTCTTCCATAAAGGCCAGATTTGTGCAGAGACTTGATTACACACAGGTGGATTCTATTTATCACCATCAGTCATTTAGGACAACATTGGATCATTCAGAGATCCTCGCTGAACTTCTGAAGTGAGTTTGCTGCACTGAAAGTAAAGGGGCCAAATAATTTTGCACGCACCACTTTTCAGTTTTTTATTTGCTAAAAAAGTTTAAAATATCCAATAGATTTCGTTCCACTTCACAATTGTGTCCCAGTTGTTGGTGATTCTTCACAACAAAAGTTCAAGGGGGCCGAATACTTTCGCAAGGCACTGTGTATATATATATATATATATATATATATATATATATATATATATATATATATATATATATATATATATATATATAATTTTTTTTTAAGGGTAGGGGTTGTACATGAGGCTAATATTGTCCATAAACTGTTAAACAGTCACACACTGAGCCAATACACAACATTGTTGTAAGACGTCATGGGAGTGTATGAGAATGTATGAAAAGGTGAAGAGGCAGAAAGTCTATGCAGAGAAGTCTCTCATACCTCTTCCTTTAAGTGAAGCATTGAAGAGTTGTATAGCCCTAGGGACAAAAGACTTCCCCAGCATACCACAGCATAGAAGAGGACGCTGGCAACAATAGACTGGTAGGACATCCAGAGGAGCTTGCTGCAGACATTGAAGGACCACAGCCTCCTCAGGAAGTACAGCCTGCTCTGCCCTTTCTTGTAGAGTGCTTCAGTGTTGACTGAGCAGTCCAGTTTATTGTCCAAATGTATTCCCAGATACTTGTAAGTGTTTACCACCTCTACCTTTACCCCCTCAATGGTGACTGGCAGCAAAGCGGGCTTAGACTTCCGGAAATCTACCACCATCTCCTTCGTCTTAGCACAGTTGAGCTGTAGGTGGTTGCTCTGTGTTGTAGCAAAAGTCAGACGTGTACAGGGTGAACAGGACTGGATAGAGCACTGTTCCCTGTGGAGCTCCGGTGCTACTGATTACAGTGTCAGAGAGGCAGTTCTTCAGTCTGACGAACTGTGGCCGCTCTGTCAGATAGTCTGCAATCCAGGATACTAGGTGAGCATCCACACCCATCTGCAGGAGCTTGTCACCCAGTCTGAGGGGTTGAATCATATTAAAAGCACTGGAGAAATCAAAGAACATGATTCTCACAGCACTTTTCCCCTTGTGCAGGTAAGCATGCATGCTGTGCAGGAGATATGTAATGACATTATCCATGCCCACTCTCTCCTGGTATGCAAACTGTAGCGGGTCTATTGCAAGACGTACCTGGGGTCTAAGTATCCCCAAAACTAGCCGCTTCATGGTCTTCATCACATGTGATGTTAGAGCGACTGGCCTGTAATCATTGAGCTCACTTGGATGTGACTTCTTGGGGACAGAGATAAGACATGATGTCTTCCACAATGTTGAAACTCTTCCAAGACGAAGACTCAGGTTGAAGATGTGCTTCAGTGGCTCCCCCAGTTCAGAAGCACAGACCCTGAGCAGCCTTGGACACAACCTGTCAGGTCCCGCTGCCTTCCTAGGGCGGAGTTTGCATGCGCATAAATCAGTAAACACTAAGAAGGTTGAGTTAAAGGTGTGAAATATCTGAACACCGATTCTGATTCTCTGGCTTTCAGATACTGGAATAAGGGTGAACCAAATGATGTAGGAAATAATGAAGACTGTGCTGAGATCTGGACAGATAAGAAGGCCTGGAATGACAGACCATGCTCTGTGAAACAATGGTGGATCTGTGAGATAAATATTTTTTTAGATACAAAGGTAATATTATAAAATGCTTGCACACTCAAATGTATGTAATGAGCAGTTGGACCCTTTGTAACCATCATTTATAAAGAGCTGTTTATCACGTGACCCTCTCAGTTAACCTGCTCACGCAGAACTACCACATGTTAATTCACCCATTTCATATTTATTTCATATAATTCTTATAGATTTCAGTAAAATAAAGTGCACAGATTGACAAGGCAAGGATTTTCTTAGACACCATAAATACTTTTAGATATTTTCTTAAGATATGATCAGTCCACTGATTTTCCTGCAGAATGAAAACTGAATTATTAATCCACAATGTCCTTCCAGGTTCCTTTACTGATGATGATGATGATGAAAAGAGGTGATTTTTTTCCCATGCTGTATTTTTTTTTAAATTCCTTTTACTGATGATGCTTATTGGATTTAAGATGTTTCTTCTCTGCTCACATCATACTTGTAATTCTAATCCTTGAAATTTATTGTATTTGATAGCCTGTGTGTTTTGTGTATTCTAATTTCATATTAATGTTTGTGATGTATTGATGTATGAATATGAAACAAATGTAAATAAGACAAATCTCCATCTTTGTTCAGTAAGACTAAGCTTCAGATCAGGCGGTGTCATGTTCATGCCACATCAGACTGAAATGTATTTTCCTTACAAAAATCCAGCATGTCTCTGTAGTGAGAGAAAAACGAAGGGCTTGTAAATACAGACTTATCTTTTACTAGAAATGGACAATAAATAAAACTGATAGGAACATTGATCCGCTAATGTAGGGTGGGAGCATAATGTCCAATTACCATGAAATGATTTCTTTTTGCTTTAAATAGGTCAGAAATGGTCCAATCTGAAACTGAACTGAAAGCTGAAACCAATGAGGCCAGAGAGACAGAAGAATGAGTTTAAAGCCTAAACTGTTTTATTATCATGATGATTATGATGAGGATGATAGTAATAATAATAATAATAAAGCTTACAGTAAATTTCAATGCGGTATTTATAAATATACATCTGCTTCTTAGGCTCTTTTTTTTTTTACAGACTTTAATTAACAATAAAAGTAGAAATTTCTTAAACCTGATAAAAAAAGTTGTTAACTTTATCAGAAATAATAATAATAATAATAATATTAATATTAATAATAGTAATAATAATAATAATAAGTAATGGGGAGTTAACCAGTTCATGTGCACATTGAATAAACAGCATTGTTTTTATTTAGATTATCACAGATTCTGATACCAAAAGTAATGGGACAAATGTTTACATGGCTACTATTGTTTTATTGAAGGAAGTTGCATGGGTTATTGTCATTCAGAAATTCATTGAGGCTGCAGTAGTAATCTGGTAAAAAAAAAAAAAGCCATTGCCCTTCATTAAATAAAACAAAGCAACTTCTGCTAACACTTAAGTGAAGTTTATTAGCGGCTATGTGACACAAACGGGGTTCAGTTTACTGTTTAGTCTGATTCACAATGTTGCTGACTCTCCAGCTATTTCAGCTAAAGCCAGCTAGTTGTTGACGCATGCTCAGAGACTGGAACGGTCTTGTAGTCTCCTTTCATCTTCGTTCTCCTTTCTTATCAGTTCAGTGCCTAATATCAAAGCTCCACAGTGTTGATTTTTCAAATCTAACTGAAATATTTAAATTCATGAGGATAATGAATTTTCTATAACAACAGCTCTAACAGTAGTTTAGCTGTGAGATAAATCACAGGTTTATATTAATTTACTCATTCTAATATAGCTGGTGAGGGGAAAAAGAGGATCAAAACCTCTGATCAAAAAGAGGATCAGAGGACAACTGAGCATTACAGAACACTATTCCGGAAAATAATTTGTGGACATGACTCCTTAAAATATTTCTCTGTCTCATTCACTAACATGAGGAAAAATTATACTGCAGCCAGTCACTAGAGGGCCTCAGAGACATTTTGGCATCACTATTTAAAAAAAAAAAAAAAAAAAAAAGAAAAAAAAAAAAGACATTTGGTGGGTTGGCATAAATATTGGAACAGATAATCTTACACTAAAATGCATTAAAGTAAACTTTAAACTTGAGCCAAATATATTTATCATCTTTAAATTATTCATATTATAATTAACAATTTAATACATTCCAACATTTCAATTCTCTTATTTTCTGGTTAAATAATGGAAAAAAAGTATCCCTCTAGACTATTTTATCCCTTCAGAGAGCCCTCACTAACAAAAAGGTTGGAGACCCCTGGTCTAACTCTTACCCTCACTGTAATGCCAAACTCCAGCATTCTCCGTTCAACTGTTCGTGATGACATGCCAAGCAGTTCTGAAATGAAATGTACACTCAGACCAATTTCAATCAATTGTCTAAGTTGCTGCTCAGACACAACGAGTTTGGGACGTCCCGTTGGTCCAGCCAATTCATTCACAACTGATGAGGAAAGTCGATTACAAAGAACAGAACACAGGTTTGAAAGACATTGCACTACCTCTTGAGGCATATGTTCATGATTTGTGTGTGAACTAATCAATATCATGCTATTTGTGCAGATAAAATAGAAATAATCCAGGTCCAGAGGGGCGCCGCAGCGGTGGCTTCCTGTAGTCGTGATAAAAGCCTCTCTAAAAGCACTGCCTGTGAATATACACTAAATGTTCTGAAATAATCAAAACTATTTAAACCCATCTTTTAATTCCTTGCACCTAAACCAAAATCCACAAAACAGACATGTCTTCTGTCATCCACTAACTATATATTCATGTTAAATCACCTGTAATTGTCCGGGATTTGCTGCCTGACGATCCTCCATCTTTCTTCACCTCTCAACACAACAACGTCACCTCCCCTCTTCGATTGAGTGGCTAGAAGAGGAGCTGTAATGGACCAATGGTGACGATACAGCACCCCCCCATTTACACAATAAGCAATAAGCCTACTTCTGACGGAAGTTAATCCCGAATAATTCCATTGATACTGCAGATAGCCACTAGAGGGCATCAGATACATTTTGGCATCACTATTTAAGTTTTTAAAACATTTTAAAAACATATTATTAATCTAATATAAATACAGTAAATTAAGTATATTAAGTTATTCCAGTGTCCTTTTATTCTTGTTATGACTTTGTGACAATACATCATCTACGACACCTTATTATAATTATAGGGAGTGAGTTATTTATAAAGTCATTACTGTACGTTATATATTTGCTGGAAGAAGCTGCTGTTTAAAGGAGATTTTCACGCATGTGTTCTAACTGGTGCTGCTTTAATAAACACTCCTTTAAAACCAGACACACGTAAAACTGTAAGATCGGAGACTTTTATACATTATTTTCAAGAGTTTCTCTTAAAAAAACAAAAAACCTCAATTAGTCTGTTACTAAGTTCAGAAACCTAATTAACATCTAATAGGAACTTAGTATATTTACAATATATTATTAATCACTGCACGATTTGGTTTAAAAAACACAGAATGGAGAAATGGGTTCAGAAAGAAAATCAGGTGACATCATGGTGGTGACAGAGTTATTAACAGTAATGAGGATTTTTCACACACAACACACTGACCTACACAGATAAAAATATCAACTTATTTACTGCTTTTCAATCACATACAGTAATTCAGATAAAGTCTGTCTTCCCACAGATCCAAATAAACTGATTATTACAGGGATAATCAGCCCAGTTCCAGACAGGATCAGTCTTCTCACCAGTTATATCACAGTTCTCTCCTGCAGCACCGTTGGGTTCTCCACCTCCCCAGAACCTGAAGGAGAGAATCAGAGGATCCTCTGTGTGTTTCTCAGGACAATGAAGAGTCAATAACTCATCATCATGAGAAAATATTAGTTCAGTGATTTCTTACCCAGTGTTCAGCGGTGTACCGTCCACCCACTTCCACTCGCCCTCTCTGTCTCTGTCATTCAGTCCAATCCAAGCTTTTTTGCTGCTCAGGATTTTACTGATGAACTCCTGTCATTGTAGTAGTTAAATATGAGAACTAATAAGGGTCTCTCTCTCTCTCTCTGTCTGTCTTTATCACTATCTCTATCTCACTCTCTGTCTCTGCGCATGCGCGGTGGAGGAGTGAGTGTGGTGTGTCTAGCGTGTGAGAGCGGTGTGGTTTCTCACCAAAAGTTTTTTTTTTTTCTTTAACTTAATTAATTGAATGTGTAAGTTATGTGAGTATCGGTGGCTGGTAAAAGTTGAGAGTGGGTGAGAGTGAACGGGACACAATGGCCTACGAGGCCAGAGGAGAGATGCCGTTTCTCCACCATGGAATCAAGTGAGTGCCGGAGAAAGGAAAACAGGTGGAGAAGGTTCTGCTAGTGGTGGGAGAGCAGGTCGGTTGTGAGAATATCTACTCTGCTTCCCGAATGAACAAAGCGGTTGTAGTTTTCCTAAAAAAATAAATATTTGTGAATATGCTATTCGTAAATGGAATATGACTGAAAGGTGTCATGCTGCACGTTTCCCCTCTTTCTACCCCTGCGACGCAGGTCGTTATTTCTTCATTAAAGACGAGCTGATAATGAAGGAGCTAGACCGCTTCGTAAAGTTCGCCAGTCCCATGATGGATATTTCGCTCGGCTGTAAAATCTCTTTATATGTTTATAAACACTCGAGAACAAACACTGGATGTTAACTATAAGTGTAAAGTTGGTGACAGCAGCTTCACCATTTTTGCCACCACCGAATGCCTGAGATGTTTTGAATGTGGGCAGATCGGGCATAAATGGCTGAGCTGCCCGAGCAGAGCTGTGCAGCCGGGGAGCTCCAGGGGCGACATGGCCGGGGTACAGCAGCAGCAGCAGTGTGGAGACAGCCAATGGGGGAACACCAGAGAACAGGAGCCTGGGGCAGATAGGGGAAACGACACACAAGAGCCACAGCTAGAAGAGGTCAGTAACGAACATACCACCATCACAGAAACAAAGGCAGCATCCAATGATAGCACTGACACCCGTGCCCATGCTAGTAATAAAACCAACACCGCAGACAGCATTCATTACAAACCCTACATCACTATCATTGTCAGAGCTAGCAACTCCACACAACAGAAACAGAAGAACCCACAGGACAAGACCATTGAGAACATTAAAGCTGAACTGGGAACATCAAGGGAGAAGATGGACAAAGTGGAGGAATCGTCCATCGTTATTTTCTCTTTTTGTTTGTTGCTTCAAATTTGGAGAACACGTGGCATTTCTGCAGCATTAAAGCTTGTATTTTTGTAGGTTATTGTTGTCTATTTCTCTGTTTAGACCCTGACCGGATAAATAAATACAGCACACCAACTCTGTGTCCCCTCTTTGTGTGGACAGTAATAACTCATATAGACATTTACATTTTAGACACTGAGTTCAGTTTTAAAATGACACCAAGATTTCCACTGAGGACATTTAACCTTTGGGTAGAAAACTTTATTCTAAAATTCATGCACTTACCACACAGATCAAGTGTACTCCGGTATCCATCTCTCTCCCTCTGTAACTGGTCTCTCTCTATAGTCAGGGTGTTGTACCTGGTCTGTAACTGGTCTCTCTCTAAGTCAGGTACTTTAACGTTTTTTTATGTTGTTGTAATTGTTGTTGTACTTTGTAATGTTTCTCTTTAGTCAGGTGTTGTAATTTATGGTTTAAGTCAGGTGTTGAATTGTAATGTTTTTCATGTTTTTTTTGTGTTTATTTCTTTTAGTCAGGTTTGTACCTGGTCTGTAACTGGTCTCTCTCTTTAGTCAGGGTGTTGTACCTGGTCTGTAACTGGTCTCTCTCTTTAGTCAGGGTGTTGTAACTGGTCTGTAACTGGTCTCTCTCTATAGTCAGGGTGTTGAAACGGGTCTGTAACTGGTCTCGTGCTTTAGTCAGGGTGTTGTACCTGGTCTGTAACTGGTCTCTCTCTTTAGTCAGGGTGTTGTCACTGGTGTGTAACTGGTCTCTCTCTATAGTCAGGTTGTTGTAACTGGTCTGTAACTGGTCTCTCTCTATAGTCAGGTTGTTGTAACTGGTCTGTAGCTGGTTGTTTTCTGTATTCAGGATGGTGAATTTGATCCACAGCACTGTGAAGGAAGTCAGCAGGAGAACACACAGCAGCACCACACACACTGCAGTCACTCTGTAACACCTGCTCCATGCAGTGTCTCCTCCTAGAGGGAAATGGACACAAAAACACGTGTCTGAGTCACATTTAATCTCCAAATTTAGACCTACCATTCACAGTCTCATCAGTAACAAGGCACTTCAACAGTGAAATGGAGAACATCTCAGTAACTCAATCCAACTTCACGGTAAAACTCCTCCCTTTCCACTAAACGCATGCAGTGATTGGCGGGGCTTGGGGCTGGTTTTGAATGAACTGACTTGCAGATCTGAATGACGTCACCTGTTCTCCTTGTGCACCACGATGACTACGTAAGTGAACCTGAGCAAAACTTTTTCACTTGATTTACAGTAACTTCGGATTTTTGGAAACACTGAAAACACAAAGACATTTTCTTCGAAATCCAACGTGTATGTTGATATGCAGAGCGCGATCCCAACACAGCTCATTTGTATTAAGTGACGCCCACAAAACTCCAGAAAAGTGAAACCGCACAGACAGCTAGGAGCACGAAAGAAATGATCAGAAGTGGAAATTATTTTGACTCAATACTATGCAAATGAACATTTTAATAATAAACAGTATAATATTACTAATGATAAGCAAGCTGTAAATCTTTCACCAACTGAGGCATTTGCAGCTTACGGCTCTGCACACAGACCGGCCTGTCAACCGTTTAAACTGCCTTTTTTTATTATAATTTAATTATTGTTTTTATTTGCCTTTGTTTATAGGTTTATTCTGGGTTGCCTAGATTGTTTTTTAATATTTTTAGGCAATAATATAAATGGATTTTCATTAGAGATTCACTGATAGTAAATTTCTCACTCCATACAGATAATGGGATATGCCTATGATCATAAATAATTAATAACGGGATAATATGCTTTCTTTTAAATTAATAATAATTAATTCCACAACTCTGAAAGAAATGCAAATAAAAACTGTATTCTCTCCATTCATCTCCAAGTTGATTCAAAGTAACTGTTCTTATAAACAGAAAACACATTACTGTAATTAACATTAACATTAAGAACTAAAGTCTGAAGATTAAAGTAAGATTTCTTAACTTATTGAATGTTAATAATTCATATTAACAGAATTAACTGACTGGATTAAAAAAAAACCCTCCTGTTAGGCTCTGTCCCGTATTCCTCGTAATGAAGGTTAGGACGGATGCAAGTGCAGAAAAGAGCTTTTAATAAAGAGAGGCAGGCAGACAAATCCAAATCATGAGACAATAGCATGGTCGTAAAAACAGGAAAAGGGTCAGGCGATCTGAAAACAGGCATAAACTAGGCAAGGTAAGTAACAAGAACGAGAAACAAGAAACTAGATCAATGAACATGAATCAAAACGCAGAACATAGTACAAACGCTTGGTACAGTGATAACACTCAATACTACGCACCATACAAAGAGACACGAGCGGTATAAATGACAAACGTAATCAGTGGTGAAACACTAGACAGCTGAAAACACTGATGCACACATACAGGAAAAAACCAATGATAACACAGGGGATAGAGAGAGAATATAGACCATAACAAAAGCACGTGTTGAAAGTAAACAAAGTCAGTGTCACTGAAGAGCCAAAAGCGTGCGTTTGCTAAGAGTTCGCACATCAGCACGCGTTTCTGGTTTCTGTGCACGCTGCATGCTACAGCGCTAGCTCGAGGGGAAATGGTGACAGGCTCACACTCACTCACCACAAACAAAATCATTTGTACTTCATCACTGACATCAAACTGGTAATATATAATATAAACTTTTTATATATTAACATTAACTGGATATGAAATATATCACTCTATAAATATATTTTTCTGTGCAATATATACCATTTTGCCAACTCATCTTCATTTAAATATTTCAACGGCCCTTTAATTCAGCGTTAGCAGCAGGGTAAAATGTTTTTTAACTCAACACTGAAACTCCCGCGTCACTGCTGCAGTGTCCGGTGTAAAATTTGATCAGTACAGACATTACAGATTACAAACTGCAATTTTGTCGTCATTCCACACAAGAGACATCTTCTTTACACACAACATGAAATTAATGTTTTCCCCGCCCTCTCTTGATTGACAGGAAATAATCGGCCCTGATCATCGGATGTTTCTACACTAATTTTCATAGTTTTCTCGATGGTACTCTTAGTCCCTGATCTAGTGAACTAGCATGAGGAAGCAGTTTTGACTGTGTGGACGTGACTGACAGGCTGCAGCTCTGTACTCTGTGTGAAGTGAAATAAATGTGCTGCTGTCAGTAACGGAAGTCAGAGGAAGTTAAACACCAGAGCAGAGGGCATCAGTGGCTTCGTGTGGTCAAAGTGTGAAAACATTTGGGCTACAATTCTTACACATACTGAAGATGTTCTTCTTAACGTCCAGCAGTTTTATAAATATCAGAATCACATTGTTATAATGTGTTATAATGATGTGTACATTGCAGATTCATCCCATTTTTGTTTTTCATAACATTATTACACAAAGCGATGAGACTTTTCATCTGATACTTTTAAAATCTATGTATATATTTATAGCAGTTTTAATTATTTCATATGAATTAGTTGACATGTTCCTGCAGTGGATATGGAATTATCTGTAGATTTACTTTCTCAGAAGCTTTTATACAGCTTTACTGTGAGGTTGTAAGATGCAAGTGCCACTTATCTAAGATCAGCATTAACCACTGCTCTCTTTCACACATAGAAGAAAAAGCACATAGAAAAATCCCAAAGGTGTGCACACACTTGCACACTCTCTCTCTCTCTCTCTCTCTCACACACACACACACACACACACCCACAATAGTAGCAGTGCTGCCATGCAGGCTGCTAGCTTGCCATCGGGAGCAACTTGGGGTTTAGTGTTCTTCCCAACTACACTTCATGACTCCTACATGTGGAGTCATGTAGACCAGGAATCAAACCACAAACCCTACGATTAGTGGACAACCCGCGCTACTACACAACCTGTAGGTGTATGTATAGGCTATGGCAATGTGCAGGCATTGTATCTACAAAGTACAGAACCATTTCTTTTTTAAATATATATAGTGTCGGGCTAAATGTCTAAATGCCAGCCAGCAGTTCCCGGATGTTTTTTGCCCACTTGTGTGTGGTTTTTGAAATGTAGTTATGCAGGAGATCTGGCAACCATGAGCATACATGCTGCTCACACAGCACTGCGTGGCGCATTTCACTGCATTTAGTTTAATTTACAAATGCTTTTATATTTGGAAAAATAAAACCACCCAAATTAATCAGAAAATTTCGCTGCAGCGATGGGATTCTTTGAAAGTTTTTTTTTTTTTTTGAACGACGGTTGCAATTTGGCAAGACTGCTTCTCATTTCAGTCTGGGCAGGAGTTCCTCCAGGATGCCGCGCGAGGGCGCTGAAACTCCGGAGTGAGAAACCGTAGACCGTGTGATCAAGCGTCAGTCATGTGACCGGCGGACGCGCGAACGGTTCTTTCTTAATACCGGCGATTCCCGGGGATCCCTTCTTCCACGTGCTGCAACCGTCACATGACTTAAAAAAAAAAAAAAAAAAACGCCGTTTTTAAGAGAAAGAAGTCCGTTCGCGCGACCTGCTGGGTGTTATGGAGGAGCCTCCTGGTTTCCGGTAGCCTACGCGCGCAACGCGTGAGCTCGAGGCGGACGGCGCGTGCCACACAGTCAGTCTTCCAGCATGGTCCCGATGCAGAAGCTGTTCAACAATGCGACGGCCACCACCGGGGGCGCAAGAGAGTGCGCGACCGACGCGGAGAATCGGTAAGCTAACGGTTTCCAAAACATGGGGAGGATATTAAAGCGTGCAGCGCAGGTGCTAAACTACCAGCACGCGCCACTTCCTGTGCATGCAGTTGCATTCACTGTGTGTTATGAGCGTTTACACGCTTATTATGCGTTATGCGTTATGTGAATGCATGAATTTACACGTTAAATACGGGAGTGCAGCTTTACCGAACAAAGCCGTTTGCTCGCGTGCATCTTTCCCTTACTCCCTCATATCTTCCCCTTATACGTTTCAGTGTTTACGTTTGGGGGTAAACATGACTTGTTCATTACTTCCGGTATAATGTTGACACGGTTACTACAGCTAATTACCGGCATCACACGAATCTCGTCTGTCGAATTAAACACAAGGGAAACTTATAATGGCACCAAACGTGAAATATACACCATAACTGTGAGGAATAATCGATTAGTTTGTCGCTACACGACGATATTAAAATGTAAAAAAAAAAAAAAATGGTGCGCATTCGGGTCCGGGCAGCGGCGTAGTCTATACGCATGCGCGGGGAACTTGCAGGAACTGAACCAGTAGAGTCAGTCATATGATTCAGTAATTCTCCATTTCATCTACAGAGGAGAAAGGGGGGAAATAAAGATAAAGGCAGACAGAGACCCTTATTACTTCTCATATGTTACTACTACAATGACAGGAGTTCATCAGTAAAATCCTGAGCAGCAGAAAAGCTTGGATTGGACTGAATGACGGAGACAGAGAGGGCGAGTGGAAGTGGGTGGACGGTACACCGCTGAACACTGGGTAAGAAATCACTGAAGTAATATTTTCTCATGATGATGAGTTACTAACTAAATGTACATTTTAATCTGTTTAAGTCAGTGAAAAATCCTCAGTACTATTAATAACCCCACCCCCTAAATTATCTTTTCTTATTGTCATGTGTTAAATTATCTGAAATGATGCATTTTTAACTATATAAAAATAACCATATATACAGTACAAGTAATTAACACCATTGTTCTTTCTCTCTCTCACACTCACACTCACACAGACACTATAGAAACTCTGTCTGGATGTCTTTATAAGCTGTCGACTTCTAATTTCTTATTCAATACAATAAAATACGTCTGTAAATTAAGTAACTACCCCGTATTCATTACATTAGCATCTTACGAATCATTTCTGCACACATGCTACATGAGCTGTAAATAATTCAATCACAATTCAATAAATATAAACAACAATAAAGCTTGTTTTCTAAATCTTACCTTCTGCCTCAGAACTGTCACCTCTGCCTTTGCAATATTTAGATTTGTCTTTTTGTAGATGCTGGACCATGCCTTTTAGAATGGCAGTAAATGGTTTCCAAGCTCTCTGACCGCATTTGGGTTGTCTCCCATTCTCGTCAGAGAGAAATAGTTTGTATAGATTGTAACCTTAATTTTGACAGGTCTAGGTCAAAGGTCAAAAAGATACATATTCTAACTCTCAATATCTAGGTCAAAGGTCATGATCATAAAAATATATATATAGTTATGTTAAATCTGGATCACATACATTCCTGACACAAACGTTACCATACCTGGAATGGCCATGTGTATAACACATCCAAACAAAAATATGACACACACACACATACACACACATGCACGTACAGACAAACGCATGCATACAAACCTGTTTATAAAAGTCAAGCATCCCTCTAGGTTTTATAATACCCTGTACTTAGAACAACATGTGCGAGCTTACAACATGGTTGATGTTTGTCCTAATGCGCCGAAAAAAGCTCACCCTTTTTTGGGAAGAATAGAACAAGGCTATATGTATTACACACACACATCCAAACAAAAATATGACCCACACAAACACACTTTTTCACATTAATGAGAAAAATGACTGCCTTTAAGTTGTATAAAAATAGTAAATAAAATCCAGTGTGATTTACATTATAAATCTCATACGTAACATCTCTGCAGGATTTATAAGCACTGAATGAAATGAGAAATATAGACAAAAAAGAAACACTCTGTGTCTACTACTTTTATCTCTCTCATAGAACTATCCACAGTCCAAAGGCTGTGGAGCTAGAAGGCTACATGTGCAAATTACAAAAGATTTAAAAAATAAAATAAAAAATGTATCAATACATGAAATCAGATTAAACATGAGGTTTACATGAATAAGCAGAAATGTCATCATGCTTATCTTTCCTGTAGCACAAATGAAAAGCCCTCTCTAGATGAGCGTATTTGTCAAATTAAACTTTTTTGTTCTTATCCCCTGCTATGGTAAACTAAAGAGTAGATATTCAAATTACACTGCTAAATATGACTAGCATTAGCTACGTGTAGTGGTGCAAAATAGTCCATCAAATGTATTAGCAGGTGTAGCCTATACACGAGTTCACTATTGGTCATATCACAATTGAGAATATGCCCCAAATGCATTGCTTTAGTAGAATTTAATTGTAAGGCAAATTATACTCACACTGTAATGTCCTTAGTATTTGTTCAGTTTACAGGTCCTCTAACACTCTGTTAAATGAATACATGTAAATGTACTACAACGTAAAATTTGTTTAAAATCAATTAACAACATTATTATGTCAACACAACTCATCAGAATAATGTGTACAACTTTAAATATTTAATTAAATTAAATTAGAATATTTTTCTTGCAACCACACATTTAGATTGTGGGGGATTGTTTTGTATAGCTCCGCTGTTAGAAAATACATGATGGTTGAATGTAAACATAAATGAGCAGAATGTAAGCTTGTGAAATAAATGAATCACTATTATAGCAGTGTTTAAACAGATACATAATAGACAAATATACATATAGACAGTTTTATTTTGTACACGTGTACCAACTTAATCTTCACCTATCACCGTTCCCTGTTAATGAAATCTGTCAATACCTAATGAAACAGTTTAAGTCACTAACCAAAGTAAGTATACAAAGTGAAGCTATGATAAAAGAACAAAAACAATGAACCTTTCTTAAAGAAATTCCTAAATCCTCTGACCAAGTATATGGCTGTGCCATCTGTCTATTAAATAAATGCCAGTCCTTCATGCTGAAAAAGAAGGATCAAAATATAATACCAGTAGTTTGGCACTGTGACTCAAAAAGTTGTTTTATATCTGAAATCTGAAAGCTAACTACTGTCCCCAACTGCCGTACAATACTGATAATGCTCTTACAGTTAAGAGGGCTGAACGGCAGACCTTGTTAAATAATATTTTATGTTTCTTCCTCATAATGTGTTATATTTGATAAATGTATTGTTATATATCATATTACTTTTTCCTTTTCTTATACGTCGACATGGGAGAAGAGGGGATCAATGCTGGTGCGAAGGTGGTCCTGCACAAGGACATGTCTTTGTAACTGTAAGTGACGAGTCAACTTAATCCTTCACATGGTATTCATAAGGTGCCATAAGTTTCTGCTACTCTATGGATCATGCTGAAGTTTGAACAAAATGGTTTGACTTAATATCCGCAGCAGTAGTGTACACGTCATTTCTTCCTAATTTGTTTATTAACTTTTACTGTATGCCTAAATGCAATAAAAGTCATTTGCCAGATTCAGGTGCTCCTAAACAAATTATTATAAAGAATGAGTTGGTAACTGATTTACAAAGACTGTACTATCATTTCTAATATAATGCATTAAATACGGAGCAATTTTTCACTGAAATATTTCAGAGAATTGTTTTACACTAGTTTACACTAACTGTCTAATATTCTGTTCTGTTGGAAATGTACCTGAACTGTTATTTTCCCCCTGAACCCTTTAAAATAACTCGACTGCTTCTATAACTTTGGCTTGCAGTGTATATGACTGCTCCCTGTAATAAACCCATACAAGGAAATAAACAGTAATAATTTTGACTGCAGATCAGGAGTGGGTAAAGACAGACTGGTGGTCTGATCTATCTCCACTGATTTATTTCATATTTTAGTACAATTTTAGTATGGATGAAACACTCGTTTCTTTTAAAACACCATCTTTAAATATTTTTTTACCTCCTAACTAAACCCTCAGACTTAAGACACACTCTTTATAGTTCTTTACGTCCTGCTCAGGGATAAACAACATCGTCTTTACATTACCTTCTATACATTACATTACCGTCTTTACATTACCACTACCATGAATAAATTGTCAAAATAACCTCTTGGTTCTTTGTGTGTTTTTTTGGAGCAGAAGTCAGGTCCTCTCTCATTTCAACAGGTCCACTTGTTTGTGAATACACAGCAATTTTCTAAGGGTATTAGGATTTCTCGGAGCAGACATTGTAACAGATAGTTGCAGACTTTCTTCTGTGTTTTAACTACAACGTCTTAACCATTATTTAAACACTGAGACACATGACTCCTTTTAACAAACACATTTGTAAGAATCCTGGTCAGCAAACCCCCCCCAAAGAACACCTGTCTCTCTCTCTCTCTCTCACACACACACACCCACATGGTCACCAGAGGTTATAAACGTACTGCTGGGACATGGGATGTCAAAGCATAGACAAAAGCTTATGTATTTAGCGACAGTTCTGTTTGTACATACCAAAGATATGTAATACATATTAGGATATGTGATACATATTTTAATTTTCTTCAGACATATTGTCACTTCAGTCTCCACAATGAATAACACCGATGGTTTTGACTTTCTTTCAGTAGAAGAGAACAACGACATCATACAGCCTTGAAGGACTGTAGAAATGTTTTACACATCAGTGTTTTTCTCAACAACGTAGCCAATAAATAGTTCAATTATCTCACAAACCTCAGTCTGTTCTTTTCTTGACAGAAGGATTACACTTAGATCATACACATAGGGAGCTACACATGCATACCATGTCCAAAATTCTAATACATCTACCACATTCAGTCACCAGGTCTAGTATTTTCTGATAGATTAGTTACACAAACTGATCATTACCACAGAAGTCATTTCAGAAACACAGATTCACTCAAACCACAAATGTTCACATTGGTAGGGATCTTAAAACCCTGAAACACACGACTCACCCCTTAATTCATTAACAAACACACTGTAAGCATTCTGGTCAGCAAACCCCCAGGAAACACATTCTCTCTCTCTCTCTCTCTCTCTCTCTCTCTCTTTCTCACTCTCTCTCTCTCTCACCCACACACTACAGAACTGTCACCCCGGGAAAACACATGTGTAGGACGGTGTGTGTATAGGCCTACAGGACATCGCCTGAAAAACGTGTCTTCTAGTTTAAACAAATGTTGAGAAGGCATGTAATATGTGCGTTTCTTATAAAACACTGACTTTAAAATGTTTACCTCCTAAAGGGACCTAATTGAAAGGTATGTAAATACTTTTTTTCTTTTTTTTACATTTCATCGGGTATATCAAAGTTGTAGAGTATTTATTTCAGTAAATGTTTATTCAAAGTCATGCCATTTTCTCAAAAATGTAATCAATAAAGTTTAATTTATTTGACAAGCTTAATTAAATGCACTTAATTAAAAACAAGCAATTAAATTCTACTAAAGCAATGCATTTGGGGCATATTCTCAATTGTGATATGACCAATAGTGGACTCGTGTATAGGCTACACCTGCTAATACATTTGATGGACTATTTTGCACCACTACACGTAGCTAATGGTAGTCATATTTAGCAGTGTAATTTGAATATCTACTCTTTATTTTACCATAGCAGGGGATAAGAACAAAAAAGTTTAATTTGACAAATACGCTCATCTAGAGAGGGCTTTTCATTTCTGCTACAGGAAAGATAAGCATGATGACATTTCTGTTTATTCATGTAAACCTCAACTACATTGTTTAATCTAATTTCATGTATTGATACATTTTTTATTTTATTTTTTAAATCTTTTGTCATTTGCACATGTAGCCTTCTAGCTCCACAGCCTTTGGACTGTGGATAGGTCTATGAGAGAGATAAAAGTAGTAGACACAGAGTGTTTCTTTTTTTGTCTATATTTCTCATTTCATTCAGTGCTTATAAATCCTGCAGAGATGTTACGTATGAGATTTATAATGTAAATCACACTGGATTTTATTTACTATTTTTATTCAAATTAAAGGCAGTCATTTTTCTCATTAATGTGAAAAAGTGTGTTTGTGTGAGTCATATTTTTGTTTGGATGTGTGTATGTAATACATATAGCCTTTTTCTATTTTTCCCAAAAAAGGGTGAGCTTTTTTCGGCGCATTAGGACAAACATCAGCCATGTTGTAAGCTCGCACACGTTGTTCTAAGTACAGAGTATTATAAAACCTAGAGGCATGCTTGACTTTTATAAACAGGTTTGTATGCATGCGTTTGTCTGTACGTGGATGTGTGTGTGTGTGTGTGTGTGCACGCGCGTGTGTGTGTGACTCGATAAATCATAAACACTGGACCTGGCATTACATAAGAGTTCGATATTTGAAGTTTTTTTTTCATGGAAATCTTTTTGTAGAGTAATGTAGTGAATATTACATATGAATGCATTGCAAAAAAAAAAGCTACATTGTTTCTGTGTACATTTACCCCAGGACTCAACAGTGCAGGAAAAAGTCGCTCCTCCCGCGACTGCCGCTGTGGTGCTGAAGAGACAGCTCCACTTCAGCACCACCAATGACAGCCGGAGAGCGCGTGGCGGCGTAGCGGGGCCGCCGACACACACACGGCTGGTGAATGGTGCGCGGCACGGCAAAATCCGAGGCGAGAGTATAAAAGGTCGATCCTCCGCTCGCAAAGGGAGAGCGCCTCTCAGTGCAGGTGCTGTCTTTTGCAGATGATGCTGACGCCGCCCCCGGACTACACCCGCGGCGTTGCCAGACGGCAGAAAGGGATCCCCGCCACACGGGAAAACCCCCAATGTTGAGTATATACCGATCTGTCCCCCCCAATATACAGGAGAAAATATTTTCTATATGTCCCACTTTCATTTTCCCTGCCAACGGATCGGTCTTTTCTTCATCTATTCTATTTATTTTATTTATCTATTTATTGATGTCTATTCTTTTTTTAAATACATTTTTGTTTAAGGAAAATCGGTGTGTGTCCCCTCCAATTGTACACTTGGTTTCGCCCAGACGCAACGCAAATTGGTTGATATATTGTATCAGCTCAGTCTTTAAGAAATGGAGACAGCAGCCAAGTGAAAAGTGCAGCAGAACATACAATACATACAAGCTTTTTTCAGACAGTAAGTAACTAGATATCTAAATATCTAGGCTAACGTCAGTTCCAGTTTTTGACCATTAACGTCACATTCACGTCACATTCACCCGCCGAGTTCGTTGTGATCCCTCATGTTGTGACAGACTGTTATAAATGTTATGAATGTTATAAATGCGAGTGAAAGTGAGGAAAGCATTTAATTAGCAGAGAATACATCTGCGCACAGGATGTCCACAGCACCCTACGATTTCCCCATGCTGTGGGAGCTTCTATCACTCAGAAACCATGTCAATTCAAATAGTAACTGTAATCATAAAACTATGTTATAAATATGCAAATATACAGTATCATCTTTGGAAGTTTGGTGGCAGGTGAAGCGTCTGGAGGGGGGGGTCTAGCGCTTGGACCCCCCCCAAAGTCCATGGAAGGAGAGCTTCCTGAACTATGTAAAATCTCTTAGCGATTTCTCAAACTTAATAGGAGACAACAAAAACAATTCTAGATTTCTATTCAACAGAGTCGCAAAATGAACTAGGAATAAAACCGCTACAGAAAGAAACACTCAATAATTACATAGCAGTGAAGATTTCATGAAATTGTTCATTGGTACGATTGAAAATATTAGATGTGATATTCAGAGTATTAAATTAAAACCAGACAGTATTGTAACTAACCCATTAGATGATAATATAGCAATATCAGATCAATGTTTAGAATGTTTTACTCCCCTTAGAGAGACTGAACTAGCTTCGTTAATCTCTTCAGCAAATTCATCAACTTGCATACTAGATCCTGTACCTACATGTTTCTTTAAACAGATTTTTCCTGGAGTAATTGTACCACTTTGAAATATAATCAATTCTTCCCTTAGCACTGGCTAAGTTAGCAGTTATTAAACTTCTGATTAAAAAACCTGACATTGACCCCTCTCAACTGTCCAGCTATAGACCAATATCAAATCTCCCCTTCATCTCTAAGATCTTAGAAAAGGTTGTAGCATGGCAGTTATGCTCGTACTTACATAGGAATAACATTAATGAAATGTATCAGTCAGGATTTAGACCACATCAAAGCAGAGAGACAGCGTTAGTTAAAGTAGTAAATGACCTTCTACTTACCTCTGATCAGGGTTATGTCTCCATGAATCCCAAAAACTTTCTGCTACCCTTTTAACCCCTCATCTCCGTGCCAAACATTATTTAGTGGGATTTGCATTTGCCTGGAATTAGTGTGAGCGTTTCCTTGTTGGTGACCAGTCGGAAATAAACAAAACCACAATCACTGTAACTTGTTGGTCACTTCATAAATATTTTATTAACAAAGCCCGTTGTTGTAGGAAGTGTTGCTATTAAGTAAGTTTCATTCATAATGTCCTTTAAACCGGCATAAAATAGAACTTGAGAGAGTGGCTAAGTTGACGAGGCGAGGTCATTCTAGCTCATAGGAAGGACTAGTGCATAGCTCTAGATTTGAAACACAAGAAATTACTGGCCAAGTCTTTTTCCAGGACTCTAAAACAAAGACTGAGCACATAAGAACCTGTGTGCTTCTCTTCAGCAGCCAGGATGACAGGTGTTGGAGTGTCACCTTGTATTGCAGTCATACTCTATCCTTGTCAAGTTATGGTTTTCCTAATAATGATTAGCTTTGCATACAGATAAAGTCTATTAATTAATATTCTTGCCCCTTGAGGCAGCGTGCTCTAAAGCGCAAATGCACGAGCACCTGCTTTTCCGTGGTTGACAGCAGTGACATTTGGACACATGTGTTTGTTTACGTTTCTGTCATGTCTCCTCCCGGTTCGGTCATTGGCTGGGATTTCACGTGGGTCTGTATTGCCCTCAGCTGCTAGCAGTTTAGAGGCTGATTCATGCCGGAATATACGCGCCTCCCAGCACACAACGCAGTTTATTAGATTAGAAAAGGATAGAATAGAATAGAGAAGTTTATACATTAAGAGTCAGCTCATAGTTTATGTTTATTAGTCATAGTAATAGTCCATGTCAAGGTTAGTTAATTTAGTTACTGGTTTCGCCGCTACTAGTCCCTCGCTCATGTTCCTGTTTCATGTTTAAGTATCTCGACCCCATTTTCTGTACCACGACCTTGATCTCTGCCTTGCCCTGTGTATGCCTGTTTGCTGTTCGCCTGACTTCTCGCATGTTTGTGGATTACGTTTTGGATCACGTTTTGGATTTGTCTTCATGTCTCTCTTTAAATAAAACTACCGTCCTAAACTGCGATTGCATCTGTCATATCTTCATCTCGTCATGATCGGTGACACGTGTATAACAAAGACTTTGATCTGCACCTGTTTCCGCTCAAGTCCTGTGATCTTACAGCTCCGACAAAGAGAAAACAAAAACAAGAAAAAATCAATTACAATATGCTCAAAGCAGAGAAACAAAAGAATAAAACAAAACAAAGACAAACTTACTGTCACAAAAACATAGATAATCCCGAGCTCAAACTGTTTACAGGTAGCAAGTTTACCAAGACTGACCATAACCACTACTACCACATAGCGGTATCAGCATAATTGATAAAGACTGTTACAACAGTTCAATTCAATAAAACCGATCTTAAGGACAGTAACAAACACAAATAAACCAAAAAAAAATTATAATAATTAAATAAAAATAAAACAGCCCAAAGCAGCAAAATCAAACAAAACAAAACAGAACAAGCAGTAAAAGCAAAGGAAACCAAAGCAGCAACGTGGTTCCGCGAGTGAGGGGGAGGAGCTATACCAGAATGACCACATCTCACTCAGCCTGCCTTAACGCATGCAAAATCGAGGACCCGTGATCCGATGACATGAAACTCATGACGGCACAAACGAAAATAAGGATAGCTTCATTAATAGTTGTAACGTCAACATCTGGCGCTCCGACCGGGGCTATGTTCAACTACCTTGCTACACAGATGGGAGCCTTGTTATTAATTAAAGAAACTACACAAGCATTACCTGTTACAGCTTCAGCTCTTGTCTATACACACGCAGAAGAACTGGGGAGTGTACATCAACTGTCTACTTGAATTGTTATGTAAAGCATTTACACACCTGTCCAAAAGCCTCTGAAGCTTCATGATTTTCTTAAGAAACAAAAAGTGACTAAACTGTACTACAGTAGTGTGTACAAACGCAACACACACAACACACACACAGACCTTTCATACACATTTACATATGAAACTGTAATTTTTTTGTGTCTTTTGATTGCTTTATAAGGATTCTAGATATTGGACAAATACATGTCTCTGTATCTGGTCTTCCATTAGGATTCAACACTGAAAGAGGCAGGTGTTACAGATTGACTGCAGTGTGTGTGCTGCTGCTGTGCGTTTTTCTGCTGACCGTCATCACAGTGCTGTGGATCAAAATCACCAACCTGAATACACAGATAGACCAGTTACAGACCAGTTACACCAACATGACTACAGAGAGAGACCAGTTACAGACCAGTTACAACAACCTGACTACAGAGAGAGACCAGTTACAAGACCCTGACTATAGAGAGAGACCAGTTACAGACCAGTTATACCAACATGACTACAGAGAGAGACCAGTTACAACACCCTGACTACAGAGAGAGACCAGTTATAGACCAGTTACAACAACCTGACTATAGAGGGAGACCAGTTACAAGACTCTGACTACTGAAAGAGATCAGTGTATTATCAAGTTGGCAGGAGGTGAGTAATTACTTAAACAATTGTTTATGAAAATCTATTAAAGCACTGTGATGGACAGCCAGTCCATCACAGGGCACAATCACACACCCATTCATACACTATGGACAATTTACCAACCTACCAAGCATGTCTTTGGACTGGGAGAAGAAACCAGAGTACCCGAAGGAAACCCCCACAGCACAGGGAGAACATGCAAACTCCACACACACGGCCCCGGCAGGAATCAAACCCCAGAGGTGTGAGGCGAACGTGCTAACCACTAAGCCATCGTGCACCCTAAACAGATAATCTTACAGTTAAATATATACTGCTCAAAAAAATAAAGGGACAAAATAAAAACACTTGGAGTTGCATTGTGCAGTTTAAGTGTTCCCTTTATTTTTTTGAGCAGTATATTTAAGTAAATTTTAAACTTGAGCCAAATTATTTTTTTAAACAATCTTTAAATTATTCATGTTATCATTAGCAATTTAATAAGTTTAAAAAGAAAGTGTTTATTTTATAAATCAAAACCAAATATTTGTACCAGACATTTGTTAAAGTTTTAATACGAAAAAAGAAAAAAATGTTCGGCTATTCAGCAAAATGTTCCTTAAAGAAAAGAATTGAGGCAACTTTTAAAGTTTTTACAGTTTTTACACTATTCCTCTTATATTACACAAAAGACCATGTTACATTTTTGCCCCGAGTTCACTGTTTATATTTTTGATCGTTTCTTGAAAAGTTATGTTCAATACTTTTAGCAAAAATCTAATCCCATATCCTTCTGTTACACCATGGCCAGTAGATGACAATTCGGTGCTACTTACTAGAGATACTTACTAGAAATGGGTGAAGTGGATACGTGACTCTTGTTTTGGTTTGTTCCTTCCTGTTTGAGTATTGGTCTATGTTAAAGGATGTCTTTGATTTGCCCCCACATGTCCATGTTTAGTTTTGATTAGGTTGGCTATTTAAATTTTATTTATAGGCTTTTATATTAGTTTTAACATGCTGAATGTTTAAGGAGTATAGCACGATGTGCGAATGGAGTAGCTAAAGCGAGTCTCATGTCTCTGTTTAAGTCTCAACTGATGCCTAGACTATAGTCCCATATTTATTCCCGTTGAACTTATTCAG
Organism: Ameiurus melas; assembly: GCA_012411365.1. NCBI lineage: Eukaryota > Metazoa > Chordata > Actinopteri > Siluriformes > Ictaluridae > Ameiurus > Ameiurus melas. The sequence goes on along the minus strand of CM022778.1, from coordinate 15,312,025 downwards.
TATAGACCGTGCTCCCTGTGTTTGTTTATTTGTTTGTTCGTGTATTAATGAAGACAGCACTCCTCATAATAAACACTCCTTTAAAACCAGACACACGTAAAACTGTAAGATCAGAGACTTTTATACATTGTTTTCAAGAGTTTCACTTAAAAAATGAAAAAACCTTAATTAGTCTGTTAACAAGTTCAGAAACCTAATTAACATCTATTAGGAACTTCCAATATATTTCCAGTATATTTCCAGTATATTTCCAATATATTATTAATCACTGCACGATTTGGTTTAATTTAACAGTATGACTCATTATTCAACAGGTAACAGAATAGCACTGGAGCGAACACACACTATTATTTTACATGTTCATTAAAAAAACACAGAATGGAGAAATGGGTTCAGAAAGAAAATCAGGTGACATCATGGTGGTGACAGAGTTATTAACAGTAATGAGGATTTTTCACACACAACACACTGACCTACACAGATAAAAATATCAACATATTTACTGCTTTTCAATCACATTTAGTAATTCAGATAAAGTCTGTCTTCTCACAGATCCAAATAAACTGACGATCACAGGGATAATCAGCCCAGCTTCTGACAGGATCAGTGTTAGCATCAATTACAACACAGTCTTCATCTCCTGCAGCACTGTTGGGTTCTCCATCTCCCCAGAACCTGAAGGAGAGAATCAGAGGATCCGCTGTGTGTTTCTCAGGACAATGAAGAGTCAGTAACTCATCATCATGAGAGAATATTAGTTCAGTGATTTCTTACTCAGTGTTCAGCGGTGTACCGTCCACCCACTTCCACTCGCCCTCTCTGTCTCCGTCATTCAGTCCAATCCAAGCTTTTCTGCTGCTCAAGATTTTAGTGATGAACTCCTGTCATTGTAGTAGTAACATATGAGAAATAATAATGTCTCTCTCTCTCTCTCTCTCTCTCTCTCTCTCTGTGTCTTTAGCGTGTGAGAATGGTGTGGAGACTCACCAAAAGTTTTCTTTTTGTTTTTCTTTAATTTAATTTATTGAATATGTAAGTTATGTGAGTATCGGTGGCTGGTAAAAATTGAGAGTGGGTGAGAGTGAGCGGGACGCAATGGCCTCCGAGGCTGGAGGGGAGATGCCGCCATGGAATCAGGAGCAGGTCGGGTGTGAGAATATCTACTCTGCCTCCCGAATGAACAAAGCGGTTGTAGTTTTCCTAAAAAAATAAAGATTTATGAATATGCTAATCGAAAATGGAATATGGGTGAAAGGTGTCATGCTGCACGTTACCCCTCTTTCTACCCCTGCGATGCAGGTTATTATTTCTTCATTAAAGACGAATTGATAATGAAGGAGCTAGCCCGCTTCGTAAAGTATGCCAGTCCCATGATGGATATTTCGCTCGGCTGTAAAATCTCCCCAGTAAAACACATCCTGTCTTTCCGCAGACAGGTTTATATGTTTATAAACACCCGAGAACAAACACCGGATGTTAACTATAAGTGTAAAGTTAGTGACAGCAGCTTCACCGTTTTTGCCACCACCGGATGCCTGAGATGTTTTGCATGTGGGGAGATTGCGCATAAATGGCTGAGCTGCCCGAGCAGAGTTGTGCAGCCGGGGAGCTCCAGAGGCGACAGTAACACCGACAGCAGCATGGAGACAGCCAATGGGGGAACACCAGAGAACAGGAGCCTGGGGCAGATAGGGGAAACGACACACAACAGCCACAGCTAGAAGAGGTCAGTAACGAACATACCACCATCACAGAAACAAAGGCAGCATCCAATGATAGCACTGACACTAAAACTGGCACTAAAACCAACACCGCAGACAGCATTCATTACAAACCCTACACCACTATCGCTGTCAGAGCTAGCAACTCCACACAACAGAAACAGAAGAACCCACAGGACAAGAACATTGAGAACATTAAAGCTGAACTGGGAACATCAAGGGAGAAGATGGACAAAGTGGAGGAATCGTCCAAACAGCCACAGCACAATGTTGTGATGTTGGAGGACTTGGGCCCAGAGTGCAGCGCAGGAGCTACAGGAGAGGAACCTCTCACAGACACGGAGGAGGGAGAGGTCACTCCAGATCAACCAGACACGTTTAACTTTCCAGAACAACCTGAACAGTTCTTCACCATAGAACAGATTAACCAGTTTTTAGAACTGACTAAAAGAAAACGTAATATCTTACTGACAAGTTACTTCCTGGACAGGAGAAAATTCATCTCATTCATTTTATTTAATTTATTAAATAAATAAACAAATTAATAAATAAAAATAAAAATAAAAATAAAAAGGGGCAGTGGTGGCTTGGAGGTTAAGCCTCTGGTTTACTTATCGGAAGGTCGGGGGTTCAAGCCCTAGTGCTGCCAAGCTGCCACTGCTGGGCCCTTGAGCAAGGCCCTTAAACCTCTCTGCTTACATGCTGGGGTATGCGAAGAAAAGAATTTCATTGTAATGTAATGTATATTTGATCAGTAAAGTCTCATTATCATTATCATTATCAAATCTGTACAACACACCGTGGGCATAATGTCACCAAATGTACAGCAGCTACAAGAGGGGATTTGATGTGAACAGTACTGCAGACTTTATATGACAGAAATGGATGTGCAGTGAACTGTGGGGGTTTGGGTTCTTGGGAGGAGGTGTGGGTGGGGAGTCTAATGGGTTTCTTATAAAAAAAAAAAAAAAAACAAGTAAAAATATATGTAAATGTAAATATACCAAAACTGATGCATTAAAGGCATTATAAAAGTCATGTCTCTATACCTCACTTCATCTCTCTCTCTCTCTCTTTCTCTCTCTCTCCCCCCTCTCTGTGTCTTTGACTCTCCCTCTGTATCTTTATCTTTATCTCTCTCTCTCTCTCTCTCTCTGTATCTTTATCTTTATCTCTCTCTCTCTCTCTCTCTCTCTCTCTCTCACCTGTTCCTCCTTGCTGTTTATGATCACCAGGTCTGCTCCTTTGTTCCTGCAGTCCTGTCTGCTCTCCTCCCAGTTCTTCTGCTCGTTAAACATGTAGTAAAAACTGGAGTTGAAGCTGAAACATGTCCCTTTATCTATAGAGATATATGGAGAGAATTTACTGAGATCAAAACACACAGTTTCTGGACTATTTCTTGCATACAGACATGACTTGTATTTCACTTGTAAACACTATAGACCAATATATACCATAATATATACTGTAATATAACTGTAATATATACTGTAATATATACCATAATATATACTGTAATATAACTGTAATATATACACACGTAATCGCATTTTATAAAAGTAAAAAAAAACATTATTTTCCTCAAAAATGTCATCTTATTGTGATTTTACACCAATTATCTTTCTCCCACATTCAAATCAGATCAAATTTAATACTTTGGTTTGATTACTTTTTTTTTAAAACATGCAACATAATAAAATTTTCCGAAACCCTAAAAGTCATTGTAAACCTCGTTCAGTCTTTTTGTCAGAAATACAGCGATGGAGAAACTTTATCCAAATGGGGACAGTGTACTGCATCCAGCATTTATTTTCTTTTTTGTTTGTTGCTCCAAATTTGGAGAACACGTGGCATTTCTGCAGCATTAAAGCTTGTACTTTTGTAGATTATTGTTGTCTATTTCTCTGTTTAGACACTGACCGGATAAATAAATACAGCACACCAACTCTGTGTCCCCTGTTTGTGTGGACAATAATAACTCATATAGACATTTACATTTTAGACACCGAGTTCAGGTTTAAAATGACACCAGGATTTCCACTGAGGGCATTTAACCTTTGGGTAGTAAACTTTATTCTAAAATTCATGCACTTACAACATAGATCAAGTTTACTCCGGTATCCATCTCTCTCCCTCTGTAACTGGTCTCTCTCTATAGTCAGGTTGTTGTAACTGGTCTGTAACTGGTCTCTCTCTATAGTAAGGTTGTTGTAACTGGTCTGTAACTGGTTGTTTTCTGTAGTCAGGATGGTGAATTTGATCCACAGCATTGTGACGGCAGTCAGCAGGAGAACACACAGCAGCACCGCACACACTGCAGTCACTCTGTAACACCTGCTCCATGCAGTGTCTCCTCCTAGAGGGAAATGGTCAAAAGAAAGACATGTGTTTGAGTCACATTTAATCTCAAAATTTAGACCTTGCTTTCACAGTCTCATCAGTAACAAGGCCCTTCAACCATGAGCTGGAGAACATCTCAGTAACTCCATCCAAATTCACTGTGAAACTCCTCTCTTTCCAGTAAACACATGCAGTGATGGGCAGGGCTTGGGGCTGGTTTTGAATGAACTGACTTGCAGATCTGAATGACGTCACCTGTTCTCCCTGTGCACCACGATGACTTGAGCGAGGAATGTGGCTGTGGTGTCGGGAACGTGAGGCATGGCTGTGGTGTCGGGAACATGAGCTGGGGCGGTGACCGGGACCTGAGCCATGACAGGGACATGGACCTGGGACTAGGTCTGGACTTGGGCGTCGTGAGCTTGAGACTGGGTCTGGACTTGGATGTTGTGAGCTTGAGACTGAGTCTGGACTTGGATGTCGTGAGCTTGTGACTGGGTCTGGACTTGGATGTCGGACCTGAGACGACAATCTGAGCCAGCCTCATTTCTCTCCTGAAGAACCTGCCTCTGACTGCGATCAGCTGCAGACAGATCCTCACATAACTGCACATTTTCGGCCTTCACACTCTTGACTTTGCATTCACTCTCCGGCGCTGTTCTTTGCAGCATCGCGAGTTTTAATTTCTTGGGTCGAAATGTCAGGAATCTGAAACATGGTAGGAACATGGGTGTCATATACCTTTGACGTGACTTGGGCCTTGACATCATAGACTTGTGACTTGACTTGGGCTTTGCACTCGGAGACTTGAGACTGAACTTGGAGGTCCGGAACCGAAGGCGTGGCTTGGATTGAACCTTGGGACTGGGCTTTGGCTGAGTCCTGGACGTGAGCCTGGGCTGGTGCATGGACCACAGGGACATGAACTTTGACTGGAGCTTGGACTTGAAACTCTGACTTGTCTTGGACCCGAGCTGTGTCTAGGGTTTGGACTAGAGACATGACTGGGGCTTGAATGTGAAGTGTGACTGTGACTGGAACATGAACTTGGAACTTACCTATGCATGGAACTCTGAGAATTGGGTCCGCAGATTTGGAAATGAATGGATTTTGCTTAACAGGATGCGCGGTGATTGCTCTGTCTCCTTCCTCATATGAGCGGTGGAAGGACGGGTCCGGTGGGGGCTTGGCATTGGCTGTGACTTGGGGCTTGGCTGTGGCTGTGACCTGGACCTGTGGTTTGGCCTGGACAGGGACTGGAGATATGTCTCGGACAGACTTAACTTGAGCAGGGACCTGGACCAAGGACGTGGCAGGGACAGGGGACCGGTACGTGGCAGGGACATGGATTTGAGATATGGTTAGGACTGGGGACTTGACTGAGACAGGCGACTGGACTAGGATAGGCGAAGTGACTAGGACAGGTGACTTGGCAGGGCTGTGACTGAAGTTTGGCTGGAGTTTAGCCGTGAGCTGTGGCAGGAGCTTTGACTGGGGTTGGAGACGTGACTGGGCCTGGAGACTTGACTGGGACCGGAGCCTTGAGTTGGCTGGGACTGGGACCTTGACTGGAGCTTTCTGTGCTCTTCTCCTTCTCTGTTTCGCCTGCTCATAGTACACATGGAGAAGAGGCTCTGCATAAGTCCTCCACCATTACTTCCGCAGCACTTTATTTATAAAAGCAATTTATACTTTTGCCCTGGTTCTCTGAATTCCTCAAAAAATAGGTCCAGAAACAACTGAACATCCTCCAGCACTCCGGATATCTCAGCCACTAGTTGTCGTGCCCAGGTGCGAGCGGAACCCAAAAAGCGGGACATGATGAACATGATGAATTGTTCTTCCGTGGGTTTCGCGTCGGAAAGGCTGACAAAATATTGCTGGCATTCCATAACAAAATTGTCCGGGTAATCCTGGCGAGCATACCGCACAGCCAGGTACTCCGGGGTCTTCTGCGCGAAGCACATGGAGTCAAAAGCGGGGATACTGAACGTGCCGGTTGTAGTTTGGCATCTCCTCCATTCTCGTGCTGCATCCATGTTGGAGGCAGTTGAATCTGTCACGTGGCGTGACGGCAGGAAGCAGGCAGGATGCATTTGCAGTTCAGTTTACAAGTGATGAAAATAAACAGAAACAGAAACAAGGCTCTCTCTCTACAACTAAGCTAAGCTAAACAAAACTAAGACTGTGGCTAACGCAAATGCTAATGCTAAGGCTATGGCTATGGCATAAACAGGCCATGAAACCAAGACTCGCTAAAGTCGCACTCGAGCTATACATGGCATACATACATATATTCAACGCATATATTCAACGCATTCAACCGCGCCGTGTGAAGCACGGCTCACGGTATATATCCACACAGTCATTAGCCCGCAATAGCTTCCAGCTGCGGGGCACATCCGCATATGTCACACATGACGCGAGGGGGCGAAAACACGACGTCACCCCGGAAGAAGTCCTCGCGTGCTCAACAGCGCTCAGTTCGCGCTGTTACTCCGGGAGAACCGTGACACATTTAAATATTTCAAGGGCCGTTTAATTCAGAACGAGCAGCATGGTAAACAAAAACGCTGAAACTGCTGCAGTGTCCGGTGTAAAATTTTATCACTACAGACATTACAGAGATTACAAACTGCAATTTTGTCATCATTCCACACAAGAGACATCTTCTTTACACACAACATGAAATTAATATGTTTTCCCCGCCCTCTTTTGATTGACAGGAAATAATCGGCCCTGATCATCGGATGTTTCTAAACTAATTTCCATAGTTTTATCGATGGTACTCTTAGTCCCTGATTTAGTAAGCTAGCATGAGGAAGCAGTTTTGATGACCACAATGCACTTCTATAATTCGCTCTGGATTAGGCCGTTGGCTAAATGCTGTAAACGTAATTTAAAAACTAATAACCAATTTAAACTCGACAGTATAATCTGTATATAAAAGTGCAGAAATCCATGCAGTTTTATCATTTGAAGTTAAAAGTCCATGGCTGGGGTCAAAACACAAGCAGATAGTGTAACACAAGTATGATCTGTAATTGTAATCAGAAAGACGAGCAAGGTCCAAAAAAGTGAGTAAAGAGAGGAATTCTCTCATTTCCACCTGTGTGTTACCTCTAACAGTGTCTACATTCTCACAGATATCCACCATCATCTCCTCTCACTGTAATCTAGAAAAGCCTGAATTACTGCACCTCTGCATGTTGGAACACTTTTGGGCATGCAAACGTAAACATTTTGTACCTGTGTGTATACTTCTAGGCGTCTCACTGCATCAGCGTCTTCATCCTGTGTGTCGGGGTGGTGACCTTCAACACTGTCTACAATCTCATATAATAACTACTACAATATCCTCTTACTCAGAAGAATGCCAAAACATCTCTAATCTATAAAAGATTCATCACATTTTTGTTTTTCATAACATCATTACACAAAGCTATTAGACTTTTCATCTGAGGCTTTTAAAATCTATGTATATATTTATAGCAGTTTGAATTATTTTATATGAATTAGTTGACACGTTCCAGCAGTGGATATGGAATTATCTGTAGATTTACTTTGTCAGAAGCTTTATATACAGCTTTACGGACGTTGCAAGACGCAAGTGCCACTGATCTAAGATCAGCGTTAACCACTGCTCTCTTTCACACATAGAAGAAAAAACACATAGAAATATCCAAAGGTGTGCAGGCACCTGCACACACACACACACACACACAGGCATGTAAAGAGGGCAGGACATTTATTTACTGTTTACTTTTTAACACTGGGTTTTCCCCTTATGGGAGAGACTTCAGGACAGAGAAGTTTGTGCTTTGTCTTTTTTCAGAAACATGCTGATGGAACGGCCATTTATAGCTGTTATGACATAAGCAATAACAGGAACTAACTTCTTTCACAAATGTTCCACAACATTAAACATAACTATAAATGGATAAAAAGTATGTGTCCTTCTTTTATTAAAAGTACTGTAAGCACTGACAAAGCCCTCTGAGACACGGACACAATTCACATCAAAATAGTCAAAAAGACACATCAGAAGACAGAGGCATGGCAAATGGTCTGCACTTATATAGTGATTTTTTAATTTTAGCAGTTCTACACTGGCTCTCATTCACTCATTCACCCATTCACACACACACACACACACACACACACACACACACACACACACACACAAATGGTAGCAGAGCTGCCATGCTGGTGTTAGCTTGCCATCGGGAGCAACATGGGGTTCAGTTTCTTGCCCAAGGATATGCAGGAGATCTGAACGTATTATTGCTCACACCGCACTATATGGCAAATTTCGCTGCAGTCAGTTTAATTTACAAATGTTTTTATATTTGGCCAAATAAAACCATCTGAATTAATCAGAAAATATCGCTGGAGCGGTGGAATTCTTTGAAAGTTTTTTTAAAAGGATTGAATTATGCAATGTGACAACCCTCTGCTCCTTTCAGTCTGGAGTGTGAAACCGTAGACTGTGTGAATGCGCGCGTCAGTGATGTGACAGTTCCTTCTTAACTGTGTGGACGTACATTTAAAAAAATATATATATATATAAACACAACGCTGTTTTAAAGATGCGAAATCAACGCTGTCGGATGTACAGGATGAATTTTGAAAGTGAAAAAATGCATAAAATACACAAACTAGACATTTTTAATAAAATGTTATTCCTGCATTATCGGCTCGGGGCACATTGTTTTAGTCAGAGTAGAAGACAATGCCGATGGCTGCCATGTCACTTGATCACAGCAGGCCTATAAATAGTCATGATGTTGCACAAGCTTCAGATACCGGTCATGCACTTCCCACAGAGTTGAGCTCATGCAACATCTTCCTTTCTCAAGAAACAGGGTAACCCAGGCATTTTTGTACCCATATAATGGCAGCAAGTCAGCAAACTCTTATAACACCGACACTAAATAACGCTAATATTAAATGACTAGGTAACTAGTACTAGGTAAATAACCCAATTAGCATTGATGAAATAATCACTGCGGTATCACAAATGAATGATAGGAAAAGCCCAGGACCAACTGGGCTACCAGTTGACATTGATAAACTAACCATCTGGGAATTTTATCATGGTTTATTACGAAACTGGTAACCGTTTTATCTCTAGTGGATCAGATCTGGTAAACAGGAGTGCATTGCCAAAATGCCACCATTCCATGCAACATGTGGGTCATATGAACATGAGCAATGTGGAAAAGCCCAGGATTCTAATAAAAATCAACTGTGGCTTACATTAGGGCAAAGACTGGTTTATTTGGTTCATTCTTGGCTGACATGTGGCCATGCTGTGACCTGCTTGTGGATTTGATCGGGTAAACATGACCAGACTATCAAAGTGCTATAATTCCATGCAGCATTTGGGCCAGATGAGGAAACAGAATGTGGGCTAAAATAAAACCGAATTGTGGCCCAGATTAGGGACAGTTTGATCATGGCTTACATGTGGCATTGCTAAGGCTTGCTTGTGGCCCAGATCTGAGGCAGACGGGACAGCCCATGTGCCATCATTCCATGCACTACATGGGCTAGAGAAAGGTGTTGGGTGGGGCCGGATCTGGGCCAGAATTACACTGGTTTTTGGCCCAGAATAGGATCAGTGGTGGCTGAACGACGCTCCACAGCTGAGCCGGGAGGCTGGAGCAGACCTCAGCTGAACAGGGAGGCTGAGCAATTTCCACAGCTGAACATGGAGGCTGAGGGATCCACAGTTGAACAGGGAGGCTGAGCGAAGTCCATAGCTGAGCAGGGAGGCTGAACGATGACTTCAGCTAAACAGGAAGGTTGCAGCTCTGGAGTTGAGATCTCCTTGTAGGTCTCAGGCTGGGGCATGGGCAGAACTTGGGCGGTCATGTCGGTTGACTTGGGCATGAGCAGAACTTGGCTGTACGTGTCAGCAGACTTGGGCAGCAGAACTTGGCTGTGCGTGTCAGCAAACTCGGGCGTGAGCAGAACTTGGCTGTGCATGTCAGCAGACTCGGTCATGAGCAGACCTTGGCTGTGCATGTCAGCAGACTTGGGCGTGAGCAGCACTTCGCGGCCAGGTTGGTATTCTCGGGCGTGGGCTGAACTTTGGTGGCCGGGTCGGTAGACTTGGGCGTGAAACTGGTCGCGGCCGGGTTGGTAGACTTGGGCATGGACTGAACTTGGGTGGCTGGATCAGTAGACTTAGACTTGAGCATGACTTGGTTAGCAGGCTTGGACATGAACATAACTTGGTCAGTAGGCTTAGACATGAGCATGACTTGGTCAGCAGGCTTGGACATGAACATAACTTGGTCAGTAGGCTTAGACATGAGCATGACTTGGTCAGCAGGCTTGGACATGAGCATGACTTGGTTAGCAGGCTTGGACATGAGAATAATTTGGTCAACTGGGTCAGTAGACTTAGACTTGAGCATGACTTGGTTAGCAGGCTTGGACATGAACATAACTTGGTCAGTAGGCTTAGACATGAGCAAAACTTGGTTAACAGGCTTGGCTGTGCGCAGAGCTTGGTTGTCCATGTTAACATCAACTTGGTGGCTCATCCGCTCATAATGCATGTGGAATGGAATATCAGCACTGTTTGCCACGTTAACACATTAACTTAAAGCCTTTTTAGGATTTACTGTTCCAGCCCAAATTGACCGTACATCCCAAAGAGTTTAAATCATTCAGTGTTTTATTATACCAGTGTATTATATCAGTGTTTTATAGAGAAACAAGAGCACATGGAATAACATTAATAAAAGCACTCGAGCTGAACTTTCTGGAACTTCTCTCTTCCTTCTGTGTGACCTTTAACAGCGTCTACACTCTCATAGTTCTCCACAACTCCACTCTAATCTGTAACAGCCTGAACGTCTGCATGTAGATACACTTTTGGCCTTGCAAACCTAAACACTTACCTGTGTGTGGATCTGTGTCTAGGTCCTTCCTTGAGTCTTGGCTTTCGAGGTCAGGGTTATGACCTCTAACAGCGTCTGCACTCGCCGACACCCACCACAATTTCCATTTGTTCAGAAGAACGCTTAAGTGTCTCTAATCTATAAAAGACTCACTAACACACTAACACATTACTGCACGTCTGTGTGAGGCACGAACGAACCGCTTCACTTCCTTACTAGTGTTCACTGAAAATAAATGTGCTGCTGTCAGTAAAGGAAGCGGAAGTTAAACATTAGAGCAGAGGGCCATCAGTGTCTTCACGTTTTCAAAGTGTGAAATCATTTGATCTGCAATTCTTATACATACTGTAGATGTTCTATACTGTAGATGTAAAGTCCAGCGGTTATATATAAATATCACAATCACATTGTTGTGTACGGTGTACGGTTAGCACTTTCGCCTCACACCTCCAGGGTCTGGGGTTTGATTCCTGCCAGGGCCATCTGGGTACTCCAGTTTCCTCCCCAGACATGCATGCATGGTAACCATCCAAACATATGCATGGTAGGCTGATGGGCGTGTCTAAAGTGTCCATAGTGTATGGATGTGTATGTGATTGTGCCCTGCGATGGACTGGCACCTTGTCCAGGGGTGTACCCCCCCTTGTGCACGATGATTCCTGGGATAGGCTACAGGTTCCCAGTGACCCTGAAAAGGAGTAAGCGGTAGAAGATGGATGGATGGATGGACATTGTTGTGTTATAATGATGTATACATTGCACTAATTCATCATATTTTTGTTCCTCATAACATCATTAGACAAAGATTTTATTCTTTTTTACCTGCTGCTTTTAAGATGAATTTATATATCTATAGCAGTTTGAAGTCTTGTATGAATTAGTTGACATGTTCCTGCAGTGGATCTGGAATTATTCGTACTGTAGATTTACTTTTTATTTTAAGAAGATTTTTTATGTAGTTTTACTGTGACGCTGCAAGACACAAGTTCCACAGATCTAAGATCAGCGTTAACCACGCTCTCTTTCATACATCAGTAGGGGAAAAGGTCACAGCAGCAACCACATAGAACACACACACGTACACAGACACACAGCCATGCAATGGAGGGCAGGAAATTTATTTAATATTTACTTTGTAACAGTAATTATTATAATTTTTTTTTTACTATCGTTTGTTGTTTTTAATTTCAAGAGAGAGAGAGAGAGAGAGAGAGAGAGAGAGAAAAAAAAAAAAGAGAAAAAAATAGAGAAGCTGCTGTTGGAAGAACAGTTTAAAGCTGTGAGAACAGGAACTAACTTTTTAATGTTACACAATATTAAACTGAACTATAAAACTTAAAAAAACCAATATGTTGTCCTGTTATTAAAAAAAGGAAAAAGGGTTAAAGGCAAATCTCTGTGGAATGGAAGATGAGTAATGAATGTGTGGCTAGAGGAAAATAATCACGTTTGTGGTGGTAACACTAACTCTGCTTAGCATCAGGCCGAACACTTGTGGACACCTGACCATCACACGCATGTGTACCTGTTGAACGTCCCATTACACATGTAGTCCCTCTATACTGTTATAAAAAGCTTCACTATTCTGAGACACTTTTCTACTAGATTTTGGAGCCGTGGCTGTGGGGATTTGTATTTATTCAGGTACAAGACCGTTAGTGAGGCCAAGCACTGATGTTGTGTGAGGAGGTCTGGAGTGCAGTCAGTGTTCCAGGTCATCCCAAAGGTGTTCAGTGGGGTTGAGATCAAGGTTCTGTGCAGGACACTCAAGTTCTTCCACTCAAACCCTGGTAATCCATGTCTTTATGGAGCTCGCTTTGTGCACAGGGGATTGTGATGCTGGTACAGGTTTGTAGGTTCCTCTTTGTGATGTCGGTCCTCTGTCTTTCATGGCTTTTAATGACATTTAAGTTCACATAGACCTCCTTCAGCATCTCCATCTGCTCTCTTTTATTCTTTCACCTTCTGAGCACAGTTCAGGTAAACATTCAGAGACATTTTTGCTCTTAAAAAAAAACTCCCAAAAGCACCACAGTATTTCGGTTACTCCGCATCCGCCTAAAGAAACGATTTGCTTGTTGAGGTGGTGATGTATAAACAAGGAAAGACACTCCTGTGCTATTAATTAGGATGCTGTTATGCATGGTCGTGGTTTTAGTCACTATTGTATGCTCTTCCGATCTCAATCCGGACTGCAGAGTCTCTCACTATCTTCAAAAAACAGCTAAAGACCCACCTTTTACGTGAACACCTAACCAACTCCTAAAAAAAACACAGACTTGCACTTACACCTCTACTCTGTACACTTTGCTTCCTCTGGTATTCAATTAATGGATCTTGTATAGTAGCACTACTTGTATTGTTCCCTGCTTGATATATCGCTTGCTTATTTGTAAGTCGCTTTGGATAAAAGCGTCTGCTAAATTAATAAATGAAATGTAAATGCTCAAACCTCAAACTCCACCTGCATCATGCTCATCTTCTTCTGCTTCCTCGCTGTGTCTCCGTTGGGGCTCCAGCTGAACTGTGCCATTTCCTTTGCGCTTTGGGATCCCTCTTACCCGAATGATTCGAATGGAACTTGAGGCATGGCTGTGGTATCGGAATGTGAGGCATGGCTGTGGTGTCGGGAACATGAGGCATGGCTGTGGTGTGGGGAACATGAGGCATGGCTGTGGTATCGGGAGCGTGAGGCATGGCAGTGGTGTCGGGCGTGTAGGCATGGCTTTGGTGTCAGGAACGTGGCTGGAAGCCTGGCAAGGGATCGGGACGTGACTGGTGCTCTCGATGCCCCTACCCTTTCTCAGTCCTACCTGCTCATAATAGTCACGAAACAGTGGTTCGGCCAGGGTCTTGTGATTACCTTTCTGCAGTATGCTATCCAAATTATACTGCTGACCTTCAGAGGGTTTTGGATCGCTCAGACTGGCAAAGTATTGCTGGCATTCCATAAGGAAATAATCCGGGCGGTCCAGGATGTCAAACGGCCTAGGCAGAAACATCGGAGCTTTCTGGGCGAAGCGCATGGAGTTAAAGGCAGGGAAGGCAGGACTGCTGGGCTGCTGTCGGCGGTCCTTCTGTCTTCGCGCTACGTCCATGGTAGGCGGTTCGTTCTGTCACGCGCCATTGGCGCAGGAATGAGGCGAGGACGTAAATGCAGTGAAGCACGGTGATGTTTATTTACAGTGTAGAAAAAGACACAAAACAAAACCAAAACAAGCACACGCTCACTAACCTAGGCTCACTGGGCTAGCACTGCTAATGCTAGTGCTAGCAGCTAAAGCTAGGAATGCTACTAAACAGAAACATGAATAGTAACGACTACTAAACAGAAACATGAACAGTAACGTAAATCGAGCCCGGAGTCAGAATGACGTACTCTCAACAGTTCCGAATGAACCGCGTCGTGTAGGGCACGAACTGTCACGAGCTCTCAGCTGTTCGTGCTTTCCTGGCACGCCCCCACATGACCCTGTGACCTTTCGTGACGAAGGCATGACGTCGTTGATGACGACGTCCGCGCATGCGCAGTAGAGGCCAATGCACGTCACGGTCCCAGCCGAACTTTGACATTGGTCTTGTTTTATGAATAAAATAAATACTTTTTTTTCTTCATTAATTTACCAGAAAATAAGAGAAATGAAACGTTAAAACGTATTAAATTGCTAATTATAACATGCTTTAAAAGATGGGTTTAAATAGTTTTGATTATTTCAGAACATTTTGTGTGTATATACACTTTGTTGTTTACCGTCCTCCAGGTCAACTGGGGAAGTTCATTGATGAATTTGACACGCTACTGTCCACCATCCCAGATGATGGAACTCCTCTTCTGATCCTTGGTGATTTCAACATTCATCTAGACAAGCCACATGCAGCTGACATTCTTGCTCTCCTTCCCACATTTGACCTCAAGCAGTTCACCACACCAGCAACCCACAAAGCCAGCAAACAGCTTGATCTCATCCTCACACATAATTGCACCACACACAATCTTATCATTAGTCCTCTCCACACCTCTGACCATTTCTTTATCCAGTTCTCTATTTCTCTCCCCTCACCACCTTCAATGTCTCCTCCTTCCATCTCTTTTCGTCACAATCTTCACTCCCTTTCCCCCTCACATCCCCCTCACAAACTTACTTCCCTCTAACAACCACCTTTCCTCACTTGACTTAAACACCACAACCGACATGTTATGTTCTACCTTAACATCTTCTCTTGACAGTATATGCCCCCTAACCTCCAGACCTGCTCGCACATCACCCTCTAGTCCCTGGCTCTCAGAAGCTCTGCGTAGCAACTGGGCCAAACTAAGAGCATCTGAAAGGAAATGGCAAAAAATCAAACAATCCAACTGACCTAACCAATTACCAGACACTTCTCTCCTCTTTTTCCAATAGCATCTCCATTGCTAAAGCTACATACTTCCAAGATAAGATTGGTAGTTCTCCCAACACCCACATTCTTTTCAAAACTTTTTCCTCTCTTCTCTGTCCCCCTCCTCCCCCTTCCCCTACCTCTCTCACTGCAGATGACTTTACAAATTTCTTTTCCAGCAAGGTTACATCAATCAGGAACCAGTTCTCAATGCATAGACCGACTTCTCCTCCACATAACTCCCAACTGACTTCCTTCTCTTCCCTCTCAGAGACTGATGTCTCTAAACTCCTCCCCTCTAGCCGTCCCACAACCTGTCCCCTTGACCCTATCCCTTCTCACCTTCTTCAGTCCATCTCTCCCACACTATTACCTGCACTTACACACATCTTTAGCATATCGCTCTCTACTGGCACATACCCTACCTCATTTTAGCAAGCCCAGGTTACCCCACTGCTTAAAAAACCATCACTCAACCCTGCTATAGTTGACAACTACAGACCTGTTTCCATCCTCCCCTTTCTTTCCAAAACTCCCCTTTCTTTCTTTCTTTCTTTCTTTCTTTCTTTCTTTCCGTTTTTAATCAACTCTCCAATTTTTTCACACTTAACAACCTCCTGGACACCAAGCAGTCTGGCTTCAAGAGCAACCACTCCACGGAGACTGCTCTGCCTTCCGTCACTGAAGCCTTACGACTAGCAAGAGCAACCTCTAGATCATCTATCTCCATAATACTTGACCTCTCTGCTGCTTTCGACACTGTGAAAAATCAGATCCTCCTATCAACTCTCTCCATCCTGGGTATCACTGGAACGGTTCTACGCTGGGTGGAATCCTATCTTTCGGACAGATCCTTCAAGGTATCATGGAGCGGAGGTATTTCTGAAACTCAGCAACTCACAACTGGCATTCCACAGGGGTCAGTTCTGGGTCCACTCCTCTTTTCTATCTACACTACATCTCTCGGGCAGGTGATGGAGTCTCATGGCTTCTCCTATCAATGCTATGCTAATGACACCCAGCTCTATTTGTCCTTCCTGCCTGATGATCCATCTGTCTCTGCACGCATCTCTTCTTGCCTGTCAGACATCTCTGTCTGGATGAAGGTGCACCATCTTAAGCTTAACCTGGGAAAATTGGAGCTTCTCGTCATCCCATCCTATCCCTCAATCAACCAGAACTAGACTGTACAGCTCAGTTCACTTACACTCATGCCAACCAAAAACCAAAAACAAATACTTTTTTTTGTTATTTAACTGGAAAATGAGAGAAGTGAAATGTTAGAATGTATTAAATTGTTAATTATAATATGAATAATTTAAAGATGATAAATTTATTTGGCTCAAGTTTAAAGTTTACTTAAATGCATTTTAGTGTAAGACTATCTGTTCCAATATTTTTGCTCAGCCACAAAATCTATTTTTTTTTAATAGTGACGAATGAGTAAGAGGTAGAAGATGGATGAATGATGCCAAAATGTCTCTGAGGCCCTCTAATAGCTGCCTGCAGTACGATTTTTACCTCAGCGGAGTAAATGTTACATTACGAGAGGTAAGGCGGGAGCAGGTGCAGATCACAGTCTTTATTGCTCGAACACAAGGTCAATAAACATAAGCAGCTATATGTGGTCTTAGACATGAAGCAAGATTCAAGGCATGAAACAAACAGGACACGAGAACATGACTGCTTAACATTGAGGTGGCTAACACTTACATGCACTTAGACTTTGTTAACTAGTTAACCGTTTCTCCATACATTCACGTAACACAACGTAACATAAGGGCTTAAATAGCAAACACAATCAAACTAAACATAGGCAACTGGAGTAAATCAAGACACACCCTTGAACATCAAACAGTGCTTAAACAGCGGGAGAACCAACACAAATAAAGGCGCGTGTCCATATACAAGAGTGCAATCTCATGCACGCACGCTCTCTAAAGCCGCAAAACAGCTTCCTCAGCGGGACAGGGCAGTGGGACAGCTTCCTCAGCAGGACAGGGCAGCGGGACAGCTTCCTCAGCAGGACAGGGCAGCGGGACAGCTTCCTCAGCAGGACAGGGCAGCGGGACAGCTTCCTCAGCAGGACAGGGCAGCGGGACAGGGCAGTGGGACAGCTTCCTCAGTGGGACAGGGCAGTGGGACAGCCTGTTCAGTGGGACAGGACAGTGGATCAGCTTCCTCAGCATAACATGACAGCGGGACAACTTCCTCAGCAGAACAGGGCAGCAGGACAGCTTCCTCAGCAAGACAGTGCAGCCGGACAGGGCAGCGGGACAGCTTCCTCAGCGGGACAGCTTCCTCAGCAGGAAGCCCCAGTTGTCTGTGTAGCTCGGCTGCCTGCATAGCGCGGTTTAGCTCTCCGGCAGCAGGGGCAGGGGAATTTGCGCGGGTGGCAACATGCTTGCTGCAGCGGCTTCAGAACTTCATGTTACATTACGAGAGGTAAGGTGGGAGAAGGTGCAGATCACAGTCTTTATTGTTCAAACACAAGGTCAATAAAAATGAGCAGTGATGCATGGTATTAGACATGAAGCCAGATTCAAGGCATGAAACATAAACACGACATGAGAACACGACCGCTTAACCGAGGTGGCATATATATATACAAGGGTGCAGTCTTGGCTTTAGAGAGCACACGTGCACGTTGATGCCGCTGTGCCATCTGCAGGAGCATAACAGTAAATCTGTGATAACATTGCTGTAGCCCGTGTTTTGTGTGTCTCATTGCTTTTATTAAACAGTGTGGGGGGAAAATATCATAAATTCGAGATTTCCAACAACAGTTGGAATTATCATCATTTATGATAATCACGATAAAAAGTTATTACGCCATGCAAGAGGAAATCGCAGATTTATATGATTAGATTCAATTTTGATCGATTTCTCACAGAAATATGTTGCAAGGTTTCGGAAAGCTTGAATATATCCAACACTGGACTAGTTTTATCCTCGCTTGGTGCTTTTCCGTCCTTAGCCTACATTCATTCCTACATAGCCTACATTCTTGCAAATATTGTGTTCCAACTCCCAAGGACAAACAACGGAAGGAGGAATAACTGATGGAATTTCTATTTGATGTTAATAATAACAGCTTCATATGGGCTTGCTTCAGAATCATAGCACAAAGCAGGGAACATAAATCACATTGTTTTTTGAATAACTGGGTGACTAGCTGTCTTCTTGCTCTCATCTCTTTTTCGGGTTTTTCTTTCCTCTTTTGGTATTCCGATTTTGTCTATCCATCTACCTGTATGTAACGACTCACAAATGTGAAATGTCGCGTTTCTGAATAATCCGTGAACACACACGTGCACTTGGCAGTCTGAGGGCGTTCATTATATCCTGCTTAATAGATTATTGTGCAAAGAGGCCAGTTAAATACGAAAATTATACACTATAGTATATGGGGTTCTGCTGGGCCCCCTGTCTGACCAGGGCCCTTAGAATCATCCTTATCCCCTCCCCTCTCCTACCCCCACCGCTACCCCTGGCCAGGGGGTCAGGAGTAGCTCATTGCTCCTGATTAATTCGGAGTACTGAAGATGCAGCCCCAGACTGGGCTGTTAAACACGTGTAGGCAATTTCTTACTTGTAATATGGGAAATTACAAGAAAGCACTCATAAAATAATATTACAAATGTGTACATTAGTCATCAAAGAGCATCAGTTGTACTCCAGTTTAGAAAAATTGTAGTTTTTCTAATAATGAGTAGCTTTGGGTGCAGATAAAGACTATTAATAGGCTGGCAGTAAAGTAAGAGAGCAAACTGCAGTAATATCCTGTGGTCAAGGTGTGAAAACCACAGAATACTATAGAAACAATAACTTACTAGCAGGAGTCCATTAATATAGAAATGCCATGCAGCTGGAACTAGTGTCAGATCTGCTGTTAATATTCAGTAAGTATTCAAATTTATTCAGAATCTTCTGACCAATCAGATTCAAGAATTCAACATTGCTGAAATATATTCTATTAATTCATCATGATTTTGGCTGACTGTACTTTTTATGTACTGTGATTGTAGTAGTACTCAGTGAAGAACATTTTAAAATCATCATCCATGATTAACTTCATACTAAAAAATACTTAGGTAAAATAAAAAATACTGAGGTAAAATCCTTCTTGTCACTGCTGCATTGAGGCCTTTCTGATTAAAGAGTCTTCACAGAGTGTCAGTTTCACACCAGAAAATAACCCATGGGTCACACGTGTGGTTAGTTGCACGTTTTAAATAAATCAAACAGGAAATTGGGCTTTCAACATAACACCAACACACACAGACACTTAGGCAGTGTTCCTTCAGACGTCCACTCGGAGTGTAGTTTTAGACAATTAAATATCAGTATAAGTGTGTCTATAAGAACTGATAACTACTTCACTGAAAGTTCAGGATTAGTAAAGAGAAGAATGGAGATGAGTGAGGAGATTTATGCAAATGCGGAAGGTACAGCAGACGACAGAACTGATTCTAGTGACAGTGGGCACTCTTATGAAGATATTTATGCGAATGAGGACAATTTGGAGACCCAGAGGACCGGAAGTTCCAAGCCATCTGAGAACTCGGGTAAAATACATCCACATTCAGAAATATGTGTATATGTACTGATCTACTGAACTTAATTTACTTGGGTAAAATGAGACCATCCATTAAAAAAGAAAGGCTTCAAAAATCTGTAAACTTGAACCAAAAGGATTTGATTGTTGTTTTACAAAGACGCTATGTTACTTGAAATGAACGCAAACCAACAGTTTAGCATCATAACAGTTCAAACGCAGGCCCAAAGTTTTCACTTTATAAAGAACAATAGTTTAAAAACATTTCTTAATTTTCTTAATTTTTTCTCCTGAAAATTACTACAATTTGTTTGTACTACCTTATTTCTTTATACTACATCAATTCTCTCTCCAAACCATCCTCTTTCGTACAGTTTAGGAATGCATGTTTCATTAAAATGCTGCTGGCTCTGTGTTTCTGGGGCTCCAGCATATCTATCACATCCTAGATAGCAAAATTGCTGTGGGCCAGATCTGGCCAACACCTGACACTTTCATCCGGCCCACGTGGAATGATTGCACTTGGGCGGTCCGCTCCTTTTTAGCCAGGTTTGGGAAACAAGCAAGCAGTAGCAATGCCGCATGTAAGTCAAGAACAAAACTAATAAACCACAACTGATCCTAATCTGGGCCACAGTTCATTTTAATTCTGGCCCAGATCCAATTCAGACCCAACACCTTTCTCTGCTCCATGTCGCTCATGGAATGATGGAACATGGGTGGTCCGCTCCTGTTTTCCAGATCTGGGCCACAGGCAAGCCATTGCAATCCCACATGTAAGCCAAGATCAAACCAACCCTAATCTGGGCCACAGTTCAGTTTTATTTTGCCCCACATTCTGTTTCCTCATCTGGACCAAATGCTGTATGGAATTATGGTGCTGATGGTTTGGTCATGTTTACCCAATCAAAGCTGCAAGTAGGTCACAGTATGGCCACATGTCAACCAAGAACGTACCAAATAAACCAACCCTGGCCTCAATGTGGGCCAACGTTGATTTTTATTACAATCCTGGGCTTTTCCACATTGCTCATGTTCATATGAACCACATGCTGCATGGAATGGTGGCATTTTGGCAATGCACTCCTGTTTACCAGCTCTGGTCCACTAGAGATAAAACGGTTACCGGTTTCACGGTAAACCATGATAAAATTCCCAGACGGTTAGTATTACTGTTTCTCATTTAATTATCATTAAATCTGTGCACAATTATCATGATTTGTAAATCTCATGGTAAATGCTGTCCACATACTCCCAGCATGAGTGTGACGCAGGTGTAGCATGCAACATTTGTTTTTTGAGCATGAAAACAGATGCTATAATTAAAAACTGAATGTGTTTGATCGATTCAGTCGCAGCACAGATGAACAGGAGTCAGATTTCATGTATCATGTGACGAAAGTGAGGTGAGCTGACTGAGGAAGAGTGGGGGAAGTTGACTGACAGGAAAAGTGAGACAAGCTGACTGACAGAAAAGTGAGGCAAGCTGACTGACGAAGAGTGAGGCGAGCTGACTGACGAAGAGTGAGGCGAGCTGATTAAGGAAGAGTGGGGGAAGCTGACTGACAGGAAAAGTGAGGCAAGCTGACTGACAGGAAAAGTGAGGCAAGCTGACTGACGAAGAGTGAGGCGAGCTAGCTGACAGGAAGAGAGAGGTTAGCTGACTGACAGGAAGAGTGAGGCAAGCTCACCGAGCAAGATTGATGCGAGCTGATTGACAGGAAGTGAGAGGCAAGTCGACTGACAGGATGAGTGAGGAAAGCTGACTAACAGCTTTCTTATAGATTAGAGAGATAATAAAATGATAAAAGGATTTATTTAACGTACCTGGTTGTATACCCATTATATAAGTATGCTGTTTCATTAATACACAATTTATCAACTTCAACAGGTAGCCCATCAGGTCCTGGGGTTTTCCCATCATTCATTTGTGATACCGCAGTGATTATTTCATCAATACTAATGGGGTTACCTAGTAATTTAATATTAGCGTTATTTAGTGTCGGTGTTATAAGAGTTTGGTGACTTGCTGCTATTATATGGACACAAAAAATGCCCGACTTACCCTGTTTCCTGAGTAGGGAACAAGGCGTCGTGTGAGCTGAATGTTGTGACTGGTATCTGAAGCTTGTGCAACATCATGTTTATTTATAGGCGTGCCGTGATCAGGTGACATGGCAATTAAGCGTGTCGTGTGATATATGTATGAACCGTGCCGTCAGCCTCTATTATCTGAAGTGAAGACGCAATTCATTGGCATGCCCCAGTATGACAACGATACGCAAAGTGTGTGTGTGTGTGTGTATGTGTGTGTGTGTGTGTGTGTGTGTGTGTGTGTGTGTGCGCAAACCTTTGGATTTTTCTATGTGCTTTTTCTTCTAGGTGTGAAAGAGAGCAGTGGTTAACGCTGATCTTAGATCAGTGGCACATGCGTCTTGCAACATCACAGTAAAGCTGTATAAAAGCTTCTGAAAAAGTAAATCTACAGATAATTCCATATCCACTGCAGGAACATAAACAAAATATATATATGACAGAATTCAAACTGCTATAAATATATATATAGATTTTAAAAGCAACAGGTGAAAAGTCTAATCGCTTTGTGTAATGATGTTATGAAAAACAAAAATGTGCTGAATCTGCAATGTACACATCATTATAACACATTATAACAGTTATTTTGATATTTATAAAACTGCTGGACGTTAACAAGAACATCTACAGTATGTGTAAGAATTGTAGCTCAAATGTTTTCACACTTCAACCACACGAAGCCACTGATGCCCTCTGCTCTGGTGTTTAACTTCCTCTGACTTCTGTTACTGACAGCAGCACATTTATTTCACTTCACACAGAGTACAGAGCTGCAGCCTGTCAGTCACGTCCACACAGAGACGCAGTCCTTTCATGTGTTAGTGACTCTTTTATAGATTCACAAATACAAAATGTTTACGTTTGCATGGTCAAAAGTGTTTCAGGCGTTTCTAGATTACAGTGAGAGGAGATGATGGTGGATATCTGTGAGAATGTAGACACTGTTAGAGGTAACACACAGGTGGAAATGAGAGAATTCCTCTCTTTACTCACTTTTCTGGACTTTGCTCGTCTTTCTGATTACAATTACAGATCATACTTGTGTTACACTATCTGCTTGTGTTTTGACCCCAGCCATGGACTTTTAACTTCAAATGATAAAACTGCATGGATTTCTGCACTTTTATATACAGATTATACTGTCGAGTTTAAATTGGTTATTCGTTTTTAAATGACGTTTACAGCATTTAGCCGACGCCCTAATCCAGAGCGAATTACAGAAGTGCTTTGTGGTCTTCATCAAAACTGCTTCCTCATGCTACCTCACTAGATCAGGGACTAAGAGTACCATCGAGAAAACTATGAAAATTAGTGTAGAAACATCCGATGATCAGGGCCGATTATTTCCTGTCAATCAAAAGAGGGCGGGAAAAACATATTAATTTCATGTTGTGTGTAAAGAAGATGTCTCTTGTGTGGAATGTTGACAAAATTGCAGTTTGTAATCTCTGTAATGTCTGTACTGATAAAATTTTACACCGGACACTGCAGCAGTGACGCGGGAGTTTCAGTGTTGAGTCTAATTTTTTAGCGTGCTGCTCACGCTGAATTAAAGCACCAGTAAACCGTTGAAAGATTTAAGTGAAGATGAGCTTAAAAAATTGTATATATTGCACAGAAAAATATTTCATATCCAGTTAATATATAAAAAGTTTATATTATATATTACCAGTTTGATGTCAGTGATGAAGTACAAATGCTTCTGTTTGTGGTGAGTGAGTGTGAGCCTGTCACCATTTCCCCTCGAGCTAGCGCTGTAGCATGCAGCGTGCTCGGAAAACAAGAAGCACGAGCCGATGTGCGAACTCTTAGCGAATGCACGCTTTTGGGTCTTCAGTGACACTGACTTTGTTTACTTTCGACACGTGCTTCTGTTATGGTCTATATTCTGTCTCCATCCCCTG
The DNA here is from genome assembly GCA_012411365.1 of Ameiurus melas. Lineage (NCBI taxonomy): Eukaryota > Metazoa > Chordata > Actinopteri > Siluriformes > Ictaluridae > Ameiurus > Ameiurus melas. Next base: position 15,288,114 of record CM022778.1, on the reverse strand, counting down.
TATTGTAATTGTTTTTTTCCTGTATGTGTGCATCAGTGTTTGCAGCTGTCTTGTTTCACCACTGATTACGTTTGTCATTTATACCGCTCATGTCTATTTGTATGGTGCGTAGTATTGAGTGTTATCACTGTACCAAGCGTTTGTACTATGTTCTGCGTTTTGACTCATGTTCATTGATCTAGTTTCTTGTTTCTCATTCTTGTTTCTTACCTTGCCTAGTTTATGTCTGTTTGCAGATCGCCTGACCCTTTTCCTGTTTTTTTCGACCACGCTATTGTCTCATGATTTGGATTTGTCTGCCTGACTCTCTTTATTAAAAGCTCTTTTCTGCACTTGCATCCATCCTAACCTTCATTACAAGGAATACGTGACAGAGCCTAACAGAAGGTTTTTTTGAATTCAGTCAATTAATTCTGTTAATATGAATTAATAACATTCAATAAGTTAAGAAATCTTACTTTAATCTTCAGACTTTAGTTCATGTGTTAATGTTAATTACGGTAATGTGTTTTCTGTTTATGAGAACAGTTACTGTGAAACAACATGTTGAAATGGAGAGAATACAGTTTTTATTTGCATTTCTTTCAGAATTGTGGAATTAATTATTATTAATTTAAAAGAGAGCATATCACTCTGAATAATCCGTTTTGCTCGCTTTGGCTTACACAGTCATTGTGGTGCACGAGGAGAACAGGTGACGTCATTCAGATCTGCAAGTCAGTTCATTCAATACTGGAAAGGGAGGAGTTTCACAGTGAAGTTGGATGGAGTTACTGAGATGTTCTCCAGCTCACTGTTCAAGGGACTTGTTACTGATGAGACTGTGAATTCTATTTAGAGATTTAGAAAAAAATTGAGATTAAATACTCTAGGAGGAGACACTGCATGGAACAGGTGTTACAGAGTGACTGCAGTGTGTGTGGTGCTGCTGTGTGTTCTCCTGCTGACTGCCGTCACACTGCTGTGGATGAAATTCACCATCCTGACTACAGAAAACAACCAGTTACAGACCAGTTACAACAACCTGACTATAGAGAGAGACCAGTTACAGAAGGGTAGAGAGGAACTCCAGAAGTTTTCTAAACAGGGTGAGTAATACTTTATTGCAAAACATTCATATTAATGAACATCACTTCATAGTTACATTTAATATAAAAGAAAACGTATTAGAAACTGCACATAAATGCCCTTTAAATCTGATTCTCAGCTGCACTATCATCAGAGCTGCTGTTGTAGAAAATTTATCAACACCTTCTCACCAATCACAATTTAAAATGAGTTTATAATGTCTTCTCTAACCAGACTGACTGTATGAATGTTTTTTTCAATGTTGAGGCTTAAATAATTGTAATAATTATTATATTATGTCATTAAAATGGTCTGGATCCAGGATGGATTTATTTTAGCTCCAGTGTTTACTACATCTCTACTGAGAATAAGAACTGGACTGAGGGCAGGGAGGACTGCAGAGAGAGAGGAGCAGACCTGGTGATCATAAACAACAAAGAGGAACAGGTGAGAGGAGAGAGATAAAGACACCAAGTGTTGGTGTTATGGGGAAGACCAGTCACCCGTATCTCGACAGTTCTTTGGATATGATCTCATCGGAGATAAAAGGAGGGACATTAGATAGTATAATCTTTTTGGATGGGGAACTTAGGGAAGAGACCATCGTAAGTTTATTGTTAATTATAATTCCTTTCTGGACTAGCTTTTTTGCTCTATTGACGTCATTCACAAACACTACAATCACATTGTTCATGCGTGAAGCAGAGAGAATGACTACGTTTACATGGACAGCAGTAATCTAATTATTGACCTTATTCTGATTAAGATAATAATGTGGTTAAGGTGTTTACATGAGTCGCCTTTAGAATACTACGGTCATGTTCCCGTTTTACATGTTATAGATCATAATTAGATTAACAGCACACGCCATTACGTCCCCGCGCCATGCCCTCCAGAATTATGGTACCGTATACAGTTTTGGGTGTTGCATTTATTTTTACGAACGTTTAAGTGCAGTTAATTATTTGTCATACTGTACGTGCTAATAGACAACCGCCTGAAGCCATGGGTGTGTCCCAAATTGCATAGCTACCATCTATATAGTAGCCGAGATACATGTATTTTTCCCCACTACAGGCCTATAGTATGCAGTATGCGATTTGGGACGCAGACGAACTCTCTTGTTCGCCGTAAAGCAGGTTTCGCTGCCGTGTGTGATCGTGTCCTGTCGCAAGATGCGTTGAAAACTCTCACACGACGTTCATAATGTGATTAAGGTGTTTGTTTACATGTCTGTAATATACATCCATAATGCGACTAAAACAGGAGTACTCCATCTGTCTTAATTCGATTAGAGCTTACTTTGAGTATGACCTTAATTAGATTAAGTTAAGCAAAAATTGCTGTTTACATGGTAGTTTCTTAATTAGAGTATGGTCCTAATCGGATTAAGGGTGGATTATTGTTGTCCATGTAAATGCAGCTAGTGTTCTCATGCCCCACCATTTCTCCTACTGCTGACACACACTCCTCCACACACGTCCTGCACACCACCATCACACTGTGCCGGCGAGTTAAACTCTCACACAGCCGCATATTCAGAGCCACCATGCTCCTCCACCGCCACACACACGCACACAAACACACACGCATGCACTTGCTCGCTTTCACACTCATTCACACAAAATATTTAATCTATCCGAGATGTTTACACAGAAAAAATTGCATTAAATGCCGCAAAAAGTTGGCAAAACACCACACTCGCTCCTCTACCGCGCATGCGCATAGACAGAGAGAGAGAGACCCTCTCATATTAATTCTCATATGTTACTACTACAATGACAGGAGTTCATCAGTAAAATCCTGAGCAGCAGAAAAGCTTGGATTGGACTGAATGACGGAGACAGTGAGGGCGAGTGGAAGTGGGTGGACGGTACACCGCTGAACACTGGGTAAGAAATCACTGAACTAATATTTTCTCATGATGATGAGTTACTGACTCTTCATTGCCCTGAGAAACACACAGAGGATCCTCTGATTCTCTCCTTCAGGTTCTGGGGACATGGAGAACCCAACAGTGCTGTAGGGGAAGAGGACTGTGTTGTAATTCATGATTACACTGATCCTGTCTGGAACTGGTCTGATTATCCCTGTCATTATCAGATCATTTGGATCTGTGAGAAGACAGTCATCTGAATTACTGTATGTGATTGAAAAGCAGTAAATAAGTTGATATTTTTATCTGTGTAGGTCAGTGTGTTGTGTGTGAAAAATCCGCATTACTGTTAATAACTCTGTCACCACCATGATGTCACCTGACACCTGTTACCTGTTGAATAATGAGTCATACTGTTAAATTAAACCAAATCGTGCAGTGATTAATAATATATTGGAAATATACTCAGTTCCTATTAGATGTTAATTAGGTTTCTGAACTTATTAACAGACTAATTGGAGTTTTGGGGGTTTTAAAGGAGTGTTTATTAAAGCAGCACCAGATAGAACACATGAGTGAAAGTGAAGATTTTCACAGGTTGTGTTATACACAAGAGTTTGCTGACTTGCTGGCATTATGAGGTATTTCCTGAGCCTGTTAAATCTAATAATACGTACATCATTATCATATCAAAAGCACAAACTTTACTCATGAAGTGCGCTTCCCTTAATATGTTTTTAAAAAAGAGATGAACTTATTTATTACATGTCAATACATCATATTCAGATAACGTAGTGATGGATGTTTGCTTCCATGAATGTAATTTAAAATAAATTTCTTGCCCCATTTGCATATCTGTGTGTGTGTGTGTGTGTGTGTGTTAATGCTGATCTTAGATCAGTCAAACTTGTCTCACACGGTCACAGTAACGCGGAACAGAAGCTTTGATATTCTGAAAAAGTAAATCTACAGCATGTGATCTAATTCATATGATTAACGTGGTCCTATTTATACAATGAGACCGTTTCTTGCAGTGAAGAGAGCCGAGCTCAGCAGCACCCAAAGCCGAAAAGTGTTCGTTTCTGTTGGGTTCTGTTACTTTTGAGTCGATGATTCCTTTACTATGGAGAGCCTTGATCTGTTTCCCAGAAAACCAGTCAGTCTAAGACAGAGGTGTCCAATCTAATACGAAAAAGGGCCCGTGTGGGTGCAGGTTTTCCTTCCAACCAAGCAGATGCCTAGTCATGTCTACATTTGGGATTTAATTCCATAACAGGTTTATCCATGAAACTAGTAGATTAAACCAACTTTACATGATGATGATGATGATGATGATGATGGCAATAGATTTTAAAGTAAAGCTAAAATGGCAGATCAGCGGTCCTTAAAGTACTTTAAATTATTTTAAAGCTGTACCATATTCCCATTTCCAGGTTAAATACCATGAGTACACCCCTCACATTTTTGTAAATATTTGATTATATATTTTAACGTGACAACACTGAAGAAATGACACTTTGCTACAATGTAAAGTAGTGAGTGCACAGCTTGTGAAACAGTGTAAATTTGCTGTCCTCTCAAAATAACTCAACACACAGACATTAATGTCTAAACCGCTGGCAACAAAAGTGAGTACACCCCTAAGTGAAAATGTCCAAATTGGGCCCAAAGTGTCGATGTTTTGTGTGGCCAACATTATTTTCCAGCACTGCCTTAACTCTCTTGGGCATGGAGTTCACCAGAGCTTCACAGGTTGCCACTGGAGTCCTCTTCCACTCCTCCATGACGACATCACAGAGCTGGTGGATGTTAGAGACCTGTTGTGCTCCTCTACCTTCCATTTGAGGATGCCCCACAGATGCTCAAAAGGGTTTAGTTCATCACCTTCACCCTCAGATTCTTTAGCAAGGCAGGTGGCCATCTTGGAGGTGTGTTTGGGGTCATTATCATGCTGGAATACCAGGCCCAAGTTCAAAGTTCCAGATTTTACTAAGCTCTGCTTACAAAACTTCTCACTAAAACACAGTGACTTTCTCCTATAACTGTCGCCCATCAACACTTAAAAACGAGTGGACAATGCCAGACAGAGATGAACAGGAAGAAGTTGGATGAAGAGCAACAGAGCAGGAAGAAGTTGCATCCAGAGCATCAGAGCAGAAATAAGTTGCATCCGGAGCAACAGAGCAGGAAGAAGTTGCATCAGAAGCAACAAAGCAGGAAAATGTTGCATCCAGAGCAACCGAGCAGGAAGAGAAATGGATCGGGAGTAACGGAGCAGAAAGTAGTTGCACAGGAGCAACAGAGCAGGAAGTAGTTGCATCAGGAGCAACGGAGCAAGAAGTAGTTGCATCAGGAGCAACAGAGGAGAAAGAAGTTGTGAGAGACCTCTATAAGAATAACTCATGAGTTATCAAACATTTATGGAAGGAGACTCCAGTGTCAGCACTTTATAATATTCAGGGAGTTTTAAGTCATGGGAACATCTTCAGGACAGAGGAGTTTAAGTTCAATAACACAATTTTATTATGCCATGTTTATCTTGTTGTGTTTCACACACTTCTCACATGTTGGCCTTTCATGGTTTTAATACTAAGGCTAATTGCTTTTATAATTAAATAAAAATCGTCATTTACAGAGTAAAAAAACAAGCTGAACTTTTGACAAAATAATGAAAGAACATTGAACATATGGTGCAGTATTTAGAGTGTAAATTGTTGTAGGGTGGTAGAGTTTCTTACCATATACAGTATATTGCTGTAATGCATTAACGTCAGTATTTCTGTATAATTATTACGGCTACGTATGATCGTATGATCGATATAGTTAGCATTTGCTTGTTTTGTTTTTTTAACAGTCATTGCTTGTGTGTGTGTGTTTTCAGCTGGTTCGTGTATCGGCACCATCGTCAAATTCACTCCGGCTCTGAACATGTACATCAGCACTGCTTCTATAAAACAATCGCCAACCACATTACAAACCCATCCTTAAAAGGGAGGAAAAAAGTGTTCCTTAAACACCTTTCATAATAATAATACTGTGTATAACCCAATAAGAACGAGTTCTTCAATACAAAACCCCCCCAAAAAACATAATTATTACGGCCACGTATGATCGATACAGTTAGCATTTGCTTGTTTTTTAACAGTCATTGCTTGTATGTGTGTGTCTGTGTGTGGTTTCAGCTGGTTCGGTGCATCGTCAAATTCACCTCGGCTCTGAACATGTACATCAGCACTTCTTCTATAAAACACTCACCAACCACATTACAAACCCATCCTTAAAAGGGAGAAAAAGTGTTCCTTAAACACCTTTCATAATAATGTGTACCAACCCAATAAGAACCAGTTCTACAATACAAACCCCCCCCAAAAAACACAGCCAAACTACATTACACGTCCTTCTGATCAGGAATAACCACCTCATTTCCTCAGTTTACAATTTGCCCTTAAAGTCAGAAGGTGTTTATAAATTATCTAAGCATAACATTGCCTCCGCTGGTTTTCCTCGATCTATTCCCCAGGTATGTGAACACATGATGTGTAAAGAAGACATGATTCATCAGACCAGGCCACCTTCTTCCTGTTGCCAGTTTTTCAATTGTCCTTACTTTGACCACTTACTAGTAGGTACTGACCACTGCATACTAGGAACACCCCTGAAGACCTGTGGTTTTTTGAGATGTCATCTAGCCATCACAATCTGGCCCTTTGTCGAGCCACCGATCCTTACATTTGCCCATTTCTCCAGCTTCCAACGCATCGACTACAAGAACCGACTGTTCAGTTGCTGTCTAATATATCCCAACCTTTGACAGGTGCCTTTGGAACGAGATAATCAATGTTATTCACGTCACGGGTCAGTGGTTTTAATGTTATGGCTGTATTTATTTAACAGGTTATCAGTTATAGATGAAGCTGATTTGATCTTCAGAACTCCAGAAAACTTCAAGACATGCCGTTATAGAAGAACAATGAACTGGTCTTCGTTGCATAACGATGTCTGATTCGTTTGTGAATAGTTTGTTTGAGTCAGTTCATTTCAGTGAATTGGAGAATCCCATTCAGACGGGTTTTATCAGTGGTTCATTCACGAAAAGAACTGATTCGATTCTCGAGGTCAACTCACTGATTCAATGATCCTGTCGCTGTTTTGGCTAATTCCCACATTTCTTTCTGGAGCTGCTGGTGTGTGAAACTTATTCACTCAATAATAATAATAATAATAATAATAATAATAATAACAACATTCATTGTTCTTTCACAAGCTATTCCTTTACCGATCCCTTCTGTGTCAGAAACAAACACTCCTGCTTTACTGGAGAAGGTCTGAGACAGGGGGAAGAGATGACAGTTATCTGAGGCAGAAGGCGAGCTTTAGAAAACAAGCTTTATTGTTTACATTTATTGAATTGTAAATGAATTATTTACAGCTCATGTATTTTATTGTATCGAATAAGAAATTACAAGTCGACAGCTTATAAAGACATCCAGACAGAGTTTCTATAGTGTCTGTGTGTGGGTGTGTGTGTGTGTGTGTGTGAGAGAGAGAAAGAACAATGGTGTTAATTACTTTTACTGTATATATAGTTATTTGTATAAAGTTAAAAATGCATAATTTCAGATAAATTAATAAACTGTTCAAATGTAGTTCTTAATTGTCTCATATTGAATATGCAATAATCGGTATGCTTATTGAGAATGACTGCTTTCACACGTGACAATAAGAAAATATAATTTAGGGGGTGGGGTTATTAACACTACTGAGGATTTTTCACTGACTTACACAGATAAAAATGTACATTTAGTTTACTGCTTTTCATTCAAGTACAACAATTCAGATAAAGACTTCCCACAGATCCAAATAAACTGATTATTACAGGGATAATCAGACCAGTTCCAGACAGGATCAGTCTTCTCACCAGTTACAACACAGTCCTCATCTCCTGTATCACCGCTGGGTTCTTCATCTCCCCAGAACCTGAAGGAGAGAATCAGAGGATCCGCTGTGTGTTTCTCAGGACAATGAAGAGTCAGTAACTCATCATCATGAGAAAATATTAGTTCAGTGATTTCTTACCCAGTGTTCAGCGGTGTACCGTCCACCCACTTCCACTCGCCCTCTCTGTCTCCGTCATTCAGTCCAATCCAAGCTTTTCTGCTGCTCAGGATTTTACTGATGAACTCCTGTTATTGTAGTAGTAACATATGAGAATTAATAAGGGTCTCTGTCTCTCTCTGTCTGCCTTTATCTTTATTTCTCTCCCCCCCCTTCTCCTCTGTAGATGAAATGGAGAATCTCAACTGAATCATATAACTGACTCTACTGATTCAGTTCCCTCAAGTTCCCCGCGCATGCGCAAAACATAGTACAGCCCACGGCGCTGCCCGGTCCCGAATGCGCATGCGTGCCATTTTTTAAACATTTTAGTATCGTCGTGTAGCGACAAACTAATCGATTATTCCTCACAGTTATGGTGTATATATCACGTTTGGTGCCATTATAAGTTTCCCTTGTGTTTAATTCGACAGACGAGATTAGTGTGATGCCGGTAATTAGCTGTAGTAACTGTGTCAACATTATACCGGAAGTAATGAACAAGTCGTGTTTACCCCCAAACGTAAACACAGTAACACGAGAGCAAACGGCTTTGTTCGGTAAAGCTGCACTCCCGTATTAAACGTGTAAATTCATGCATTCAAGTAACGCATAATAAGCGTGTAAACGCTCATAACATGCATCGAATGCAACTGCGTGCACCGGAAGTGGCGCGTGCTGGTAGTTTAGCACCTGCGCTGCACGCTTTACTATCCTCCCCATGTTTTGGACACCGTTAGCTTACCGATTCTCCGCGTCGGTCGCGCACTCTCTTGCGCCCCCGGTGGTGGCCGTCGCTTTCTTGTTGATGAGCTCCTGCAGGAGCATCGGGACCATTCTGGAAGGTTGTGTGGCGCTCACGCGCGCGTAGGCTACCGGAAACCAGGAGGCTCCTTCATAACACCCAGCAGGTCGCGCGCACGGACTTCTTTCTCTACGACGTCTTCAAAACGGCGGTTTTTTTTTTTGTTTTTTTTTTTAGACTTACGTGACGGTTGCAGCACGTGGAAGAAGGGATCCCCGGGAATCGCCGGTGTTAAGAAGGAACCGTTCGCGCGACCACCGGTCACATGACTGACACTTGATCACACGGTCTACGGTTTCTCACTCCGGAGTTTCAGCGCCCTCGCGCGGCCTCCTGGAGGAACTCCTCCCCAGACTGAAAGGAGCAGCAGGGTTGCCAAATTGCAACTAATCCGTCGTTTAAAAAAACTTTCAAATAATTCCACCGCTGCAGCGATATTTTCTGATTCATTCGGGTGGTTTTATTTTTCCAAATATAAAACATTTGTAAATTAAACTAAATGCAGTGAAATGCTCCACGCAGCATGTACGCTCAGGGTTGCCAGACCACTGAACCCCAAGTTGCTCCTGATGGCAAGCTAGCACCTGCATGGCAGCACTGCTACTATTGTGTGTTTGTGTGTGTGTGTGTGTGTGTGTGTGAATGGGTGAATGAGAGCCAGTGTAGAACTGCTAAGGTTAAAAATCACTATATAAGTGCAGACCATTTGCCATGCCTCTGTCTTCTGATGTGTCTTTTTGACTATTTTGTCCCTGGATTGTGGCTCTGTGAGCGATTTGTCAGTGCTTACATTACCTTTTAATAAAAGGACACTTTTTTTATCCATTTATAGTTATGTTTAATGTTGTGGAACATCTGTGGAAGAAGTTAGTTCCTGTTATCGCTTATGTCATAGCAGCTATAAATGGAAAATGAATCACATGTAAATCCTATGAAAATGAAGAATAAATTAAAGATAAATGGCCGTTCTGTCAGTATGTTACTGAAAAACCACAAATCACAAACTTCTCTGTGCTGAAGTTTTTCCAATGAGAAACCCTTACTAAGTTAAAAAGTAAAGTAAATGTCCTGCCCTCTTTACATGCATGTGTGTGTGTGTGTGTGTGCAAGTGTGTACACATCTTTGGATTTTTCTATGTGCTTTTTCTTCTATGTGTGAAAGAGAGCAGTGGTTAACGCTGATCTTAGATCAGTAGCACTTGCGTCTTGCAGCGTCACAGTAAAGCTGTATAAAAGCTTCTGACAAAGTAAATCTACAGATAATTCCATATCCACTGCAGGAACGTGTCAACTAATTCATATGAAATAATTCAAACTGCTATAAATATATACATAGATTTTAAAAGTATCAGGTGAAAAGTCTAATCGCTTTGTGTAATGATGTTATGAAAAACAAAAATGTGATGAATCTGCAATGTACACATCATTATAACACATTATAACAATGTGATTTTGATATTTATAAAACTGCTGGATGTTAAGAAAAACATCTTCAGTATGTGTAAGAATTGTAGCTCAAATGTTTTCGCACTTCAACCACACGAAACCACTGATGCTCTCTGCTCTGATTATTAACTTCCTCTGACTTCTGTTACTGACAGCAGCACATTTATTTCACTTCACACAGAGTACAGAGCTGCAGCCTGTCAGTCACGTCCACACAGAGACGCAGTCATTTCATGTTTTAGTGACTCTTTTATAGATTAGAGATGTTTCAGCGTTCTTCTCAGCAAGAGGATATGGTAGTAGTTATATATGAGATTGTAGACACTGTTGAAGGTCATGACCTCGACACACAGGATGAAGACGCTGACGCGGTGAGACGCCTAGAAGTACAACACACAGGTACAAAATGTTTACGTTTGCATGGCCAAAAGTGTTTTAGGCTTTTCTAGATCACAGTGAGAGGAGATGATGGTGGATTTCTGTGAGAATGTAGACACTGTTAGAGGTAACACACAGGTGGAAATGAGAGAATTCACTTTTTTGGACCTTGCTCGTCTTTCTGATTACAATTACAGATCATACTTGTGTTACACTATCTGCTTGTGTTTTGACCCCAACCATGGACTTTTAACTTCAAATGATAAAACTGCATGGATTTCTGCACTTTTATATACAGATTATACTGTCGAGTTTAAATTGGTTATTAGTTTTTTTAAATGACGTTTACAGCATTTAGCCGACACCCTAATCCAGAGCGAAGTACAGAAGTGCATTGTGGTCTTTGTTAAAACTGCATCTTCTTAGATCAGGGACTAAGAGTACCATCGAGTAAACTTTGAAATTTTGTTTAGAATCATCCGATGATCATGGCCGATTATATCCTATCAATCAAAAGAGTGAGGAAAAACATTAATTTTGTGTGGTGTCTAAAGATGATGTCTCTTGTGTCGAACAAACTGCTGTTTGTAAGCTCTGTAAGCTCTCCACTGCTACAATTTATCCGGACGCGTGCACACGGAAAAATATATTTGTACAGTAGAGTATTTGATATCCACTTAATGTTAATATATAAATACGTTTATATTATACAGTATCTCACAAAAGTGAGTACACCCCTCACATTTTTTTAAATATTTGATTAACACTCAAGAAATGACACTTTGCTACAATGTAAAGTAGTGAGTGTACAGCTTGTATAACAGTGTAAATTTGCTGTCCCCACAAAGGCATTAATGTCTAAACCGCTGGCAACATAAGTGACTACACCCCTAAGTGAACTCACTTTCGTGAGATGCTGTATATAGTGTTGAGATAAATGAATAAAAATTCCAGCCAGCAGTGCTCGGTTTAGGGCCATCTTGTGTGCAGTTCTTGAGATGTAATTATGCAAGAGATCTGGCAACCTCTCCGAGGTTGAAGAGAGGACCTCTCAAGCCAAGATCCTGTCCGAGGTCGAGAGAGATGACCTCCAAAGACACATTCCTGTCTGAGGTCGAAGAGGCGACCACTCAAGCTGAGTTCCTGTCTGAGGTCAAAAAAGGACCTCCCAAGTCAAGTTTCTGTCCAAGGTTGAAGGGACGGCCTCCCAAGCCAAGTTTCTGTCCGAGATCGAAAAGATGGCCTCTCACACCAATTTCCTGTCAGAGGTCGAAGAGATGACCTCCCAAGACACGTTCCTGTCTGAGATCAATGCAGAAACCTCCCACGGCAAGTTCCAGCTAAGGGTCGACAAGGTGACATTCCACGCCAAGTTCCAATCTGAAACCGACGTTATGACCAACCAAGTTATGCTCACGCCTGAAACTGATATCACGACCAACCAAGTTATGCCTAACTTGGTTAGGGTAACCCTAACCCTGAAGACATTTTGTCCAAAGGGCCAGGACAGCCAGGGGAGGGGAGTGTTTTCTGGTGCTCTGGCAGGAGCGCCTGTGGAGGGGGGTTCTGCTACTATTTCCCCTCACACGAGTGCTGTAGCATGCAGCATGCTTAGAAACCTAAAGCGTGAGTGTGAAACATGAGCCGATGTGCGAGCTCTTAGCGAATGCGTGCTTTTGGGTCTTCAGTGACATTGACTTTTATGATGTTTACTTTAAACACATACTTTTGTTATGGTCCATGTCCTGTCTCCGTCCCTGTATTGGTTGTTTCCTGTATGTGTGTCATCAGTGTTTTCAGCTGTCTTGTATTTTAACCTGATTACGTTTGTCATTTATACCCCTCATGTCTCTTTGCACGGTGAGTGGTATTGAGTGTTATTACCATACCAAGTCTTAGTACCTTGTTCCGCGTTTTGATTTATGTTCATTGATCTAGTTTCTTGTTACTTATTTTCGTTTCTTGCCTTGCCTAGTTTATGCCTGTTTGCAGATTGCCTGAGCCTTTTTTTGTTTTTTTTTGACTACTCTTTATTGAAAGCTCTCTTCTGCACTTGCATCCATCCTATCCTTCATAATAAGGACAGAGCCTAACAGGAGGTTTTGTTTTTTTTGAATTCAGTCAAATAATTCTGTTAATATGAATTAATAACATTCAATAAGTTAAAAAATCGTATTTTAATCTTCAGACTTTAGTTAATGTGTTAATGTTAATTACAGTAATGTGTTTTCTGTTTACGAGATAAGTTACTGTGAAACAATTGTTGAAATGGAGAAAACCAGCCCCAAGCCCCACCCATCACTGCATGTGTTTACTGGAAAGGAAGGAGTTTCACAGTGAAGTTGGATGGAGTTACTGAGATGTTCTCCAGCTCACTGTTGAAGAGCCTTGTTACCGATGAGACTGTGAATGCTAGATCAAAATTTGGAGATTAAATACGATTCAAACACGTGTCTTTGTGTCCATTTCCCTCTAGGAGGAGACACTGCATGGAGCAGGTGTTACAGAGTGACTGCAGTGTGTGTGGTGCTGCTGTGTGTTCTCCTGCTGACTGTCGTCACAATGCTGTGGATCAAATTCACCATTCTGAATACAGAAAACAACCAGCTACAGACCAGTTACAACAACTTGACTATAGAGAGAGACCAGTTACAGAAGGAGAGAGATGGATACCGGAGTAAACTTGATCTGTGTTGTAAGTGCATGAATTTTAGAATAAAGTTTTCTACCCAAAGGTTAAATGTCCTCAGTGGAAATCCTGGTGTCATTTTAAAACTGAACTCAGTGTCTAAAATGTAAATGTCTATATGAGTTATTATTGTCCACACAAACAGGGGACACAGAGTTGGTGTGCTGTATTTATTTATCCAGTCAGGGTCTAAACAGAGAAATAGACAACAATAACCTACAAAAGTACAAGCTTTAATGCTGCAGAAATGCCACGTGTTCTCCAAATTTGGAGCAATAAACAAAAAGAGAAAATAAATGCTGGATGCAGTACACTGTCCCCATTTGGATAAAGTCTCTTCACATCGCTGTATTTCTGACAAAAAGACTGAACGAGTTTTACAATGACTTTTTTGGGTTAAAAAAAAAACCCAAACCAAATAATAATCAAAGAAAATTATTAAGTTTTATCTGATTTGAATGTGGGTGTAAAATCACAATAAGATGCCTTTTTTTGTGGAATATATATATATATATATATATTTTAAGACGCTCATAAAATGTGATTAAGTATATATATTACAGTTATATTACAGTATATATTATGGTATATTTTAATCTATAGGGTTTGTGGTGAAATACAAGTCATGTCTGTATGCAAGCAATAGTTGCAATAGATCAATGTTTTGATCTCAGTAAATTCTCTCTATTTCTCTCTATAGATAAAGGGAAGTGTTTCAACTTCAACTACAATTATATTGCAGTATATATTACAGTTATATTACAGTATATATTATAGTATATATTACAGTTAGATTACAGTATATATTATGGTATATATTACAGTTATATTACAGTATATATTATGGTATATATTACAGTTATATTACAGTATATATTATGGTATATATTACAGTTAGATTACAGTATATATTATGGTATATTTTGATCTATAGAGTTTGTGGTGAAACACAAGTCATGTCTGTATGCAAGCAATAGTTCAGAAACTGTGTTTTGATCTCAGTAAATTCTCTCCATTTATCTGTACAGATAAACATGGGACATGGTTCAGCTTCAACTCCAGTTTTTACTACATGTCTGATGACAAGAGGAACTGGGAGGAGTGCAAACAGGACTGCGGGAACAAAGGAGCAGGCCTGGCAATCATAAACAGCAAGGAGGAACAAGTGAGAGAGAGAGAGAGAGAGAGAGAGAGAGAGAGAGAGAGAGAATATATTTGGCTCAAGTTTAAAGTTTACTTAAGATTGTATGTTCCAATATTTTTGCCCACCCAGTAAATGCATTTATTTATTTATTAAAAATAGCAATCACAAAATGTCTCTGAGGCCCTCTATTGGGTGGCTGCAGTACAATTTTTACCTCAGCACATCCCCATGATACTAAATGAGACAGATAAATATTTTAAGTTATGTTATGTCCACAAATAATTGGCACCCTGTCCAGGGTGTACCCCGCCTTGTGCCCGATGCTGCCTGGGATAGGCTTCAGGTTTCCCCATGACCTTGAAATGGATAAAGCGATATAGAAGATGGATGGATGTCCACAAATAATTATCTGGAATAGTGTTCTGTCACGCTCAGTTGACCTTGATACCCGATACACTTTTTATCATCTTTTTCCCCTCACCAGCTATATTAGAATTAGCAAATTAATATAAACCTGTGATTTATCTCACAGCTAAACTACTGTTAGAGCTGTTGTTATAGAAAATTAATCCATTCATCCACCCATATTCTACCGCTTACTCCTTCTTCAGAGTTGCGAGGAAACCTGGAGCCAATCCCAGGGAGCATCAGGCAGGTGCCAGTCCATCGCATGGCACAGTCACATACACACACCATTCAGACACTTTAGACACGCTCCAGTTTCCTCCCCCAGAGCCCCAGAGGAGGAAACCCCCGAAGCAGGGGAAGAACATGCGAACTCCGCACACACAGCCCCAATGGGAATCAAACCCCGGACCCTGGAGGAGGTGTGAGGCAAACATGCTAACCACTAAGCCACCACGCGCACCTAAAAAATTTTAAAAATCTGAAAAAACTGATAAGAAAGGAGAATGAAGATGAAAGGAGACTACAAGACCGTTCCGGCCCTGAGCATGCCGTCAACAACTAGCTGACTTTAGCTGAAATAGCTGGAGAGTCAGCAACATTGTGAATCAGAGTAAGCAGTAAACTGAACCCTGTTTGTGTCACATAGCCGCTAATAAACTTCACTTAAGTGTTAGCAGAAGTTGCTTTGTTTTAGTTAATGAAGGGCAATGTCTTTTTTTTACCAGATTACTACTGCAGCCTCAGTGAATTTCGGAATGACAATAATCCATGCAACTTCCTTCAATAAAACAATAGCAGCCATGTAAACATTTATGTTCCATTACTTTAGGTATCAGAATCTGAGATAATCTAAATAAAAATAATGATGCACATGAACTGGTTAACGCCCCATTACTTATTATTATTATTATGATTATTATGATTATTATGATTATTATGATTATTATGATTATTATGATTATTATGATTATTATTATTATTATTATTACTACCATCATCATCATCATGATAATAAGACAGTTTAGGCTTTAAACTCATTTTTCTTTCTCTCTGGCCTCATTGGTTTCAGCTTTCAGTTCAGTTTCAGATTGGACCATTTCTGACCTATTAAAGCAAAAAGAAATCATTTCATGGTAATTAGACATTATTCTCCCACCCTACATTAGCGGATCAATGTTCCTATCAGTTTTATTTATTGTCCATTTCTAGTAAAAGATAAATCTGTATTTACAAGCCCTTCGTTTTTCTCTCACTACAGAGACATGCTGGATTTTTGTAAGGAAAATACATTTCAATCTGATGTGGCATGAACATGACACCGCCTGATCTGAAGCTTAGTCTTACTGAACAAAGATGGAGATTTGTCTTATTTACATTTCTTTCATATTTATACATCAATACATCACAAACATTAATATGAGAATATTTTCATTCTGCAGGCAAATCAGTGGATTGATCATATCTTAAGAAAATATCTAAAAGTATTTATGATGTCTAAGAAAATCCTTGCCTTGTTAATCTGTGCACTTTATTTTACTGAAATCTATAAGAATTATATGAAATAAATATGAAATGGGTAAATTAACATGTGGTAGTTCTGCATGAGCTGGTTAATTGAGAGGGTCACATGATAAACAGCTCTTTATAAATGATAGTTACAAAGGGTCCAACTGCTCATTACATACATTTGATAAATGTGTGCAAGTATTTTATAATATTGCCTTCGGATCTAAAATTACCACTAAAAAAGATTTTTTTCACAGATCCACCATTGTTCATCAGAGCATGCTCTGTCATTCCAGGCCTTCTCTGGAAATGTCCAGATCTCAGCACAGTCTTCATTTTTACCTTGATCATTTGGTTCACCCTTATACCAGTACCTAAAAGTCAGAGAATCAGAATCAGTATTCAGTTTTCTTCAATTCCATACATTCACCTGGCTGAGATTGATAATAATTTAATAATAAAACTTTTAATAATAATAATAAAGCTCCATAACTCTGACCAATAAGAATATAACAGGAGATAATGTTAGCTTGGTTTAATCCATCTGCTGCAGTGTACAGGAAATTCACACTTGGTGAGACAGTCTGATAAATAGACAAAGACACTGAATTAGTTTCAGTTTCTTACCCAGTGTCGCTCTTCAATTCTGTCCCGTCCACCCACTTCCACTCTCCCTCTGTGTCTCTGTCACTCAGACCAATCCAAGCCTTATTGTTGCCCAGATGCCTAATGATGAAGTCCTGAGATTGAGAAAACAATATGAAAAAATTACACTGGTTTAGACTTTCTCCAACTCACACACACACACACACACACACACACACACACACACACACACACACACACACACACACACACACACACAAACACACACACACACACACACACACACACACACACACACCTGCTCCTCTTTGCTGTTTATTATCAGCTTGGTCTGCCTCCTCTCTCTCGCAGTCCTCTCTGCTCTCAGTCCAACTCTTCTTCTCAGTAGAGATGTAGTGAAGACTGGAGCTGACGACTCTCCATCCTTGTTTAACAAGATCTGATCACACAGTAGGACACAAACCACTCAGTGTATTTCATTAATACCCATTTTTAAATGTACATGTTTAATAGATTTTGATAAATTATTAATTGCTCACCTGTAGCCAACATTTTACTACACTGGTCTCTCTTTTCAGAAAGGGTGTTGTACCTCTTTTGTAACTGGTCTCTCTCTGTAGTCAGGTTGTTGTAACTGGTCTGTAACTGGTCTCTCTCTATAGTCAGGTTGTTGTAACTGGTCTGTAACTGGTCTATCTGTGTATTCAGGTTGGTGAATTTGATCCACAGGACTATGATGGCAGTCAGCAGAAAAACGCACAGCAACAGCACACACACTGCAGTCAGTCTGTAACACATGCCTCCTTCAGTGTTGAATCCTAATGGAAGAACAGATACAGAGACGTGTGTCCAAATGAATATTTAGAAATCTTCATGAAAGAATCAAAACACAAAAGAAATACAAAGTTCCATAGGTAAATGTGTATGAAAGGACTGTGCGTGTTGAGTTTGTGTGCACACACTACTGTAGTACAGTTTAGTTATTTAAGAAAATGATTGTAGCAGCTGGTCAGGGAGGAGATGCAGGATGCATGTGCAGTTAAGGACTTTGTTTGGAAACCAGGCAGATGAATCCAAAACGTGAATCAATAGCATGGTCAGAAACATTCGAGAAGGTCGATCTGCATACACGGGGCATTAACTAGGCAAACCAGAGTTGAATAACAAGGACACGATCAGGATCAAAACAATTACACGGAAATGAGGAACAAGGCTTGGAACACGGCAGAGACAATGTGCAACTGAGTGTAATACTTCACATCTGAACAAAGACACATGAGGGGTTTAAATAACGAACATAATCAGGGTTGTAACACAAAACATCTGAGGACATATATAAGGAAGGAACCAGGGGTTCAATCAATTCAAGTAACATATAACAAAACAAATAACTCCATCTGGTTCAAGAGTACAGATTCTTGAAGCCTTTCTTTTTTAATGGATGGTCACATTTTACACAAGTAAATTAAATTCAGTAGATCAGTACATATACACATATTTATGAGTTTGAGTGTATTTTACCTGAGTTCTCAGATTGCTTGAAGCTTCCGGTCCTCTTGGTCTCCAAATTGTCCTCATTCGCATAAACATCTTCATAAGAGTTCTCACCGTCACTGGAATCAGCTCTGTCCGGTCTGGTATACCTTCTGCATTTGCATAACTCTCCTCAATCATCTCCATTCTTCTGTTTACAGTAATCCTGATCTTTCAGTGATGTAGTTATCAGTCCTTATAGACGCACTTATGCTGATATTTAATTGTTTAAAACTACACTCGAGTAAGCGTCTGAAGGAACACTACCTAAGCAACTGTGTGTGTTGCTGTTATGTTGAAAACGTATTTCCTGTTTTATGCATTTTAATCTTGCAGCTGGCAATAGTGTGATCAGAGTGTCATTTTCGGTGTGAAACTGACACTCTGTGAAGACTCTTTAAGCTGAAAGGCCTCTAATGCAGCAGTGACGCGGTCACATGGCATGAAGAGAGAAGGAGGTTAGGCAGTATGCACGCATGTGAAACGGTGATGTTTTATTTACAGTGTTGAGTTAAAAGGAAAACAAAACAAAAACGGAACTCCTAAACTCTATGCTTTCTGACTATGGCTAAGGCTAAAGCTAACTTGGCTATGGCTAGCTATACTAGAACTATGACTGTGTCTAAGGCTAAGGCTAGAACAAGGCATGAAAACAAAGTCGCTCCGTATAAGTGGTTATATTAGTCATTATAGAAATCGTTGTCAGTGTTGTGTTGAACCGTCCCATGCGAAGCACGGTTCACGGTATATATAGCTGTCCCATTCATTAGCGTAACGCGACTAGCTGTGCGCACTTCGCAACGCCCTTTGTTATTTGGCGACGGGGCGGAGCATGACATCACCACTGTTACTCCGGGAGAAACGTGAACAGAACCCCCCAGGAGTGCCAAGAGTCCTCCCCTCCCTGGCTGAATGTCCCAAGTAGCGCCAGGACGAAAACTGCCCCGTGTTCTTGGCGGAAGCTGGGGAGTGGAGCGTCGCTCAGGAGATAAAGAGAGGCTGAGCGACATCCTCAGCTGAACAGGGAGGCTGCGGCGTCCTCAGCTGAACAGGACAGAAGGACAGTCTTCTTGGCTGGCAGGAGCTCCACCACTGAGACCTCCCCAATAGGCCTCAGGCTGGAGCCCTGCTGTCCTCATTGCCCCTCCCAAAAAAATTCTCTGGGATAGCCTTCACCTGGACCTGAGACGTGGCCGGGAAAGGGTTCAGAGATGTGGCTTGGACTAGATACATGGCTTGGACTAGATACATGGCTAGAAGCATGACATGGGCCAGAGACGTGGCTAGAGGCGTGGAATGGGCCAGAGACGTGACTAGAGGCGTGGCTTGGGCCAGAGACATGGCTAGAGGCGTGGCATGGGCCAGAGATGTGGCTAGAGGCGTGGCTTGAGCTTGAGATGTGGCTTGAGCTTGAAATTGAGACGTGGCTGGAGCCTGAGACGTGGCTTGAGTTTGAGACATGGCTTGAGCTCGAACTTGAGACGGTGGCTTGGCTTGAGACCCCCCCAACAAGGGCACTACTCCCAGAGGGCCAGAAAACAATTCCTCTCCCAGTTGTCCTGGCCCTCTGGGAGAAATGTTCTCACAGCCCCTCAGGTCCCGAGGCAGGCATTGTCCAACAAATAGCAGGTTCCTCAGAGTCGCTGGCCAAGACCCAGGCTTGTGGAGCTCTGTCGTCAGCTTCAGACAGGAGCTTGACTTGGTGAGAAGTCTTGTCAGTCTTTCTTGAGTGTGGAGCAATGCTTTCAGCAGAGCATGGAGGCAGGACGGCTTCCGCAGCAGAAAAGGATGGCAGAGTAATGTCCTCAGCTGAACAGGAAGGTGGGGCAACATCACCTGGGGTGAGGAGGTCGCCACCTTGACCTCCGACTGGAGCTCAGCAGGTGAGACCATTTCCTGGGTCTCTGGAGATGCGGTCACCATGTTGACTTCTGGCTGGAGTTTTGCAGGTGAAGCCACTTCTTTCTCGGTCTGGAGCTCTGGAAATTAGACCGCCTCTTGGTCCTCTTGAGCTGGAGCTCTGCCAGTGAGCTTGACACATTGACCTCTAGCTGGAGCTCTACATGTGAGAGCACCTTTTGGGTCTTGGGCTGAAGCTCTGGAGATAAGGTTGCTAAGTTGATCTCTGGTTGGTGCTCTACAGGTGAGACCACCTCTTGGGTCTCATGCTGAATCTCTGGAGATGAGATTGCCACATTGATCTACATTGTACCCGTTTGTGGGTACACCAGCTTTTTTTTTAAAGAAATATTAGCAGAATTTGGAATGCAAAAAACATTAGCATTCCTGTTAGCAGAAATATGATTGTGACAGAGGGATCTATCATGATTGTGGCAGCAATCTCTTTCCTCTCTTTACTCACTTTTTTGGACCTTGCTCGTCGTTCTGATTACAATTACAGATCATACTTGTGTTATGCTTGTGTTTTGAACGTAGCCATGGACTTTTAATTTCAAATGATAAAACTGCATGGATTTCTGCACTTTAATATACAGATTATACTGTTGAGTTGCTTTACCTGAAGGTTTGGTAGTTTGCCTACATTAGTCACGTCTGAGTTACCTGTGTGATCAGTAAGGGTGCTTAACCTGTCACAGGAAGACCTTTGGCTTCAGCCTAGGTTCTGCCTGGGAGTGTTGTCTGCGTAGACAGCTCCAGCTGCAGTAGAGAGCTCCAGTGAGGTTTCAGAGGATTTCTGCAGACACAGAGCAGGTCACGAAAGGTGCAAATCACGGTTGTAAATCTCTGGTCAAGTCGCTTTTTGACCAGGTCAGTATGGGAGGTACGCCTGAACTGCAGGTCCAGTTTAAAGCAGTGCTGAGTAAGTACTCACATGTGTTTGCGTTGGAGGATGAGGATTTGGGTTATACCAACATGGTTCAACATGAGATACATCTGAATGATACGTACCCGTGAACCAGCCATACAGGAGAATTCCCCTAACCAATATCAGGAGGTTAGAGAGCACATTGCTAGGTTGTTGAAGAAGGGTGTTATTCAGGAGAGTGTCAGTGCTTATGCCTCTCCAATGGTGCTAGTGCGCAAACTGATGGTGCACTAAGGTTATGTGTGGATTATGTGTGGAAGCTCAATCCAACACTGGACTAGTTTTATCATCTCTTGGACCTTTTCCATCCTTAGCTTATCGTCACTTATCAAAGTTGGAGACGGAAGCAAGCGCAGATTCTTAAGCATTTAATAACAAACAGACATACGAAATACATTAACACAAGGCAAAAAACTGTGGCAAAAACAAAATACGGCAGTAAAGACAAAGGCATAGTGAGACGATAACGTGAGACAAAGAGTTCATTGCAAACTGTGACTGTTTACAAGAGTACTAATTACTAGGAACGTGAATCAGGTGCAGGTGGTCATGTGACAATGAAGCAGTGGCTGTTGGGAACTGTAGTTCAGAGTTCCCATACTGATTTCATGACAGAAACACCACCCGAAGGGCGCTTCTCCCAGAGCGCCCAAAATACACTCCCTCCCTCTGGTGGTCCTGGCCCCCTGGGCAAAATGTCCCCAACTGAACCAGGAGACTGGGCAGCGCCCTCAGTGGAGCAAGAAAGCAACGCAACATCCTCAGTAGAACAAGTAAGCAGAGTGATGTCCTTAGTGGAACAGGTAAGCAGAGCGACGTCCTCAGAGGAACACGTAAGCAGAGCAACGTCAACCAGACTACAAGAGTAACGACTCACAACTGTGAAATGCCACGCTTCTGAATAATATGTGAACACACACATGCACTTGGCAGTCTGAGGGCATTCATTATAGCCAGCTTCTTAATAGATTATTGTGCAAAGATTCCATTTAAATACCCAAAATT
Source organism: Ameiurus melas (assembly GCA_012411365.1). Taxonomy (NCBI): domain Eukaryota; kingdom Metazoa; phylum Chordata; class Actinopteri; order Siluriformes; family Ictaluridae; genus Ameiurus; species Ameiurus melas. The sequence continues at coordinate 15,265,729 of CM022778.1, read as the reverse complement.
ATACATGAAAGTATGGTGTTCTGCTGGGTTCCCTGTCTGCACCAGGGCCCTTAGAATCATCCTTATCCCTCCCCTCCCTACCCCCCCACTGGTGCCCCTGGCCAAGGGTCAGAAGTAGCTCATTCCTCCCGATTAATTCAGAGTACTCCTGTGCCTCCCTCTGGTGGCTGAAGATGCCGCCCAGTCTGGGCTGTTAAACATGTGTAGTCAATTTCTTACTTGTAATATAGGAAGTGAAAAGAACGGACTCATAAAATAAGATTACAAATGTGTACATTAGTCGACAAAGAGCTCAGTTGTACTCTAGTCTTGTAAAGTTATGGGTTTCCTAATAATGATTAGTTTTGCATCAAGATAAAGACTATTAATAGTCTATTAATAGGCTGCCAGTAAAGGAAGAGAGCAAAAGCAGTAGCCTTCCTGTATGAAAGTGGTAAAACATCAGAACACTATAGAAACATTAACTTACTAGCAGGAGTGCATTAATATAGAAATGCCGTGCAACTGGAACTACTGTCAGATCTGCTGTTATAGAAAATTATTCAGAGTTATTCAAAGTTATGTGTAAAATTATTCAGTATCTACTGACCAATCAGATTCAAGAAATCAACACTGCTGAAATAACTGTATTAATTAATCATGATTTTGTCTGACTGTACTATTTATGTACTGTGATGGTAGTAATAATCAGTGAAAAACATTTAAAATCATCATGATTAACTTCATACTAAAAAAAAAATACTTGGTACACGCCTCATCAGAAAGTCTGTGTAGAGACTGTGTAGTGACATTTTCCATAGTGTCACATCTGCATTAAGGCCTTTCTGATTATAGAGTCTTCACAGAGTGTCAGTTTCACACCCAACACTGACACATTGGCCATACGTATTGCTAGCTGCATGTTTAAAATAAATAAAACAGGAAATAGGCTTTCAACATAACAGCAACACACACAGACACTTAGGCAGTGTTCCTTCAGACAGCCACTCGGAGTGTAGTTTTAGACAATTAAATATCAATTTAAGTGCATCTATAAGGACTGATAACTACTTCACTGAAAGTTCAGGATTACTGTAAAGAGAATAATGGAGATGTGTGAGGAGATTTATGCAAATGCAGAAGGTACAGCAGACGACGGAGCTGATTCCAGTGACAGTGAGCACGCTTATGAAGATGTTTATGCGAATGAGGACAATTTGGAGATCCAAAGGACCGGAAGTTTCAAGCAATCTGAGAATTCAGGTACAATTCACTCAAACTCATAAATATGTGTATATGTACTGATCTACTTAATTTAATTTACTTTTGTAAAATGTGACCATCCATTAAAAAGAAAGGCATAAAAAATCTGTAAACTTGAAGTAAATGGATTTGTTTCTTGTTTTACAAAGACGCTATGTTACTTGAACTGAAAGCAATCAACAGTTTGGCATCAAATCAATTCAAACTCAGGCCCAGTCCAATAAGATTCAGTTCAGTTACATCAATCATGTGCTGTTGTATACTAGTTTTTACTTTGTAAAGAACAACAGTTTCAAAACATTTCTTCATTTTCTTAATTTTTTCACCCGAAAATTGCTACTACTTACTTTGTACTACCTTATTTCTTTATACTACATAAATTCTCTCTCCAAATCTTCCTCTTTCTTACAGTTTAGGGATGCATGTTTCATTAAAATACTGCTGACTCTGTGTTTCTGGGGCTCCACCGTATCTATCACATCCTAGATAGCAAAATTGCTGTGGCCCAGACCCGGCCAACATACCGCATGGAATGATTGCACTTGGGCAGTCCACTCTTGTTTGCCAGGTTTGGGCCAAAGCAAGCCATAGCAATGCCACATGTAAGACAAACAACCAGATAACCTCAACTGATCCTAATGTGGGCCACAATTCATTTTAGTTCTGGCCCAGACCCAACACCTTTCTCTGGCCCGTGTAGCACATGGAATGATGGCACTTGGGCGGTCCGCTCCTGTTTGCCAGATCTGGGCCACAAGCAAGCCATAGCAATGCCACAGGTAAGCCAAGATCAAACAGACCCTAATCTGGACCACTGTTTGGTTTTATTTTGGCCCACATTATGTTTTCTCATCTGGCCCAAATGCTGCATGGAATTATGATACTTTGACAGTCTGGTCATGTTTACCCGATCAAAGCCACATGAAGGTCACGGCATGGCAACATGTCAGTCAAGAATGAACCAAATAAACCAATCCTGGCCGTAATGTGGGCCACAGTTGATTTTTATTAGAATCCTGGTCTTTTCCACATTGCTCATGTTCATATGGCCCACATGCTGCATGGAATGGTGGCATTTTGGCAATGCGCACCTGTTTACCAGATCTTGTCCACTAGAGATAAAACGGTTACCGGTTTCACGATAAACCATGATAAAATTCCCAGACGGTCACATTAAATTATCATTAAAACCGTGTGCGATTATCGTGATTTGTAAAACTCGCGGTAAATGCTGTCCACACAGTCCCAGTATGAGTGTGACGCAGGAGCAGCATAGGGCTGCACAATTAATCGGATATCAATCACAATTAAAATTTTGACTGCCCACGATTAAATGAACATGATTGACTGCGATATTGACGTTTAAAATTTGTCCTCTGCTCATAGAAAATTCTACTGCAGATAAAATCAAGCGCTTCCTTAACTTGCAGCCAATCACCATAGAGCGGCGTAGGTATGACGTCTTTCTGTAATGCCAAAACCCGGAACAGAGTTCGAATTTTAGCGCTCAAGCGGCAAGCTTTGCTGCGAGCTCCAGCGCTTGCACAAGGCGAAATCATAAAACAAACATGATGCTAAATGGCAGTACAGAGGTTGTCTGTGACATTAAACATCATCACGCCGAACAGGACAAAACTTTGCAGATAAACTCAGGGCTCTAAAGTGCGGCCATTTCACTCACATTTGCGACTGAAAAGTACTTTGTGTGATTGTGAATATTTACTCATGCCGGTGCGAGTGACCTGTTCAGAGTTCCAATCGGGATAAAAACTACAACTCCAAAATGCATCTACACCGCACAGCAGTTACTTTCACACTGCCTTTCATCTCCTCAGTCAACCGAACAAGTGTGGAAATACTGCAGAGAAGCCATTATGATGACGAGAGTAACTCTGTACATCATCTGCTTCAACTTCCCGATCTCACAAGCTGCCATCTGTTATTGATCCCACAAAATGACCTGCACTTGCATCCAGCTTGTGTAAACACAGGAGTGTAATAACTAGTTTATTAAATAACTCCACACCAAACATAATCATGAGTAGTAACTGTTCAGTATGAGTACACTGCTGCTCTCCTTCACACTCTTCACTAACTTAAATACATAGCGTAGTCACTTCATTTTAATTTAAGGTTGCCAGATATCAATAGAAAAGTCAGCTCCAGTTCCCTGTTTTGATTCAATCCCCCAAAAAACACAATATCAGGCAAGCTGACTGAGGAAGAGTGAGACGAGCTGACCGAGGAAGAGTGAGGCGAGCTGACCGAGGAAGAGTGAGGCGAGCTGACCGAGGAAGAGTGAGGCGAGCTGACTGACAGGAAGAGTGAGGCGAGCTGACTCACAGGAAGAGTGAGATGAGCTGACTGACAGCTTTCTTTTAAATTAGAGAGATAATACAATGATAAAAGGATTTATTTAACGTACCTGGTTGTATACCCATTATACAGTAGCAAGAAAAAGTATGTGAACCCTTTGGAATTTCATGGTTTTCTGAATAAATTTGTCATAAAATGTGATCTGATCTTCATCTAAGTCAGGGGTATTGACAAATATAATGTGCCTAAAAGAATAACACCAAAAAATCTGATCTTTCATGCCTTTATTGAACACACTCATTCAACATTCAAAATGGCAGTGGAAAAAGTAAGTGAACCCTTAGAATTAATAACTGGTTGACCCCCCCCCTCTGTAGCAAAAACAACTCAACCAGGCGCTTCCTGTAGCTGTGGATCAGACCTGCACAACGTTCAGGAGGAATTTTAGACAATTCTTCCTGTAGAACTGCTTTAGTTTGGTCATATTCTTTGGACATCTCATGTTTTTGCTTTCTTCAAGTCATTCCATAGCATCTCTATTGGGTTGAGGTCTGGGCTCTGGCTTGGCCACTCCAAAAGGTGGATTTTGTTTTTCTGAAGCCATTCTGTTGTGGAGTTGCTCCGGTGTTTTGCGTCATTGTCCTGTTGCATAACCCAACTTCTACACAAGTTCAGACGTACAGACATTCTCACATTATCCTGAAGAATTGTCTGATATACTTGGGAAAATTCATCATACCCCTCCAATGATTGTGTGGCGGTTCTTCTCTGTGAAATGGAGGGAGATTACCCCCCGCCTGCGGACCCACACCAGCCAACGTGCCCAATATTCCCAATTGGAGGGAGAGACTTTGTCCCAAATTCAGTAAATCCAACTACGCCACCCTGGGGGAGAACCAGGGAAATACTCCCAAACAAAAGGCACTCAGATAAGTTTCACCAATCTGGGCAAGGAACATGAGAGTGAGACATGAGTACAAATAAATTTATATTTTATTATGACACTTGAGCATCATTTAAAACTTGACTTGAAAATATAAAATTGCTTTCCCATGAAGCACAGTAAGGGTTTTAAAACTAAGAACTTCTCCAGGCCTAGGCTTGGCAGGGATAAGCTACAACCTGGGAGGTCATCCAAACCCACTGCAAGTCACACCAAAAATCACACTACCTACACCATAAGGAAGTTGTGTTGGCACACTGAGCACGCTGTGAAGCACACCACAGAATAAATGCAGCTAGCCTCCCCGTCCCACCAAGACTCACTGGCTACTGGATAGAAAGTTTATACAAACACTAAACAACAAGACACAGGAAGACAAAATATTTCAGACACTGTGGTATGGTAGCTATAACACCCAGGCCCACTGACACCACCACAAGAAATGGAGGCAGTTGACGACACCCAAGCAGAACGAGAATTATGGCAAACAGTACAAAGGACAATTATGGCCACTATAGCATGGAGACAGTAAGGCTTAACATAAACCCTCTCAGTAGTAAAGTGGTTAGGTGGAATAACAAACCTGAAACAGGTTTGAAGCTAGAAAACACTAATTTTACCACTCTCAGACTGCTCACTCTTTTACTATGTGGTTACAAAACAAACCAGACATACATCCAAAACTAAAGAAAAACAAAATACATAAAGCCATAACAATAAGTCAAATGCAGAAAATGACCATTAAACAAAAACCAGATAACACAAAACAATTGTTGAAGCAAAACAGTAAGTAAAAGCAAAACAATACAATAATCAAAACAGCAGCTTTGTCACATGTAGCATCTTCAGCTAGAGGTTTTTAAAAGAGAAGACTTAGCTCAACTCCCCACTCTCACCTTCACACAAAGATAAGAGCCAACCTAAATCTACCAAGTCCCAATGTGAAAAAGGGAGAAGTGCACTTACCATTGGGTTGAACAAACACCGAACGCAAAGTTGCATGATTACTCACAGGTACCGCGGCTTGACATACATACACATAATTCAGCCACCAGCTAAAAGTTGCGATCACTTTACATGCTCTCTGTCGCCAATTCGCCACAATGCATGCACCACCAGCGCGCTCTAAAACTATAAAAATAACAAATTAGCATTGAGGTGTTCACGTCATTATGCCGTGACAAAGCCTGAACGTACCTGAACGGAAGTGCGAACCGGAAATGCCATAGGGAGCAAGGGACTCGGCATCACCAAGACACCTATCCGCATACCAAAATAAGGGTCCTTAAATAATCAAGTAGCTCTCATCCTTTTGGTCTGCCGAACCAATATCCCAAGCAGAACCAATAGGATAGACAAATTACTTACCCTGCCACAATTGCAAGCTGGCAAGGCCCTGATGCAGCAAAGCAGGCCCAAATCATGACGTTTCCTCCACCATACTTTACGGTTGGGATGATGTTTTCATGGTGATATGCCATGCTCTTTCTACTCCAGATGTAGTGCTGTGTGTTTTTTCCAAATAGCTCAATCTTAGAATCATCAGTCCACAAAACATTTTGCCAATACCACTGTGGAGTGTCAATGTGCTCTTTTGCAAACTTCAGGCGTGCAGCAATGTTCTTTTTAGTAAGCAGTGGCTTCCTTTGTGGTGTCCTGCCGTAGATACCCTGCTTGTTCAATGTTTTGCATATTGTAGACTCATGAACAGAGATGTTAGCCAGTTCAATGATGCCTTCAAATCTTTGGCTGTCATTCAGGGTTGTTTCTTTACCTCATTGATGAGTCTTCAATGTGCTCTTGGTGTCATTTTGTCTGGCGCTCAATTCTTGGTGGAATAGCAACAGTCCCAAAGTGTCTCCATTTGTAGAATGTTTGCATAACTGTAGACTGGTGAATTTTTAAAGTCTTTGAAATCACTTTGTGACCATTGCTCGCTTTATGTAAATCAACTATTCTTGCTCGTAGATCCTCTGAAAGCTCTTTTTGGTGAGGCATGGCTCACATAAGCATGTGCTTATTGTGCAGAGCAAACTCCAAAAGTTTCAGGGGTTTTTATCAGTCAAAGTAGCTGTAATCCACACCTCCAAACTCATTTTCTTAAACAGACTCCAGGTGTGCAAAAAAGAGGTCATTAACTCAAGGGTTCACATACTTTTTCCACAAGCACTATGATGTTTTTTTGGTTGTTCTCAATACAAACATGAAAGATCATATTTTTTTTTTTGTGTGTGTGTGTGTGTGTGTTATTCTTTTAGGCACATTATATTTGTCAATACACTTGACTTAGATGAAGATCAAATCACATTTTATGACAAATTTATTCAGAAAACCATGAAATTCCAACGGGTTCACATACTTTTTCTTTAGACACAACACAGACCATTTGCAATGCCTGTGTCTTCTGATTTATTTATTTATTTTGATCCTAATTGTGTCCGTGTCTCAGAGAGATTTGTCTGTGCTTACAGTACTTTTAATAAAAGAAGGAAACACATTTTTTTTATCAATTTATAGTTATGCTTAATGTTGTGGAACATACTTCTCTGTCCTGAAGAGTCTCCCACGAGGGAAAACCCAGTGTTACAAAGTAAATAGTAAATAAATGTCCTGCCCTCTTTACATGCATGTGTGTGTTAGTGTGTGTGTGCATGTGTGTGTGTGTGTGTGTGTGTGCATGTGTGTGCACTCCTTTGGATTGTTCTATGTACTTTTTCTTCTAGGTATGAAAGAGAGCAGTGGTTAATGCTGATCTTAGATCAGTGGCACTTGCATCTTGCAACGTCACAGTAAAGCTGCATAAAAGCTTCTGACAAAGTAAATCTACAGATAATTCCAGATCTAATGCAGGATCGTGTCAACTAATTCAAATGACAGAATTCAAACTGCTATAAATATATACATAGATTTTAAAAGCAACAATTGAAAAGTCTAATTGCTTTGTGTAATGATGTTATGAAAAACAAAAATGTGAAGAATCTGCAATGTACACATCATTATAACACATTATAACAATGTGATTTTGATAATTATAAAACTGCTGGACTTTAACAAGAACATCTACAGCATGTGTAAGAATTGTAGCTCAAATGTTTTCACACTTTGACCACACGAAACCACTGATGCTCTCTGCTCTGATGATTAACTTCCTCTGACTTCCGTTACTGACAGCAGCACATTTATTTCACTTCACACAGAGTACAGAGCTGCAGCCTGTCAGTCACGTCCACACATAGACACAATCATTTCATGTTCAAGAGGGCAGGAAAAACATATTAATTTCGTGTTGTGTCTAAAGATGATGATGACAAGACTGCTGTTTGCAAGCTCTGTAAGCTCTCCACTGCTAAAATTTTACACCGGACGCTGCAGCAGTGAGGCGGGACTTTCAGAATTAAGTGTAATATTTTTAGCCTGCTGCTTGTGCTGAATTAAAGCACCAGTATAAATATTAAGTGAAGATGAGCTGACAAAAAGTTAAATATTGCACAGAAAAATATATTTGTAGAGTATTTCATATCCAGTTAATGTTAATAAATAAAAAAGTTGAGTGTTGAGATAAATGCCTAAATTCCAGCCAGCAGTGCTCGGATGTTTTAGGGCAATTTTCTGTGCAGTTTTTGAGATGTAGTTATGCAAGAGATATGGCATCCTCTCCGAGGTCGAAGAGATGACCTCTCAAGCCAAGATCCTGTCCGAGGTCGAAAAAAGGGCCTCTCAAGCCAAGTTTCTCTCCGAGGTCAAAGAGATGACCTCTGAAGCCAAGTTTCTTTCTTTTTTTGACCGTTTCATTTTTATTGAACATTTCTGCTGAACATTTCTACTGAACATCTCTGCTGAACGTTTCCATGTCCGCTGAAGCCAAGTTTCTGTCTGAGGTCGAAGATACGACTTCTCAAGCCAAGATCCTGTCCGAGCTCGAAAAGGGGCCACTCAAGCCAAGTTTCTCTGCGAGGTCGAAGAGATGACTTTCCAAGTCAAGTTCCTGTCCAAGGTCGAAGAGACGACTTCTCAAGTCAAGATCCTGTCCAAGGTCGAAGAGATGATCTCCCAAGACACATTCCTGTCTGAGATCGAAGAGGTGACCACTCAAGCCAAGTTCCTGTCCCAGGTTGAAGAGACAGCCTCCCAAGTCAAGTTCTGTACAAGGTTCAAGGGACGGCCTCCCAAGCCAAGTTTCTGTCCCAGGTCGACAAGATGGCCTCTTACAACAAGTTCCTGTCCGAGGTCGAAGAGATGACCTCCCAAGACATATTCCTGTCTGAGATCAAGGCGGCCACCTCCCACGGCATGTTCCAGCTAAGGGTCGATGAGGTGATTAAGTTAAGCTCACGCCAGAGTCTGTTGACATGACCACCCAAGTTCTCCTCATGCCTGAAACTGACATCACGACCAACCAATTTATGCTCACGTCCAAAACCGATGTCACAACCAACCAAGTTCTGCTCTCACGCCGCAAGTCTGCTGACACAGACAACCAGGTTCTGCTCACGCTCGAGTCTGTTGACTTGGACAACCAAGTTCTGCTCAAACCCTGGTGCTCCGTGGTTTTCTGGTGCTCCGGGAGGAGCGCCCGTGGTGGGGGGTTCTTTCACCATTTCCCCTCAAGCTAGCGCTGTAGCATGCAGCGTGTTTAGAAACCCAAAGCGTGGGCCTGAAACATGAGCCGATGTGCGAGCTCTTAGCAAATGGACAGTATGTGTCCTTTTGGGTCTTCAGGGACATTGACTTTGTTTACTTTTGACACGTACTTTTGTTATGGTCTATGTCCTGTCTCCGCCCCTGTATTGGTTGTTTTCTGTATGTGGCATTAGTGTTTTCAGCTGTCTTGTGTTTCACCCTGATTACGTTTGTCATTTATACCCCTTGTGTCTCTTAGCAGGGTGAGTAGTATTGATTGTTATCACCATACCAAGTCTTAGTACCTTGTCCCGCATTTTGATTTATGTTCATTGATTTAGTTTCTTGTTACTTGTTCTCGTTTCTTGCCTTGCCTAGTTTATGCCTGTTTGCAGCTCCCCTGACACTTTTCCTGTATTTTCGACCATGTTATTGTCTCATGATTTGGATTTGTCTGCCTGACTCTCTTTATTAAAAGCTCTTTTCTGCACTTGCATCCATCCTAACCTTCATTACGAGGAATACGTGGCAGAGCCTAACAGGAGGGTTTTTTTTAGAATTCAGTCAATTAATTCTGTTAATATGAATAAATAACATTCAATAAGTTAAGAAATCTTACTTTAATCTTCAGACTTTAGTTAATGTGTAAATGTTAATTACAGTAATGTGTTTTCTGTTTATGAGAACAGTTACTGTGAAGCAACTTGTTGAAATGGAGAAAACCAGCCTTAAGCCCCTCCCATCACTGCATGCGTTTACTGGAAAGGGAGGAGTTTCACAGTGAAGTTGGATGGAGTTAATGAGATGTTCTCCAGTTCACTGTTGAAGGGCTTTTGCACTGATCAGACTGTGAATGGTAGGTCTAAATTTGGAGATTAAATGTGACTCAGACACGTGTTTTTGTGTCCATTTCCATCTAGGGGGAGACACTGCATTGAGCAGGTGTTACAGAGTGACTGCAGTGTGTGTGGTGCTGCTGTGTGTTCTCCTGCTGACTGCCGTCACGGTGCTGTGGATCAAATTCACCATCCTGAATACAGAAAACAACCAGTTACAGACAAGTTACAACATCCTGACAATAGAGAGAGACCAGTTACAGACCAGTTACAAAACCCTGATTATAGAGAGAGACCAGTTACAGACCAGGAACAACACCCTCACTAAAGAGAGAGACCAGGTACAGACCAGGTACAACACCCTGACTATAGAGAGAGACCAGTTACAGACCAGGTACAACACCCTGACTAAAGAGAGAGACCAGGTACAGACCAGGTACAACATCCTGACTAAAGAGCGAGACCAGTTACAGACCAGTTTCAATACCCTGACTAAAGCAAGAGACCAGTTACAGAAGGAGAGAGATGGATACCGGAGAACACTTGATCTGTGTGGTAAGTGCATGAATTTTAGAATAAAGTTTTCTACCCAAAGGTTAAATGCCCTCAGTGGAAATCCTGGTGTCATTTTAAAACTGAATTCAGTGTCTAAAATGTAAATGTTTATATGAGTTATTATTGTCCACACAAACAGGGGACACAGAGTTGGTGTGCTGTATTTATTTATCCGGTCAGGGTCTAAACAGAGAAATGGACAACAATAACCTACAAAAGCTTTAATGCTGCAGAAATGCCACGTGTTCTCCAAATTTGGAGCAACAAACAAAAAGAGAAAATAAATGCTGGATGCAGTACACTGTCCCCATTTGGATAAAGTCTCTCACATCGCTGTATTTCTGACAAAAAGACTGAACGAGGTTTACAATGACTTTTTTGGGTTTTGGAGAATTTTATTATGTTACATGTATTAAAAAAAACTAATTGTAATCAAACCAAAGTATTAAGTTTGATCTGATTTGGATGTGGGAGAAAGATAATTGGTGTAAAATCACAATAAGATGTCATTTTTTTGAGGAAGATAATGGTTTTTTAAAAAACGCTCATAAAATGTGATTACATGTATATATTATGGTATATATTACAGTTATATTACAGTATATATTATGGTAAATATTGATCTATAGTGTCTGTGGTGAAATACAAGTCATGGCTGTATGCAAGCAATAGTTCAGAAATTGTTTGTTTTGATCTCAGTAAATTCTCTCCATATATCTCTATAGATAAAGGGGGGTGTTTCAAGTTCGAGTCCAGTTTTTACTACATATCTAATGTGGCAAAGAACTGGGTGGAGAGCAAACAGGACTGCAGGAACAAAGGAGCAGACCTGGTGATCATAAAGAGCAGAGCGGAACAGGTGAGAGAGAAAGACAAATATATAGAGAGAGATAAACAGAGAGAGAGAGAAAGATAGAGAGAGAGAGAGAGAGAGATCAAGTGAGAGAGAGAGACTTGACTTTTATAACGCCTTTAATGCATCAGTTTTGGTATATTTACATTTACATGTATATTTACTTTTTTTTTTTTTAAGAAACCCATTAGACTCCCCACCCACACCTCCTCCCAGGAACCCAAACCCCCCCAGTTCACTGCGCATCCATTTCTGTCATATAAAATCTGCAGTGCTGTTCATATCAAATCCCCTCTTTTTGTTCTTTTTTTTCCTGTTGATAATAGTCAGATGTTTATTATCATTTCATAACTTTAGTATCATGTTTTGATCAACGGAAATGTTGTCTCGTCTTTTTGTTTTTTTTATTATTATTGAACATTTCTGCTGAGCATTTCTGATAAATCAAATCCCCTCTTGTGCCTGCTGTCCATTTGGTGACATTACGCTCATGGTGTGTTGTACAGATTTGATAATGATAATGATAATGAGACTTTATTGATCACATATACATTACAGCACAGTGAAATTCTTTTCTTTGCATACCATCTTTTTATTATCCGGACACTCGGACTCCATTTCCCATCAGCCACTGCACTGCACCACATGACCACATGCACCACAACTGCACCTGATTCACGTTTTTGTTTAATGAGCACTCATGTGTATATATAGTCTTTGTCTGCACTCTCTCCTTGTCTTTCGTTAGCGTAGACTCCCCGTTGTTTATGTCCGTGTCCTTGTCTCATGCCACAGAGTTTTTGCCAAGTTGTCTTTGTTTCGTTGTTTGTTTGTGCACTATTAAATGGTTAAATCTGCGATTGCTTCTGCCTCATTCTCCAGTCGTTACAATGTTAGGAAGCTGGGGTCAGAGTGCAGGGTCAGCCATGACATAGCACCCCTGGAGCAGAGAGGTTTAAGGGCCTTGCTCAAGGGCCCAATAGTGGCAGCCCAACAATAGTTGAACCCCCAACCTTCCAATAAGTAAACCAGAGGCTTAACCGCCAAGCCACCACTGCCCCTTTTTAATTTATTTATTTTTTATTTTATTTATTTATGTATTTATTTAATTAATTAATTAATTAATTAATGAGATTAATTTTCTCCTGTCCAGGAAGTAACTGGTCAGTAAGATATTACATTTTCATTTAGTCAGTTCTAAAATCTGGTTAATCTGTTCTGTGGTGTCTGGTTGATCTGGGGTGACCTCTCCCTCCTCCATGTCTGTGAGGGGTTCCTCTCCTGTAGCTCCTGCGCTGTACTCTGGGCCCAAGTCCTCCAACATCACAACATTGTGCTGTGGCTGTTTAGACGATTCCTCCACTTTGTCCATCTTCTCCCTTCATGTTCCCAGTTCAGCTTTATTGTTCTCAAGGTTCTTGTCCTGTGGGTTTTTCTGTTTCTGTTCTGTGGAGCTCTGACAGCGATAGTGTTGTAGGGTTTGCAATGAATGCTGTCTGCAGTGTTGGTTTTATTACTAGCACGGGCACGGTGTAGTGTCGGTTTTGTTGGTTTTGTTTTTTGTTTGTTTCTGTGATGGTGGTATGTTCGTTACTGACCTCTTCTAGCTGTGGCTCTTGTGTGTCATTTCCCCTATCTGCCCCAGGCTCCTGTTCTCTGGTGTTCCCCCATTGGCTGTCTCCACACTGCTGCTGCTGTACCCCGGCCATGTCACCTCTGGAGCTCCCCGGCTGCACAGCTTTGCACGGGCGACTCAGCCATTTATGCCCGATCTCCCCACATGCAAAATATCTCAGGCATTCGGTGGTGGCAAAAATGGTGAAGCTGCTGTCGCCAACTTTATACTTATAGTTAACATCCAGTATTTGTTCTCGGGTGTTTATAAACATATAAACCTGTCTGCGGAAAGACAGGATGTGTTTTACTGGGGAGATTTTACAGCCGAGTGAAATATCCATCATGGGACTGGCAAACTTTACGAAGCGGGCTAGCTCCTTCATTATCAGCTATCTTTAATGAAGAAATAATGACCTGCGTCGCAGGGGTAGAAAGAGGGGTAACATGCAGCATGAAACCTTTCAGCCATATCCCATTTTCGATTAGCGTATTCACAAATCTTTATTTTTTTTTAGGAAAACTACCACTGAGCACCACAGAGAACCTTATTTATTCTCATATGTTACTACTACTATGACAGGAGTTCATCAGTAAAATCCTGAGCAGCAGAAACGCTTGGATTGGACTGAATGACGGAGACAGAGAGGGCGAGTGGAAGTGGGTGGACGGTACACCGCTGAACACTGGGTAAGAAATCACTGAACTAATATTTTCTCATGATGATGAGTTACTGACTCTTCATTGTCCTGAGAAACACACAGCAGATCCTCTGATTCTCTCCTTCAGGTTCTGGGGAAATGGAGAACCCAACAGTTATGCAGGAGATGAGGACTGTGTTTTAATTCATGGTAACTATGATCCTGTCAGAAGCTGGGCTGATTATCCCTGTAATAATCAGTTTGTTTGGATCTGTGAGAAGACAGACTTTATCTGAATTACTGTATGTGATTGAAAAGCAGTAAATAAGTTGATATTTTTATCTGTGTAGGTCAGTGTGTTGTGTGTGAAAAATCCTCATTGCCTTGATTGTGAACAGGTGTGGCAATAATCAGGCCTGGGTGTGGCTAGAGAAATTGAACTCAGGTGTGGACATCCACAGTTATAGTATGTTTTAACAAGGGGGGCAATCACTTTTTCACACAGGGCCATGATGGTTTGGATTTTTTTTCACCTTTAATAATAAACACCTTCATTTCCAAATTGCATTTTGTGTTTACTTGTGTTGTCCTTGACTATTGTTTAAATTGGTTTGATGTTCCGAAACACTTAAGTGTGACAAACATGCAAAGGAACAGGAAATGAGGAAGGGGGCAAACACTTTTTCACACCACTATATATATAAATAAATATATGTTTCACATTTTTAATGTAGGTACATCTCCTTGACTGGTCATGTTAAAAGTAGCTCGCAAGTCAAAAAAAAAGTGTGAGCACCCCTGATCTAATGGGTTAGTTACAATACTGTCTGGTTTTAATTAAATAGCCTGATTTTTACATGTAACATTTTCAATCGTACCAATGAACAATTTCATGAGATCTTCACTGCTATGTGTCACGTTTGGCGAGTTGAGGCAGAAGCAATCGCAGATTTTTTAAACATTTATTTTAAACACACGAACAACGAAACAAAGACACTAGGACAACTGGGCACAATACTGTGGTAAGAAACAAAACACGGAGACAGAAGTGACGTGAGTCTATAACAACGAAAGACCCGGAAAGAGTGCAGACAAAGACTATATATACACATCGGTGCTCATTAACAAAAACGTGAGTCAGGTGCATGTGGTCAGATGGTGTAGTGCAGTGGCTGATGGGACATGGAGTCCCGAGTTTCCGGATACGTGACACTATGTAATGATTGAGTGTTTCTTTCTGCAGTGGTTTTATTCCTAGTTAATTTTGCTACTGTGTTGAATAGAAATCTAGAATTGTTTTTGTTGTCTCCTATTAAGGTGTAGAGAGAGACTTAGTGTCACAAGTGGAGAAATTTTTATTTAAACAGTCCGTGAGGGTGTATGGGTGCACGTGTGTGCAGAAGTTGGATCGTGAAGTGACGTGCTCAGTCGTGCGCAGTGTTGCCGGGGTCATGCTGGGGTTTTCCCGAGTGGCGGGGATCCCTTTCTGCCGTCTGGTCTGTTAAACTCTTTTCCTGCACTGTTGAGTCCTGGGGTAAATGTACACAGGAACAAGGGTATTTTCACTAAATTACTCTACAAAAAACATTTCCATGAAAAAAAACTTCTTTTTTTTTTTTTACATTCTCTACACAAAATAGCCAGGTTCACCAAAATAAACTCCTCATTCAAATTCTAATGAATTCTTATGTAATGCCAGAATCACAGATGACTTTGAAATGTTTGGTTTATAATCCAATTAAAGTTGACTTCCTTTTTCTTATCTAGACTCGGCAGCACAGCGGGTAGTGTTTCTGCCTCACCACGAGTGGAGAATATTTGGGAGCTTGTACTACATTTCTATACTTAAGTATTATTTGGGGTATTTATACTTGAGTAATGATTGGGTATTCTTGAAATATTATGGAATGACGTATTACTAGTAAAGAAGTTGAAGCTAGACACACTTTGTTGCTCTTGGACAGATGTGTAAATGCTTTACATAACAATTCATGCTGACACTCGATGTACACTCCCCAGTTCTTTTGTGTGTGTGTGTGTGTGTGTGTGTGTGTGTGTGTTGACGAGAGAGTCAACTGAAGTGAGTGAGTGTGTGTGTGTGTGTGTGTGTGTGTTGACGAGAAAGTCAACTGAAATGAGTGAGTGTGCGTATGTGTGTGTGTACACCCTGGGTGTGTTCTATGTGGTTGCTGCTGTGACCTTTTCACCTACTGATGTGTGAAAGAGAGCAGTGGTTAACGCTGATCTTAGATCAGTGGAACTTGAGTCTTGCAACGTCACAGTAAAACTACATAAAAAAGCTTCTTAAAATAAAAAAGTAAATCTACAGTACGAATAATTCCAGATCCACTGCAGGAACATGTCAACTAATTCATACAAGACTTCAAACTGCTATAGATATATAAATTCATCTTAAAAGCAGCAGGTAAAAAAGAATAAAATCTTTGTCTAATGATATGAGGAACAAAAATATGATGAATTAGTGCAATGTTTACATCATTATAACACCACAATGTGATTGTGATATTTATATATAACTGCTGGACTTTACATCTACAGTATAGAACATCTACGGTATGTATAAGAATTGCAGCTCAAATGTTTTCACACTTTGAAAACGAGAAGACACTGATGGCCCTGCACTAATGTTTAACTTCCGCTTCCTTTACTGACAGCAGCGCATTTATTTTCAGTGAACACTAGTAAGGAAGTGAAGCGGTTCGCTCGTGCTCACACAGACGTGCAGTACGTTAGTGTGTTAGTGAGTCTTTTATAGATTAGAGATGCTTCAGCGTTCTTCTGAACAAATGGAAATTGTGGTGGATATCGATGAGAGTGCAGACGCTGTTAGAGGTCATGACCCTGACCTCGAAAGCCAAGACACAAGGAAGGACCTAGACACAGATCCACACACAGGTTTAGGTTTGCAAGGCAAACACATACACACTCATATTATAAGAGGTGTAATATATATAGAGGTAGTGTAAAAATTGTAAATAAAAAATTTTTTTTTAAAAGTTGCTTCAGTTCTTTTCTTTAAGGAACATCTCGCTGTATAACCAAACATTTTTTTCTTATTTTTTTCGTATTAAAATGTTAAAATGTCTGATACAAATATTTGGACATTTTTATAAATAAAATATATTTTTTTCATTATTTTACCAGAAAATAAGAGAAGTGAAATGTTAGAACGTATTAAATTGCTAATTATAACATTAATAATTTTAAGATTATTTTTTTAATTATAATTTTGCTCAAATTTAAAGTTTACTTAAATGCATTTAACTGTAAGATTATCTGTTTAAAAAAATTAAATAGTGATGCCAAAATGTCTCTAATGCCCTCTAGTGGTTGTTTGCAGTATCACTGGAATCATACGGGATAAATTTTCCGTCAAAAGTAGACTTATTGCGGTCACGGATCGAAAAATAATAAGCGTGAATCAAACATTTAAAAATATTATTATTATTATTATTATTATTATTATTATTATTATTATTATTATTATTATATAATCACTTCCGCATTCTCCGATTCCTATAGAATTCTAGGGGCGTGTCGCTGTTTTGGTTTCCTTTGCTTTTACTGCTTGTTCTGTTTTGTTTTGCTGCTTTGGGCTGTTTTATTTTTTATTTACTTTTTTTTTGCTTTATTTGTGTTTGTTACTGTCACTAAGATCAGTTTTATTTAATTCAACTGTTGTAACAGTCTTTATCAATCATGATAAAGACTGTTAGAAGTTTCACAGAAAGATGTTTCACCTGGAGTAAGGGAGACGAAAGAATTTGCATCAGGAGCAACAGAGCAGGAAAAAGTTGCATCCACAGCAATCGAGCAGGAAGTAGTTGCATCTGGAGAAACAGAGCAGAAAGAAATTTCATTCGGAGCAACAGAGCAGGAAGACGTTGCATCCGGAGTAACGGAGCAAGAAGTAGTCGTATACAGACATCTGGACGCATCCTGGTGGTAGAGATACCTGGCAAGCACATGCCCTTGCGAATAGGATTCTCTGTTGTTACAAAAGGAGGGTTTCACTTGCTGCATTTTAGCAGAGTTATTCTTATAGAGGTCTCTCTCAACTTCTTTCTTCTCTGTTGCACCAGATGCAACTACTTCCCGCTCGGTTGCTCCGGATGCAACTTCTTCCTGCTCCATTGCTTTGGATGCAACATCTTCCTGCTCCGGATGCAACTTCTTCTTGCTCCGTTGCTCTGGATGCAAAATCTTCCTGCTCCATTGCTCTGGATGCAACTTCTTCTTGCTCCGTTGCTCTGGATGCAACTTCTTCCTGCTCTGGATGAAACTTCTTCTTGCTCCGTTGCAACAACTTCTTGCTCTGTTGCTCAAGTTGCAACGTCTTCTTTCTCCGTTGCTCCGAATACGACCTTCCGATAAGTAAACCAGAGGCTTAACCGCCAAGCCACCACTGACCCCTTTTATTTATTTATTTATTTTTAATTTATTTAATAAATGAATGAATGAGATGAATTTTCTCCTGTCCAGGAAGAGGGGTTCCTCTCCTGTAGCTTCTGCGCTGTACTCTGGGCCCAAGTCCTCCAACATCACAACATTGTGCTGTGGCTATTTGGCTGATTCCTCCACTTTTTCCATCTTCTCCCTTGATGTTTCCAGTTCAGCTTTAATGTTCTCAATGTTCTTGTCCTGTGGGTTCTTCTGTTTCTGTTTTGTGGAGTTGCTAGCTCTGACAGCAATAGTGGTGTAGGGTTTGTAATGTTGTCTGCGGTGTTGGTTTTATTACTAGCATGGGCACTGGTGTCAGTGCTATCATTGGATGCTGCGTTTGTTTCTGTGATGGTGGTATGTTTGTTACTGACCTCTTCTAGCTGTGGCTCGAGTGTGTCGTTTCCTCTATCTGCCCCAGGCTCCTGTTCTCTGATGTTCCCCCATTGGCTGTCTCCACGCTGCTGCTGCTGTACCCCGGCCATTTCGCCTCTGGAGCTCCCCGGCTGCACGGCTCTGCACGGGCAGCTCAGCCATTTATGCCCGATCTCCCCACATGCAAAACATCTCAGGCATTCGGTTGTGGCAAAAACGGTAAAGCTGCTGTCACCAACTTTACACTTATAGTTAACATCCAGTGTTTGTTCTCGGGTGTTTATAAACATATAAACCTGTCTGTGGAAAGACAGGATGTGTTTTACTGGGGAGATTTTACAGCCGAGTGAAATATCCATCATGGGACTGGCGAACTTTCCGAAGCAGGCTAGCTCCTTCATTATCAGTTCGTCTTTAATGAAGAAATAATAACCTGTGTAGCGGGATCAGCCCAGGGGGGCGGCGTAGGCACAAACACACGGGAGGCAGGTTGTAGTGCGAGAAGTGAGGGAAACCCAGGATTTTATTTGTCCTTCAACTGCAGGTGGTGTGTGTGTGTGTGTCGTTTGGGTGCGGTGTGTGCGTGGGAGGGGGATGAGGGAAACCCGGCAGGGGCGGGGCTGGCGCAGCGGCGTCCTCCGGGGCGTGCGATTCCCGGAAGAGCTGGGAAGGAGCGTTCCCTGTGCCGGTTTCTCGGCCTCACCACTGTCCGGTCTGTCGCCGCCGTCCTCGTCCGGGGCGGAGCCCTCTGTAAGCGGAGAGAGAGGAGAGAGAGAGAGCGAGAGAGAGAGAGGGGAGAGCGACCGTTAGGTAAGCCGTGTTTTACGCGCAAATTCAGTGGCAAATACCTCGGACATTAGCTGCCTACGTAGCGAGTTGATCCTCCCTCCTTCGTGGGCGGAAGGGTGTCCTTTTATCCCTCCTTCTGGAGCTGGATTGGTGAACCTCCTGCTCCCGGTTCGCCAATCCGCCGCCGGCGTGGCGGTGGTTGGCTCCACCCTGCAGTGACGGCCCTTCCGGTTGGCGTTGGGACCGGGCGTTGGCTGCCCGCTGCGTCGGGCGGCAGTCGGGGAAGGAGCGAACCTCCTAGTTTGCGCTGGCGGGTGTTGGTCCGCCACGATAGTACCCCCTCAGCTCCCGAAGCCTACTGCCGCTGGGAGGTGGGCCCAGAGCGTGTCTCGCCGTGGAGAGCCCATCTGCATTCCCATGCAGGGCCCCCGCCCGGGTGCTGGACCTGGAAGGAGAAATCCTGCAGGGCGAGAAACCACCGAGTGACCCGGGCGTTCGTGTCCTTGGCCTTGGCCATCCATTGCAGGGGCGCGTGGTCTGTGACCAGGACAAAGTGTCGGCCTGCCAGGTAATACCTCAACTCTTCAATGGCCCACTTGATCGCCAAGGCTTCCCGCTCTACCGCTGCGTGACTCCTCTTTTCCGCGGGGGCCAGTTTCCGGTTGATGTAGAGGGACCGGTGCTCTTCTCCGTCGGATGGTTTGGGAGAGGACCGCGCCCCAACCCTGTTTCAGATGCGCCGGTGTACCGTGGAAGGGGAGCGAAAAATCCGGGTTCCGCAACACGGGGCGCTGGTGAGGGCCCATTTCAGGGCCTTGAAGGCCCTCTCCGCCTCGGTTGACCACTTCACCCGGTCCGGCTGGCCCTTTTGGTGAGATCTGAAAGAGGTGCAGCTATCGCCGAAGTTAGGCACGAATCTCCGATAGTACCCTGCCAACCCCAAGAAGGCACGTACCTGTTTCTTCGATGAGGGGCGAGGGTAGTCCCTTACGGCCGATCTTCCTCGTCTGTGGCTTCAGCAACCCCCCGCCAATGCGGTACCCCAGGTACTGTGCCTCGTTAATCCCAGGTGGCATTTCTTGGGGTTGGCTGTCAGTCTGGCTTTCCGGAGCCCCTCAGGACCTCCCCAGATGGAACAGGTGGTCCGACCAGGTGGAGGAGTGGACGACGACATCATCCGTTGCGGGGCGCGAAGCTGCGGTGTGGTCGAGGGACGATGTCCATCAGCCGTTGGAAGGTGGCTGGTGCCCCGGTTAGGCCAAAGGGAGGACCAGGTACTGCCAGTGGCCGGTGGAGGTACTAAAGGCCGTCTTGGGCCTAGCGCCGGGCGCTAGGGGCAACTTGCCAATACCCCTTGGTGAGGTCCAGGGTGGATATAAAGCGGGCCCACCCCAGTCGCTCCACCAGGTCGTCCACTGGGGGAGGGGGTAGCTATCGAAGTCCGGATACCTGGTTCAGTCTCCGGAAGTCGTTACACAGGCGCATGCTTCCGTCGGGTTTCGGTACAACGACGATGGGACTGGACCAGGGGCTGGATGACTCCTCGACGATCCCATCCCTTAGCATTCGCTCCACCTCCTCCTCGATGGCCTTCCGCGGGCCTCAGGGACCCGGTAGGGTCTCTGTCTAACTACCACGCCGGGGGTGTCTTGATCGTGTGGTGAACCACCTGGGTCATCCCCGGGAGGAGGAGAACACGTCTGTGAATTGGTCCACCAACTCGTTGAGTTCCTGTCTCTGCGCTGGGGTGAGGTCTTCCCAAAGTCGACCAAGGCACGCTTGTCAGGATCTGTGTCCCGCCCGCGACGCCGAAACCCTCGGGACTGGTTCCACCCATCTCTTCAGCAGGTTGATGTGGTATAACTTCCCGTCCGTACGCTTACCGGGTTGTTGCAGGCGGTAGTTGACGGCTCCCCGTCGCTCAAGGACCGTATACGGGCCCTGCCACCGGGCCAGGAACTTGCAGGCGCTGCTAGGCACTAGAAGCAGGACCTGATCGCCTGGATGGAACTCCCGGGGCTGTGCCGGGCGGTTATACACCCGCTGCTGTTCTTCCTGCGCGCGCCGCATATGTTCCTGCACTATTGGTGCCACGCGGTCAATTCTACCTTGCATCTCCTGCACGTACTCAATGATCGAGCGGTACGGGGACGGCTGTTCCTCCCAGGCTTCGCGCGCGACGTCCAGCAGTCCTCTTGGCCGCCGCCCAAACAGGAGCTCAAACGGGGTGAAGCCTGTGGACGCCTGGGGGCACTCCCGGACGGCGAAGAGTACATAGGGGAGGAGGAGGTCCCAGTTCCTCCCCTCGTCGTCTACCACCCACCGTAGCATCCGTTTGAGCGTCTGATTGAAGCGCTCCACGAGTCCGTCGGTCTGCGGGTGGTAGACAGACGTCTTCAGATGTTTCACCTGCAACAACCGGCACAGATCCGTCATTAATTTTGACACGGCGTGGCACCTTGGTCGGTCAGGGTTCTTGGGAATGCCCACCCGGCTGAAAAGGAGCATTAGCTCCTGGCGTGTTGTGGAAGTGGCCTGCGTAGCGGCACCGCCTCCGGTACCGGGTGGCATAGTCCACAGCAACGGGGATGTACTCGTGGCCCCGCGCTGACTTGGGAAGGGGGCCCACTAGGCCCATACCAATCCGCCGAATGGAACGCCTATGATGGGTAGCGGAATGAGGGGTGCTGGCGGGGCTTCCTGGGCGCGTGCGCTGGCACTGAGGGCATTGCTGGCAGAACCCCCCGGACCACCTTCCCGGGCCATACGAACCGGTCTCTCCAGTTTCTCCAGCGTGTTGCGTGCCCCTAGGTGACCGCGGGGGTGGGCATGGGCCAGGTGCATTACTAGGTTAGTCCTCGTCCGTGGTACCACCAGGAGGTCCGTCGGTTCCTCTCTGCGACAAACTTCGTAGTAGGAGGCCCCTTTCACGAGGAAGTACGAGGTGGGGAGCCTCAGGTCGGGGTTCTGGGTGACCCCCCTCTATCACGCGCGCTTGTGCCCAACAGTGTTTCAGGCGGTGCGTCCTCCTTCTGCTCCCGGCCGAACTTCCCTTCCCGGTTCACCTGTTGGAACACAGAGGACACTGGATTAATCAATCGGGAGGACTCACCTTCGGTTTCGGCGTCTCGCGGCGTCGTGGGCGAGGCGACTGCCCGGGTGCGGGTCCTCGGGGTCTGTCGCGCGGCGTCTTTGCCTCGTTGCCGGGGGCTTGGAAGCCCGGCCAGTCTCTTCCCCCAGGAGCAGTGGCACCGGAAGAGTGGGGATCACGCCCCACGGGAGGGGGCCAGGTCCCGGCTGTACTCCCGGATCCGCACTCGGCTGCGGGATCTCCGGGTCTCCCCATGGATGCAGGTAACGGCGAGGACTCCCTCCGGTTGTAGTGCCTTGGGGAGGACCGTCGGTCGGGCGTACGCGGCTCACGGTGTCCCCAGTGCAGGGCGGTGACGGGTCTTCCTTCTACCACACCCTCTGGGTGGGGCCCCTGAGAGGCTGTTGGAGGTGGAGGCGCCGCGCCCGGCTAGCCATGGTTTCTGGATCGGCCGACGGGCTCTATCTCCCGGTTCCGTGGGCATGGGCTCGTGGCGGGTGTCATCCGGCTTGGTGACCTCCGGCGGGTCCTCCATGGCCCAGGGGGCCGTTGACGGTCAGGCCGGGGCCCTGAGGTCCCGAGGGGTTGGGCAGAGGGCTGATGGTCCCCTGGCTAAACCGGGCGTGGTCATAGTACGCTCCAGTGCCGACATGGCGCCTGGGGTGATTCGGGCGCCTGTGCCCCCTACGGCTTGGTTCTAGGCGGGGTAACGCCCTCAGGAAACCGTCCATCGCCACCTTCTACCACCTCCATGGCTGTATACTGGTCCGGCGGAGCCACCGCTTAGTGAGTCGGATCAGAGCGTTTAGTTGCCCACGGGGCGGCCCCGCTGGTAGACCCAGTTGTGGAACTCTTGCCGCCTCGGCGTGGTGCGGCCACACCACGCCAGGACCCCCTCCTTTCATCGTTGGGTAATCTGCGGTCTTCTGGTTCGGGCTGTAATAGGTGGGCGTGCGCTCCCCGTGAGTAACCCGCCAATGGCCCTGGGCCAGTCATCCCAGTCCCACCCCATTTTCCCGCCAAATTTTTTTCGGTCAATTTTTCGTCAAATAAGCTACGAGGTCCTCGCTTGGGGGAGAGGGGTGTGGTAATAGGCGCGGAGCTTCATTTGGGTCCGGGGGGGTGTGTGGGCGGGGTCAGGGTCTTAAGGTCCACCAGCGTTTGGTGGCCACCTGGAGGCTTTCGGCCGAGTTGCTGAGTAACGGTCTGTTGCTGGATGCTGGCCTCCAGCAGGTGTTTTTAAAGTGTGCTCCATGAGTTGTGTGGGGTTTTTTTGTTTTTTTGTTTTTTTTAGGGGTGGTGTGTGCTACTGCCCGCATCCTCCACCAGTGTAGCGGATCAGCCCAGGGGGGCGAAGGCGTAGCACAAAACACACGGGAGGCAGGTTGTAGTAGCGAGGTAAGTGGAAAACCCAGGATTTTATTTGTCCTTCAATCCGTAGTGGTGTGTGTGTGGTGTGCGTTTGGGTGCGTGTGTGCGTGTGGAGGGATGAGGGAAACCCGGCAGGGGCGGGGGCGCAGCGGCGTCCTCCGGGCGTGTCGGGATTCCCCGGAAGAGCTGGGAAGGGGCGGTTCCCTGTGCGGTCTCTCGGCCTCACCACTGTCCGCGTCCTCGCCGCGCCTCCGTCCGGGTAGAGCCCTCTATAACAGAGAGGAGAAGAGAGAGAGAGAGAAAAGAGAGAGAGAGAGGGAGAGAGAGCGACGGTAGGAATAAGCCCGTGTTTGCGCAAATTCAGTGGCAAATACCTCGGACATTAGCTGCCTACGTAGCCGAAGTTGATTCTCCTTCCGCCGTGGGCGGAAGGGGGTCCTTTATCCCTCCCTTCTGGAGCTGGATTGGTGAACCTCCTGCTCCCGGTTCGCCAATCCGCCGCCGCACGGTGGGGGTTGGCTCCACCCTGCAGTGACGGCCCTTCCGGTTGGCGTTGGGACCGGGCGAGGCTGCCCGCCTGTGCCGGGGGGCAGTATCGGGGAAGGAAGCCTAACCTCCTAGTTTGCGCGGCCGGGGTGTTGGTAACGTGCAGCATGACACCTTTCAGCCATATTCAATTTTTGATTAGCATATTCACAAATCTTTATTTTTTTAGGAAAATTACCACCGCTTTGTTCATTCGGGAGGCAGAGTAGATATTCTCACACCTGACCTGCTCTCCCACCACTAGCAGAACCTCCTCCACCTGTTTTCCTGTCTCCGGCACTCACCCGATTCCATGGCAGAGAAACAGCATCTCTCCTCCGGCCTTGGCCACCGATACTCACATAACTTACACATTCAATGAATTAAATTAAAGAAAAACAAAAAGAAAACTTTTCATGAGATGCCACACCGCTCTCACACGCTCCACACACCACATTCACTCCTCCACCGCACATGTACGCAGAGACAGAGAGCAAGAGAGAGATACTGATGAAGACACGACACACAGAGAGATAAAGACAGAGAGAGAGAGAGAGATAAAAACACACAGAGAGAGAGATAAAAAGACAGAGAGAGAGACAGAGACCCTTATTAATTCTCATATGTTACTACTACAATGACAGGAGTTCATCAGTAAAATCCTGAGCAGAAGAATCGCTTGGATTGGACTGAATGACGGAGACAGAGAGGGCGAGTGGAAGTGGGTGGACGGTACACCGCTGAACACTGGGTAAGAAATCACTGAACTAATATTTTCTCATGATGATGAGTTACTGACTCTTCATTGTCCTGAGAAACACACAGCGGATCCTCTGATTCTCTCCTTCAGGTTCTGGGGATATGGAGAACCCGGCGGTAATACAAGGGAGAACTGTGTTATAACTGGTGAGAAGACTGATCCTTTCAGGTACTGGGCTGATTATCCCTGTAATGATCAGTTTAATTGGATTGGATTGTGAGAAGACAGTCTTTATCTGAATTACGTATGTGATTGAAAAGCAGTAAATAAGTTTATATTTTTATCTGTGTAGGTCAGTGTGTTGTGTGTGAAAAATCCTCATTACTGTTAATAACTCTGTCACCACCATAATGTCACCTGATTTTCTTTCTGAACCCATTTCTCCATTCTGTGTTTTTTAATGAACATGTAAAATAATAGTGTGTGTTCGCTCCAGTGTTATTCTGTTACCTGTTGAATAATGAGTCATACTATTAAATTAAACCAAATCGTGCAGTGATTAATAATATATTGGAAATATACTAAGTTCCTATTAGATGTTAATTAGGTTTCTGAACTTGGTAACAGACTAATTGAGGTTTTTTGTTTTTTTAAGAGAAACTCTTGAAAATAATGTATAAAAGTCTCTGATCTTACAGTTTTACGTGTGTCTGGTTTTAAAGGAATGTTTATTAAAGCAGCACCAGTTAGACCACATGCTGGAAAATCTCCTTTAAACTGCAGCTTCTTCCAGCAAATATATAACATGTACAGTAATGACTTTATAAATAAGTCACTCCCTATGATTATAATAAGGTGTCGTAGATGATGTATGATCACAAAGTCATAACAAGAAGAAAAGGACATTGGAATTACTTAATATACTATAATTAGATTAAGAAGATGTTTTTAAAAGATGTTTTAAAAAAAATAAATAGTGATGCCAAAATTTCTCTGATGCCCTCTAGTGGCTATCTGCAGTATCACTGGAATCATATGGGATTAATTTCCTGAATTGGACCTGGATTATTTCTATTTTATCTGCACAAATAGCATGATATTGATTAGTTCACACACAAATCATGAACATATGCCTCAAGAGGTAGTGCAATGTCTTTCAAACCTGTGTTCTGTTCTTTGTAATGGACTTTCCTCATCAGTTGTGAATGAAATGGCTGGACCAACGGGACGTCCCAAACTCGTTGTGTCTGAGCAGCAACTTAGACAATTGATTGAAATTGGTCTGAGTGTACATTTCATTTCAGAACTGCTTGGCATGTCATCACGAACAGTTGAACGGAGAATGCAGGAGTTTGGCATTACAGTGAGGGTAAGAGTTAGACCAGGGGTCTCCAACCTTTTTGTGAGCGAGGGCTCTCTGAAGGCATAAAATAGTCTAGAGGGATACTTTTCTCCATTATTTAACCAGAAAATAAGAGAAGGGAAATTTTAGAACATTAAATTGTTAATTATAACATGAATAACTAGATGATAAAAACATTTTCAATTTGGCTCAAGTTTAAAGTTTCCTTAAATGCATTTTAGTGTAATATTATCTTATTTTTGCTCACCCACCAAATGTATTTTTTTTTTTTTATTTAAATAGTGATGTCAAAATGTCGCTGAGGACCTCTAGTGGCTGGCTGCAGTACAATTTTTACCTCAGCACATCATCATGCTAGTGAATGGGACAGATAAATTTTTTAAGTTGTCATGTCCACAAATAATTTTCTGGAATAGTGTTCCAGTCTCTGAGCATGCGTCAACAACTAGCTGGTTTTAGCTGAAATAGCTGGAGAGTCAGCAACATTGTGAATCAGACTAAACAGTAAACTGAACCCTCTTTTGGTTTGTCACATGGCCGCTAATAAACTTCACCTTAAGTGTTAGCAGAAGTTGCTTTTGTTTTATTCAATTAAGGTCAATGGATTTTTACCAGATTACTACTGCAGCCTCAGTGAATTTCTGAATGACAATAACCCATGCAACTTCCTTCAATAAAACAATAGCAGCCATGTAAACATTTATGTCCCATTACTTTTGGTATCAGAATCTGTGATGTCTGTGATAATCTAAATAAAATCAAATGTTTATTCTATATTGCTCATGAACTGGTTAACTCCCCATTACTACTACTACTACTACTTATTATTATTATTATTATAATTATTATTATTATTATTATTATTATTATTATTATTATTATTATTATTATATTATTATTATTATTATTATTATTTCATTGTGTTTCCAAACAGAATAGAATAAATAATTGTTGAATGTGTTGTATTGTTTATTAGGTTTAAGAAATTTCTACTTTTGTTAATTACAGTTTGTAACTATTACAGAGCGAAAGAAGCAGATGATATTTTTTTTATAATTACTACATTACATTTACTGTAAGTATTATTAATAATAATAATAATGATGATAATAATAATAATATCATCATCATCACATCTATGATAAAAACAGTTTAGGCTTTAAACTCATTCTTCTTTCTCTCTGGCCTCATTGGTTTCAGCTTTCAGTTCAGTTTCAGATTGGACCATTTCTGACCTATTTAAAGCAAAAAGAAATCATTTCATGGTAACTGGACATTATGCTCCAACCCTACATTAGTGGATCAATGTTCCTATCAGTTTTATTTATTGTCCATTTCTAGTAAAAGATAAGTCTGTATTTACAAGCCCTTCGTTTTTCTCTCACTACAGAGACATGCTGGATTTTTGTAAGGAAAATACATTTCAGTCTGATGTGGCATGAACATGACACCGCCTGATCTGAAGCTTAGTCTTACTGAACAAAGATGGAGATTTGTCTTATTTACATTTGTTTCATATTCATACATAAACACATCACAAACATTAATATGAAATTAGAATACACAAAACACACAGGCTATCAAATACAATAAATTTCAAGGATTTGAATTTCAAGCATGATGTGAACAGAGAAGAAACATCTTAAATCCAATAAGCATCATCAGTAAAAGGAAATTTTAAGAATTACTGAAATACTGAAATCTATAAGAATTATATGAAAGAAATATGAAATGGGTGAATTAACATGTGGTAGTTCTGCGTGAGCAGGTTAACTGAGAGGGTCACATGATAAACAGCTCTTTATAAATGATAGTTACAAAGGGTCCAACTGCTCATTACATACATTTGATAAATGTGTGCAAGCATTTTATAATATTACCTTCGTATCTAAATTTACCACTAAAAAATATTTATCTCACAGATCCACCATTGTTTCACGGAGCATGGTCTGTCATTCCAGGCCTTCTTATCTGTCCAGATCTCAGCACAGTCTTCATTATTTCCTACATCATTTGGTTCACCCTTATTCCAGTATCTGAAAGCCAGAGAATCAGAATCGGTGTTCAGATATTTCAACACCTCTAACTCAACACCTTCTTAGTGTTTACTGATTTATGCGCGTGTGCACTCTGCCCTAGGAAGGCAGCCGGACCTGACAGACTGTGTCCAAGGCTGCTCAGGGTCTGTGCTTCTGAACTGGGGGAGCCACTGGAAGCACATCTTCAACCTGAGTCTTCGTCTGGAAGAGTTTCAACATTGTAGAAGACATCATGTCTTATCTCTGTCTAGCAAGTCACATCCAAGTGAGCTCAATGATTACAGGCCAGTCGCTCTAACATCACATGTGATGAAGACCATGAAGCGGCCAGTTTTGGGGGTACTTAGGCGCCAGGTACGTCTTGCACTAAACCCGCTACAGTTTGCATACCAGGAGAGTGGGCATGGATAATGTCATCACATATCTCCTGCACAGGATGCATGCGCTACCTGCACAAGGGGAAAAGTGCTGTGAGAATCATGTTCTTTGATTTCTCCAGTGCTTTTATACGATTCAACCCCTCAGACTGGGTGACAAACTACCTGCAGATGGGTGTGGATGCTCACCCTAGTATCCTGGTTGCAGACTATCTGACAGAGCAGCCACAGTTCGTCAGGAACTGAAGAACTGCCTCTCTGTGCAATATTGATCAGGTAGCACCCAGGCCCTACAGGGAACAGTGCTCTCTCCAGTCCTGTTCACCCTGTACACGTCTGACTTTTGCTACAACACAGACCAACCACCTACCAACTCAACACTGCTAAGACGGAGATGGTGGTGGATTTCCGGAGGTCTAAGCCCCGCCCCGGCCGCCGCACGTCACCATTGAGAGGTAAAGGTAGAGGTGGTAAACACTTACAAGTATCTGGGAGTACATTTGGACAAACACATGGACTGCTCAGTCAACACTGAAGCTCTACAAGAAAGGGGCAGAGCAGGCTGTAACTCTGAGCAGGCTGCGGTCCTTCAATGTCTGCAGCAAGCTCCTCCTGGATGTCCGCCAGTTGTTGTTGTGATTAATTCAGCTTTGGATAAAGCGTCTGAAGTGTGCATAAAATGTAAATGTAAATGTGTATGAAAAGGGCTGCGTGTGTGTTGAGGTTGTACACACTACTGTAGTACAGTTTTAGTCACTTTATGTTTCTTAAGAAAATGAGGAAGCTTCCAGGAGGCTTTTGGACAGGTGTGTAAATGCTTTACATAACATATTAATGTAGACGGTTCGATGTACACTCCCCAGTTTCGTGTGCGTGTGTATGAACTAGCTGAAGCTGTAACAGGTAATGCTTGTGTAGTTTCTTCTAGAGATTCCCGCCCTACACCAGTCACAAACAATAGCCTGAAGCCATCAGTTACTTTATTTGCAAGGATATCCAATCCTATAGCATCACAGAAATTGGATTTCTTCATGATAGAGCTACGCTGGAGCCAAAGAACACAGAGTCAGTAGCATTTTAGTGAAATGTTAAATGAAAGAGGAAGCTTTGGAGAGAACTCCAGAAGTATCGTTTGAACAAACTCAATAACGGGAGGATGCAAAGGTTTCGCAAGCAAATGTAAAAGCCTCCCATGTCATATTTTTTCCATCACCATGTCCCCTTAGGGGCTTCACTCTATTCTACACAAGCAAAAAAAACAATAACAGAAACAATCAGTTACTTCATTGGCAAAGACATTCAACTCTACAGCGGTACAGAAAATGGTGGATTGACACACATGATAGCTACACTAGAACATCACTGAATTGAGTCTTTTTAAAACAACAAACAAATCCTTTTAGTTCAAGTTTACAGATTTTTAATGGATGGTCACATTTTAAACAATTAAATTAAATTCAGTAGATCAGTCCTTTTAGACGCATTTATACTGATATATAATTGTCTAAAACTACACTCTGAGTGGCCGTCTGAAGGAACTGGGTGTGTTGCTGTTATGTTGAAATCCCTATTTCCTGTTTTATTCCTTTTTAACGTGCAACTAACCACAAGTGTGACCCTTGGGTAATTTTCGTTTGTGAAACACTCTGTGAAGACTCTTTAAGCAGAAAGGCCTTAATGCAGACGGGGCATTACACACAGTGTCACTATACAGTCATGTGACTACCAGACTTCCCACTGAGGAGTTTATTGAGCATTTGTTTAATATGAAGTTAATCATAGTTGATTATTTTAAATGTTTTTCATTGACCTGCATGATTACTGTGCGGACGGGAAGTAGCTCCACCCCACACCGGGCCTGCAGCATCATCAGTGTCACGATCATGCCAGCAGAGGGCGCTGAGGGCAACAATGTGCACGCCAGCTCGAGCACGCACGTGTTTGAGATGCAACATGGACGCTACCTGGCCGGTAGAACTCCTGGACAAACAGTTCCTCAAACTGGGTGACATCCTGGAGAGCGGAGGCCCCAAGCACTCACCAGTTCCCTCCATACTGTCCCCTGGCCGGGCGCAAAACTCGGACACCAAGACCCTGGTCCACTGGCTCTTGGTAGGCTTGGGATACATCAGGCTGCAGAAATAAACCTGGCAACTGCAGAGGATTCCAGCAGGTAGCTCCCCAATCCTGCTGTCACTGGTGGGAGCTCGCAGCAAACTTCTGAGGGAACTGCATGGACTGGAAACGTGGGCCAGTAGCCCGAGCTACTCCCAATAAGGTATATACCAAACTGTCCCAAACCCTCTATACACAGACCTTGTTGCTGGTAACAAAAGTAATTAAAACATTGAAATTATACACAAAAAAATTCTGTATTTAGTGGCTTTAGTGGTTAGTATACCGTTTGCCTCACACCTCCAGGTCCAGGGTTCTATCTCACCGGGGCCATGTGTGTGCGGTGTTTGCACGTTTCTCCCCTGTGCGCAGGGTTCTCCGGTGCTCCGGGTTCCTCCCCAGTCCAAAGACATGCATGGTAGGCTGATTGTCCATAAGTGTATGAATGAGTTGTGAGTGTGTATGTGATTGTGCCCTGCGATGGACTGGCACCCTGTCAAGGGTGTACCCCACCTTGTGCCCGATGCTCCCTAGGCTCCAGGTTCCCACAACCCTGAAGAAGCGTAGTGGTTTGTGATTTTGCTGGGGTTGCGACTGGTTGGCAATCCATCCAGGGTGTCCCCTGTTGTGTACCCTGATGCAACTGAGTCAATACGTCACATTTTAAAGCCGCAGGCAAAATCAACTGTAGAACCTCCTCCCCAACCCCATCAGAGCGTACACACACGGTGTTAAAGGTCTCTGTCCTTTTTCGCAGGATGATCCTATTGCCTCAAGAAAAGTCAACACAGACTTGGGGAGCTGCAGACGCTCGCAAAAACTTGGAAATGACCCCTGCCCCGAACAACATCAAAACCCTCTCTCAATATCAGATCCTCCTGTAGAAAACCCAGGTCCTCAAAGGAAAAACTAGGAAATGCTGTAATGCTCTGCTTGATCGACCATGTACTACAGGTTCTGCCTCCGTATGCCCACCCACTGCTGCGATTAACAGTCCCCGGTAAGAAACTCCCCACCGCATCTCCTAACAAAACTGATTCTGTCTAGAGAGCGTCAGCATTCCGGCTGCTCCTGCCAGAATGATACCAAACCTCAAAATTGAAGGAGTCCAACTGGACAGCCCAGCGTTGTTCAGTAGCTCCCAGTTTAGCAGATTCAGGTGGCTAAGGGATTATTGTCCGTAGAGACAATGCACTTCTGGCCCTGGAGGTACTCCTAAACTTTTCAGTCGTCGGCCCACTTTGAGCACCACAAACTGCAAATTCTCATGAAACTATAGATGGACATATTGTGCTCAGTTGGAACTGCAGCTGGAACTCACTGTGAGAGGAGCTGCTGGGCAGCCCTGACTACTGCTCTGCCCAAGAACTGCTCTGAAAACCCCTGGTTGGTTCGCTTCGGGTCCCTGATGTAGCCATGCTGCAACCAGCTGGCAAAACCAGAAACAACAGCAATTCGACTGCCACATTCCTTATATTTATTTTTGAAATTTAGTGGGTTTTTTGTTTTGAGTATATTGTAAATGATTTTCTTGGGTTTTTGTTATATTGGATTTAGTAAATTGATTTAGAATGTTTTTATTTTCATTTATTGTTTAAGTTTTTCTGTCTCATTATGCTGCCTATTTGATAGTTTTTTTTTTCTAATGTGGTTTTAAATAATTCTTGGCCAGTTTTTTCTAGCTTTAATAAAAATTATTTTTTGTGGAAACCCTTGTTTTTGCCTTTTCTAAGTGGATTTGTAGTTGTAGTGCCTTGATTTGGTTTGTTTTTCCTCTTCCTCAGGGTGGCGTAGTCATTACAAGCGAGTCACTTGCTACATATAGAATGCTCTTGTGTATGCTCTGAGCCTTCGCAATTTTCATTCACTGGAACTAAGCGATCCAAACCCTATTCCAATCTACAATGCCCGCAGCATGCGTAGCCCGTGTAGAACATGGCCTACCAGGGATTGACTGGAAGAACTCGAAGTGTCCTGCACAGAATCGTATCTCACCCCCATTGAACACCTTTGGGATAACCTGGAACACCGACTGCACCCGGACCTCCCTCACACAACATCAGAGCTTGGTCTCACTAAAAGTCTTGTACCTGAATGAACACAAATCCCCACAGCTCTACGGCCCAAAAATTTTAGTAGAAAAGTAGACTACATCTGCAATGTGACGTTCAACAGGTACACATATGTATGGTCAGGTGTCCAAGTAGTTCCGGCCTGATGCTATGCAGAGTTAGTGGTCCACCACAAATGTGATTATTTTCCTCTAGCCACACATTCATTACTCATCTTCCATTCCACAGAGATTTGTCATTAATATTTTTCTTTTTTAATGAAAGGACAACATAGTTTTTTTAAGTTTTATAGTTTAGTGTAACATCTTCAAAAAGTTAGTTCCTCTTCCTCTGGCGTTAAACTGTTCTTTCCAAACAGCAGCTTCCTATTTCTCTCTCTTTTTTTTTTTTTTTTTTTTTCTTGAAATTAATAAAAAAACAACACAACAGTAAAAAATACAAATTAATTACTATTACAAAATAAATATTGAATAAATGTCCTGCCCCTCCATTTCATGGCTGTGTGTGTGTGTGTGTGTGTGTGTGTGTGTGTTGTTGCTGCGTGACCTTTTCCCTACTGATGTGTGAAAGAGAGTAGTGGTTAACGCTGATCTTAGATCAGTGGAACTTGTGTCTTGCAAACATCACAGTAAAACTACATAAAAAAGCTTCAAAATAAAAAAAAGTAAGTAAATTCATCTTATATGCAGCAGAAAAAAAAGAATAAAAACTTTTGATGTTATGAGGAACAAAATATGAATTAGTGCAATGTTTACATCATTATAACACAACAATGTGATTTTGATATTTATATATAACTGCTGGACTTTACATCTACAGTATAGAACATCTACGGTATGTATAAGAATTGCAGCTCAAATGATTTCTACCTTTTGACCACGAAGAACAATTGGATGCAACTCCCTCTGATGCTTAACTTCCTGTGACTTCTGTTACCGACAGCGCATTTACTTCACATTTATTTCACACAGAGTACAGAGCTGCAGCCTGTCAGTCACGTCACACAGAGACGCAGTCCTTTCATGTTTTAGTGACGCTTTTATAGATTAGAGATGTTTTGGCGTTCTTGAGCGCAAGAGGATATGTGTAGTAGTAATCTATGAGATTGTAGACACTCCTTGAAGGTCATGACCCCGGCTACACAGGATGAAGATGCTGATGTGGTGAGACGCCTAAAAGTACAACACACAGGTACAGAATGTTTACGTTTGCATGGTCAAAAGTGTTCCAACATGCAGAGGTGCAGTAATTCAGGCTTTTCTAGAGTACAGTGAGAGGAGATGATGGTGGATATCTTTGTAGAATGTAGACACTGTTAGAGGTAACACACAGGTGGAAATGAGAGAATTCTCTCTACTCACTTTTTTGGACCTTGCTCGTCTTTCTGATTACAATTACAGATCATACTTGTGTTACACTATCTGCTTGTGTTTGACTCCCAGCCATGGACTTTTAACTTCAAATGATAAAACTGCATGGATTTCTGCACTTTTATATACAGATTATACTGTAGTTTTTAAATGACGTTTACAGCATTTAGTCGATGCCCTAATCCAGAGCGAATTACAGAAGTGCTTTGTGGTCTTTGTCAAAACTGCTTCCTCTCGCCACACACCACGTGCAAACATCTTAAAACCGGGGCTGAACTGCATCATCTACACAGTGTAGTGTTTGTTTGTTTGTTTATCTATTTATTTATTTATTTTATTTATTATTATTATTGTTCTTTCTTTTATTTCTTTCTTTCTTTCTTTTTCCTTTTATTCTTTATTCTTTTTTTGCACTCGGCCTTCCAGCTCTACATAATTCAATTCTTATATTGTCTGACCATTATTACTTTATTTTCTTCTTCTCGTATTTTATATTTTAATATGCTACACTGTGTAATATTATTAGTATTATTCAATTTTTTTTATTGGTTTATTTATTATTAATATATTATTTTAAAATTCATTTATTTATTTTATTTATATTATTATTATATAATACAAAGCGGCTCCGCTGTCTCTATCTGTTGATGGCTCTGTTCTAGAGTTCGCAAGCAAGTTGAGGAACCTTGGTGTAATTTTTGACTCTAACCTCACTTTTATTTTTTTGTTCAGACCACTGTGAAAGCTTCCTTTTTCACCTCAGAAATATTGCCCAGATTGAGACCAATGCTAAACTTATCTGTCGCTGAAAAGCTGATCAATCTATTCCGTGGTCACACGTGCTGGATTATTGCAATGACGTTTTAGCCTGAGTTTAAAAACTGCACTTAATAAATTGCAGTATGTTCAGAACTCTGCCACCCGGATCCTGACGGGAAGCAGGAGAGAATGACCGTATCACTTTGTTTTGAAGTCCTTACACTGGCTCCCGGGTCAGGTTTCCGGTGGATTTTAAGATCTTGATGTTAACATACAAGGCATTGCACGGATTGGCTCCACAATATTTAACTCACTTATTAATCCCGTGACACCCACATCGCAGACCCTCACGCTGCGGTCATCCACTTATGGTTCCACTAACCCGCTTTAAGTCTATGGGTGACAGGCTTTTCTGTTCACTCCCATCACTTTGAACTTTCTTCCCCCTGAACTGGGGGAAGCTCAGTCCTTTAGCATTTTTAAAGCTCTTTTAAAGACACACTTTTTTAAACTCGCTTTTGAATCTTAATATATTTTTGACTGTTTTATATTTGTTTTTATTACAGTTTTAGTCATTTTATTTAACTTTTATTTATTCTGTGCTTTGTGTTTTTATGTACAGCGCTTGTAGGTTACTTGTAAAGGCGCTTTTATAAAATAAAGTTTATTATTATTTTTTATTTTTTATTTTTTCCTCTTCTCTTCTCAATGAAATATTTGGGAAAGGGGAGGGAGGGAGAAAAGGTAAATGAATCACGAATATGAATCACATGAAAATGAATTACATGTAAATGAATCACATGCATGAATATGTATCACATGAAAATTGAATCATATGTAAATGAATCATATGAAAATTAATAAATATAGAAACTACAAAACTGCTTCTTCAAGTTCTACTCAGATCAGGACTAAGAAATACCATCGAAAAAAACATTGAAAATTAGTTTAGAAACATCCAGATCAGGGCCGATTATTTCCTGTCAATCAAAAGAGGGCGGGAAAAACATATATTAATTTCATGTTGTGTAATGAAGATGTCTCTTGTGTGGAATGACGACAAAATTGCAGTTTGTAATCTGTACATCTGTACTGATAAATTTTACAACGGACACTGCAGCAGTGACGCGGGAGTTTCCAGTGTTGAGTTAAAAAAAATTCTCCCATGCTGTTACCGGAACGAATTAAAGGGTCACGAAATATTTAAATGAAGATGAGTTGGCAAAATGGTATATAATGCACAGAAAAATATATTTGTAGAGTGATATATTTCATATCCAGTTAATGTTAATATATAAAGTTTATAGTTATATATTACCAGTTTGATGTCAGTGATGAAGTACAAATGCTTTTGTTTTTGGTGAGGAGTGAGCTTGTCACCATTTCCCT